>BTHU01000014.1:8724008-9149008 GCA_036184795.1 Tokudaia tokunoshimensis
TTATATAGCTCTGAATAACTTGGAACTTGACAGGTAGACCAAGCTGGCCTTGAACTCACAGAGATCCACATGCCTCTGCTTCCCAAGTGCTGTGACTAAAGGTGTGAGCCACCACATCCGGCCTGAAAGATAAAATTTTTTAAAATTTTTAAAGAATGGTTGCTGAATTTTAGCAATTTTTATTTAACGTGTGTGTGTGTGTGTGTGTGTGTGTGTGTGTGTGTGTGTGTGGTGTTTGTGTGCTGTATTTACATACGTGTCTGCAAGTCCACACGTCTATGCCTGTGCTCAGGAATCAGAATAGACCTCGGTTGTCTTTCTCCATCACTCTCCACTTCTTGCCCAGAGATGGCCCCTCTCTCACTGAGGCCAGAGACAGGCAGATGACCGGGCATCTTCAACCTCCTCCCTTCCTACAGCACTGCTGTGGACACGCCTACATGGCCCTGCCGTCTCTTTACTTGTGTGCTAAGGGCTCCTCATGCTTGTGAGGAATTACCCAATGAGCCCTCTCTCCAGTCTCTCACAGAGCTGAAGAGTCAAAGGTAAGACCTTGCAAGTTCTCAGCAAGTCCTCTCCCACTGAACCTCATTCCTGGTCCAATTGACCTTTTACTCTTCTTGAGTTTCATGGGGAGATGGTCATGGTAACAGGGTTCTGAGAAGAAACCGCCCTTGCAGTTCTCAGGTAAACCTTCCTTGTTCACTACTTTATAGTCTTTCAGTGGAATAAAGACATTTACAAAATGGCAACATTTTATTTGTTGTTTTGATAATTAAATCACATGTGAGCTGTTGATGTGGCTCAGTGATAGATTGCCTGCAGATCATATTCAAGGCCTGGGCATTACAAGAAAGCAAAAAAAAAAAAATCTTAAACTGAATTAGTTTATGATTGGTGTTGCAATTAATAACTATATGGAGCCAGGTGCATGGTGCAGAGATGTAGTTCCAGCCTTCGGGAGGCAGAGGCGGGAGGGGGTACCAAAATTTTAGGCCAGCCAAGAAACAAAAGCTATTAATGTATATTTTACTCTATCTTAAACTTTTGTATTACAGTTGTGTCGGTTTCAAAGATGACGTTAGGAGTCAGAGAGAGAGAGAACTCAGCAGATAAGCACATGTATAATCCGCTACTGAGCTCAGTTCCCAGAACCTTATTGAGAAGAGTGAGCGAGCTGACTCCACACGTCTGTCCTGTGATCTCCACAGGCGTGGTGGATGGGTATCTACCGCCCAAAGGCTCTGTGGGCTGCTTCTGTGCCTGATCGTCTCCTTCGATGAACAGAAGTTTGTTCATTTCAGGAAGTTCCATTGGGCGATATTTATTTATTTATTTATTTATTTATTTATTTATTGGTTTTTTGTTTGTTTATTTTTTTGTTTTCGAAACAAGGTCTCTCTATGTAGTCCTGGCTGTCCTGGAACTGGCTGTGGTAGCCCAGGCCAGCCGCAGATCACAAAAAATATGCCTGCTTCTACCTATAGAATAATGGAATCGAAGATTGGTACCATCACGGCTGCCTGCCATTTGCCAACTATTGGCATTATTCTCTGAGCAACTGGGGTCCTACTCAGGAACTCCCTTTTATATCTACAGCTTGTGTTTCCCCTAGCGCCCCTGTAATAGCATCTGGTCTTACATTATGGTCTTTGATCCATTTGGAGTTGACTAAGTTCAAATGGTTTTCTGTAGCTGTGATTAATAGCTACGCTTTCATTTCCAAGTAGTATGGGGTGCCGAGACTGTCCCTCCTTGGCGCAGCAGGTTTCAGTGAGCTCACACCCGACGGCGCTTGCACTGTAGCTAAGCCCTGGAAATGAGGTCGCTACAAACTTACTGTCAATCGCCATCATCCTTCTGCAATGATTGTTACCTGGTGCTTCTTCCCTCTTCTGGAGTCAGTTTTAATCCGATTTTGTTGTGAAATCGTGTATTTCCTCTCGGCTTCCACAGCCATTGGCTTCTAACTGCCTCCGATGAGTGTCTGGATTCTTTAAGTCTCTTCCTCTCTACAGTCGCTTTTCCCCTCTCTCCTTCATTTTCTTTGCACGTTACGGATCTGTCCGGCAAGCTGTCAGAGTCGCTCCCAGCCTGTCTGACGTCTCTCCTCCTCCTCTTAGCCCCTGCTATCATTTCCCTCTCTCATCCATTCCAAGTTTTACTGACGTTAACTCCTGCTTCTTGTTTCTCTAAGGTTTGGAGGGAAGATTCCATTGCTCCTCCAGTGGTTTTGTTTTGAACTGGGAAGGCTTTAGATGTTCTCAGGATAGTGAGGTCCCTTTATTTCTATGTCACCTTTATATGAGTTTAGTTTGTCCCTCGATTTTTAGCTATTAAAGATGTTTAGGTTGAGTTTATAATTTTTCAGGTTGTGACCTAAACATTTGTTGTTAAAGCCATTGGGGGGGAACAAGATATGAAATATGGACATTTTAATGCAAACATTTATTTACTTACTTACTTATTTGGAGGCCGGATCCTAGCACATAGCCTGGGCTAGTGTTGAACTGACCGTATATCTAAAGCTGGTCTCAGCATCCATCTTCCCTCCTGGTCTCCCAGGACTGCAGGCTGAGTACCACAACGCCCAGGCGACTGTTTCATTTTTGTGGGGGGGAAAAAAGTCTTTTTTTAATTTGTGGAAATATAAGAAGTCTTTCTGTGTACTATAGTAAATCCTTTAGTTATATCATTCTGTTCATGTGAATCATTTTTTTAAAATATCAAAATATATTACTTTGTTAGTCTGAGACCCTTTTGACTTTAAATTCTGGCTAATCATTGGAAAGATACTTTGAAACCTTCCAGAATTGCTTATAAATTCCTTCTTGCCTCTTTATGTCATTTGTTTCCCTTGTTCTAAGGGGCTGTGATTGCAGGATTTATGTATTTAGCCAAGTGTGTGTGTGTGTGTGTGTGTGTGTGTGTGTGTGTGTGTGTGTGAGTGAGTGTGTGTTTGCAGAGACCAGAAGAGAGGGCATCAAACCTGTTGGAGCTGGAGTTTCAAGTGGTTGTGAGTGGCCCAAACTCGGGTCCTCTGGAAGAGCGGCTAGCGCTCCTAACCACTGAGCCGCCTCACCGCGCACAGCCAACCGCCCGTGTTCTTTGATGGTTGCTTCCGCCCGTGTTCTTTGATGGTCGCTTCCGCCCGTGTTCTTTGATGGTCGCTTCTGTGTTAGGATTTCCCGTGTACGGTGTTTGCGCCGCCCTGACTCTCGTTCTTGGCTCCCGCCTTTTTGTGTTCAGCTTTTCATTACTGTCACCATCGAGTGTGAATCCGTGCTCCCAGGGAGGCAGATCCGTGCAGCAGTGTTTCCCAGCACTTTAAACTCGCCCATGTGAGCACCGAGGTCATCAGTCACGTCCCAAACGTGCACCAGTGACCTTGCTGGGAAGCCTCTAGACACCCCGGCTCTGAGTGGGGTCCCATCCCCGCCCGTCTCAGCCAATAGTGATCCTCATGCCCCCTGTAGAAGCAGACAAGGTCATAGGGGGTTGACGATGGCGCGGCTGGTGAGGTGGCTCAATGGTTAGGAGCGCTAGCCGCTCTTCCAGAGGACCCGAGTTTGGGCCACTCACAACCACTTGAATAATTGTGTGCTTATACATTCTGATGGCCTGGCCGATTAGAAGGTCCCTTTCTCTAAGCCTGCGTGACGGCCATTCTTGGTTGTCAACTTGACTGCATCTGGAATTAACTAAAACCCAAACAGTTGGGTATACCTCTGAGAGATTTTTTTTTCTCTTAATTAAATCATTTGAAGTAGGAAGACCACTTTTTCCCCCTTTATTTATTCACTTTACATCTGGTTCATGGCCCCTCCCCTCCTGGGGACCCCCTCCCACAGTCCTTCCCCCCATCCTCCCTCCGCTTCTCCTTTGAGAGGGTGGGACCCCTGGGTGTGCCCCTGACCCTGGCACATCAAGTCTCTGTGGGGCTAGGCACATCCTCTCCCACTGAGGCCAGACAAGGCAGCCCAGCTAGAAGATCGTATCCCACGTACAGGCCACAGCTTTGGGACAGTCCCCGTTCCGGCTGTTCAGGCCCACATGAAAACCACACTGCACATCTGCTACATATGTGTGGGGAGGCCTAGCTTCATCCTGTGTATGTTTTTTGGCTAGTGGTTCAGACTCAGACTTCAGAGAGTCCCAACGGTCCAGGTTAGTTGACTCTGTTGGTCTTCCTGTGGAGTCTAGCCCCCACAGGGCCTCAATCCTTCCTTCTGTTCTTCCATAAGAGTCCCCAAACTCCATCCACTGTTTGACGGTGGGTGTCTGTATCTGTGTGTCACACATCTGTGTGAAAGGGTGGAGCCTCTCAGAGGACAACTATGCTAGACTTCTGACTGCAAGCATAACAGGGTATCATTAATAGTGTCAGAGATTGGTGCTTGCCCATGGGATGGAGAAAGACCCAGTTTTAATCCGTATCTTTTGAGGTGGGAAGATCCACCTTTAATCTGGACCACGCCTACTGATGACATGGAAGAAGGACGTTTTCGCTCATTGCCTACTAACTCTCCCTCTCAGTGGCAAGTTCATTCCTTCACCGCCATTAGAGCCTGAGTCTTTGGGATTATGGCATATGCTGAAGTCCAGGGGACACATCCAGCATTGTTGACTGAACAACTACTGGATTCTTGGACTTCCCGTTGGCAAATGGCCACTGTTGGACTAGCTGGACCACAGCCTGTAAGCCATTCTAGTAAGTCCCAAATATATTCATTCTATAAGTTCTGTTCCCCCCCTCCAAAAAAAAAAAAACCCTCTGACCAGACGCAAACACAATATCTGCCAAATGAGTGGCGTCTTTCAGAAGCGGCATTCAGAGCACAGAAGTGATTGAAAAGCAGACTTTCTGGATGGAAAGCCCAGCTCTGACTCTAGCTTGAGACCATGGGCTCGTGGTTTAATGTGCCTCAGTTTTCACTGCCTACAAGACAGTGTCAAACGCCGAGGATCCTTGTGGAAATTACACATCGAACTATATAAAGCATCAGAATGGTGCCTACGGCTATTTCCTTGTCCCAGAATCCAGAGGACAAGCAAGAAACTATGTGCTGCTCCCTGGGCACATGAGGTTAAGGAGAGAAAGACGCTTCACATGACGGAGGATGGGGACCAGAGGGCAGGGCTCTGGGCCTTCACAGGTCTTAGATTCTGGAACCAGCTGGTCCTAAAATTGGCTGTGCCTGAAACTTTTCGGTTGCTTAATATTCTGTGACTTGCATCAAAAAAAAATGTTTTGAGAGCAGTAATCCAGTGTCCAGGGCTAGAAAAATGGGAACTGTCCACCCTGTGTTGTAAGTCTATGCCTTCTACGTCCTCAAGTTCTTCTCGCTCTGATTTTCTTTCTCCCACACCCCTGCTACAGAGAAGGTTGTGCTCGGGAAGGAAATGTTTTCTGGATACTTCTGAAGTGTTTAGAGACTGTGCTTGGGCATGCGAACTGTTTGGTTTATTAATAACTCTATGAGGACCCTGTAGTGCACAGCCAGTGACCAAGACACACAGATGCCGCCGCCTGAGGCCCACCCTGGAGCCCCTCTGGATAAGGTCAAATTCTAGACAGACATCAGAACTCGTTCTAGTCAGTACTGACTGGCAAATGTGCTTAGTCCTTTTAAAAAGTGGCGCTGACCCCAGAGCCCTCTAGTCAATGCCTGGGGTCACATGCACCAGTCTCAATAATCTTTCTCAGGCAGTTACTTCACCTACCTGTCCTCAGTCTCAAAACTGAGTCTTATTTCCAAAGACACAATGACCTGGCCACACGGCTCCCAGGCATCCATGTTCTCTCCTCACAGCAGGCCTGAGAGCTGAGGTCTCCGCCATCTTTGTGGCTGATGGCCAGGCATAAGCGCAGGCTTCTGTGTCACACCAGCCTGAGTTTGCATTTCACTCTCCCTGGTTACGGACAGTGGGGCACCTGGGCAGTAAGAGGACATGGGGGTAAGCAGTTTTTTTCCTCTTCTGTCTCATCAATAGTACATCCAATAACACAGTGTGTGGGTACCAGATGCATGGGGCTCTTTCTCCACACCAAGCAGTCAGTCAGTCAGTGTTTGCAGCCGGATAATCTCTAATCCAGTCTGATTCTGACACCACTGACCAGGAGGTAATATCCGATGCCACAGGTCACGGATTTGGCACTCCGTCAGCTCTAACTTCATGTGTTAGATGAAAGCACGAGTTTTGGTCTGTGCATCTGACCAGTTCTTTATAAATTTGGAACTCCTGTGGCTCCTTCCTTGAGTCCCACTAGAATGGCTAGAGATGCTAGAATTCTAGAATGCTAGAATCGCTCAGAGAATTCAGGGAAGCCTCTGCTTATGGTCACAATAGACTGACCTTTTGCTTTGTAATATCCTAAGGGTGTTTCCAAACAAGGTGTGTGCTTTGCCTCACCTCCCAGGTTTCCAGTACAGGGGTGAGTCACCCACCTTTTCAATTTAAGAGCCCAGCTATAAATCCATTATTCTTTATGCGCTGAAATCAGGTAACATTGTGCTGTGTGTCAGTTATTTTCTATTCACTCTGATAAAACATCTGATCAAGTCCACTTCAGGGCTGGACTTTCTGGCTCATGGTTTAGGAGGGAATGTAATCCTCACAGCAGAAGCATGACCATGTAGCAGAAAGATCGAGAAAGCACACGTTTAAACCCAGCATTCTGGAGAGACGGCATCAGGCAGACCTCTGAGCTTGAGGCCAGTCTGGTCTACATAATGAGTTTTGGGATAGCCAGGACTTCATAGTGGGCCCTCACCTCGAAAACAAACAAGAAGAATGATTCGATAAGAAGCAGAGAGAGGCGAGGGCTGGTGCTCAGCTAGATTTCCTTTCTCCCTTTGACTTCAGTCCCAGAACCCATCCCATGCGATCACACACAGGCTAGGTCCTTTCAGTCAGTGTTCTCTGATAATGCCCTCGGGCACACTGGGCGTTGTATCTCCTAGGTGGTTCTAAATCCCACTGAGCCAACAACCCAGACCAGGAACCACATGCTGAGGTGGGGTCATCTACTCTGTGATACGTGAGGATGGTGACCTCTCTGAAATAACCAAGCACTGAGCAACCCTTCCCATTTATGCGTCACGTCCAGGAACAAACCTCTCTAGTTAATTCTGACAGGGGGGGTGGGGGGGACAGAACAAGGATGGTTTATGGCATGAGTCATTCAAGTTTTATATTAGAATATAATAAAAGGATACATGACTTGTTAGAGACATAGCTGAAGGACTGAAAGGCATTTGCCCTGTACTAAACTAACAGATTTTAGTCAGCGATCCTGGAATAATTATGGTTATGTACAGAATGCTGTGTCCCTGTGCCTAGCTCGTGACTCATCAGATGAGTCACGCCTTCTCTTGCCCTTCCACAGGGTTCCTAAGAGCGGCCCATTTCACCTGCAATGATTTTCTGATTAATTAGTCCTCCCACCTTCCATACCTAATCAGGGCCTCAGGACTGTGGCCCTCTGATGTCAGTCTTACCTTGAGGACCAGTCTAGAGTTTACATGCTGTAAAAACTCCAGACAGATGTCCAGAGACAGCAGGCAGTGTGGGGTAGCACATGCTGTAAAAACTCCCGACACAGGATATGAACAAATCTACAGGGAGGTCAGGGTCACCTAAGCAGACCTGAGTTCTGGGATTTGCATGTTGGTCTCCAGGTTATGGTGGTGACTTGTACGTGCGCCGGGCTGTGGTGACAAAGCTGACAGGATGCTTAGCTATGCGACCTCTGAGACTCCTGCTCACGGCAAAACACGGAGCAGTGAAGCCAGAGGCTTACTCTGGCTTTCTCATCCGGCAACATATGCTCAATCCAAGAATGATATCAGAATGTCCTAGTCTCAAAAATTATTCCTGTGGGGGACAGTGAGCGAGATGGCTCAGGGGGAAAGTACTTCCTGCCAAGCCTGGATGACCTAAACTAGCACCCTAGGGGACGGAAAGAACTCCTCATCATAGAGAGTTGTTCTCTCTTCCATTCTCACATGTGCAATACCCCCACCCACAACATGCACAAATAAACAAATAAAGACATAAACAAGTAAATAAATAAATAAATAAATGTAATAGTAAAAAGCACTTTAAAAACTTACTTACTGGTACTTCCTTTTTACACCAAACATAGTTATTCCTATTCTAAACTAATTGATACAACAAACAAATATGTCTGTTCTTATGTAAATATTCACAAAGGACTAGATATTAGAAGTAGACTAGTTAAGACATAGTCTAGGGTTCTTGTGAGATGGTTCAGTGGTTATAGTAGTCACCGATCTTACAGAGGACCGAGGGTCAATTCCCAGCACCCACACAGTGGCTCACAGCCTTAAGTGACGTCAGTTTCAAGTATCAAGGTGCTGGGAACTGAGCCTGGGTCTTCTGCAACAGCATCAAATGCTGTGACCCTCTGAGTATCCCTGGTGTGCGTTTAAAAGGTGATGTCTTCAACTTACCCTTGAAGCTGGAAGTATATCCCTATAATGCTTACTATTGGTCGATGACTTGACTGGATTCAGAGACACCTTGAAGATTAGTAAAGCACTCCTGGGAACATGTTTGTGAGGGGTTTCCAGAGAGGATCTCCTGAGGAAGCGTCCTAGCTACTATTCCATTGCCGGGAGTAGACAACATGACCAGAGCAACTCATAAAGGGAAACATTTAATTGGGTGTTTGCTTGCAGTTCAGAGGGTGAGTCCATGATCATCACGGTGGGGACCATGGAGGCAGACAGGCAGGCATGGTGCTGCAGGAAGAGCTAAATCTTATGTCTGATCCAAAAGCGGAAGTGGGGGTTCGGGGGAGGGGATGTCTGGGCCTGGTGGGGGGCCTTTGAAAGTTTTACACCTCCAACAAGTCTAAAACACCTCCTAATCCTCCCTAAACAGGCCACCATCTAGGAACCAAACATTGAAATATATGGACCTATAGGGACCCTTCTCGTTCAAACCAGCACAGGGCAAAGACCCACCCTGAGTGTGGTGGCTCACAATCTGGGGACCCAGATGGAATCAGTGCAGTAAAGACATGAGAAGGCGCACTATGCAACCATTTACTCTTGCTTACAGCCGTCTCCCCACCACGAAGTAAGCTGTTTTGCTCGACCAGGGACTTCCCACCACAATGGACTGAAACTTCTGAAACCCAGAGCTGGAACAAACCCTTCACGCCTTAAGTTGTTTCCCTCAGATATGTGCCACAGTGCTGGAAAGCTCTCACGCAGTGCCGTCGGAGTCGAAGAGCGCACTAGCTGGGAAGTTTGGTCTTGTTCATAGCGTTTCACATATGGTCCATTAAAGCTCCTATCATGTGCCGACTGCGATCAAATGGAAATAGCGTAGCACACAGAATCCTGTGAAGGATTCTGAGATGTGTGCAGCAGGAACATTCTGGAATCTATTATCAGTGGTCGCTACATGTGGGAAGTATGGAGATGATACGTGACCACCCTGCATCTGACCCTGCTTCCAACTCCTGCCATCTTGCTTATTTTAAGACAGGGCCTCACTGTGTAGTACAAGCTAGTCTGGAACTTGCTCTGTAACCCCCATTGGCCTTAAATTCACAGCAATTCCCCTGCCTCTTTATCTCATTGTTCAGGTCACAGGTCTGAGCCACCAAGTTCATCAAGAAGCTGATATCTTCCTCACTCCTCATGGCTTCTGTAAACTGTGACCTTGGCAGTCTCTCCAAGTATGTTGTACTGCCTAGAATGCTCTATTCCCTCCACTTTGGACAGCGCCCTCCAGTCTGCTCCAGAATACAGTAGTGACTCTGTCTCTGCTGATGTAATAATCAATCAATCAATCAATCAATCAATCAATCACTTAAAAAAAGATTGCACCCAGATTATGAGTTTGGGCATCTTCTGCTCAGAGCCCTAAATCTGATATTTATCATCTATTTGCGACCAAACCAACACTATTCCAGTCTGGATTTGTTTTGATTGACATTAAAAGCCATCACTTCTCGGTGGCCTGCATTCGTCTTGTGTGGATCTTTCTGGTTTTCAGATCCTCAGTTTCACTGTGGCAGATTCCCAGCGAATGAGACTCCGGTCTCCACCTCCTCCTCCTCTTCCTTCTCTTCCCGTCCTTTCCCTCCTTACACAGTCCCAGTAGGCTCACCCGTGCTTCCTGACTCTGTGCGGTGCCCAGGAGAAGCTGAGCCCCTGGTGAAGGAGCTTGAGTGAACTCTACTCTTCTTGTCCTTTTTCCGTTTGGCTTGCAGAGATCGATATGGGAAAGAGGATTTAGGTTTAGATTTAAAAGTCATCACTTGGGGGGGGGTTGACCTCTCACCTTTGCAAGCAGCCATTAAGGAGTGCTCCGGGTACTTATTAAGCATACATATTCCTCCATCCCTTCTGAAGCACACTGAGTCCAACTCTGTAAACGAAATCTTCAGAGCAGTGGTTCTCAGCCTTCCCAACGCTGCGACCCTTTAATAGTTTCTCATGTTGTGGTGACCCCCCCAAAAAAAACCCATAAAATTATTTTCTTGCTACTTCATAACTGTGATTTTTCTACTGTTATGAATCACAATGTAAATATTTTGGAGATAGAAGTTGAGAGCCTAGGAGCTTAGTAAGGGGTTTACCGGCCTTGACTACAAGAGCTTTTCAGGAAGTAGATGCAAGAAATGAAGAAGTTACTTTCATCCTTCTGTTTGGTTAAAGGAGGTTGGTATCTCTCTTGGGTGTTTGCCAGCTGTTTAAAAAGAGGTCTCCTTAGAATAGCGTTCCTAGGTCATGGGATATGCATGAACACAGGAAGGCCAGCAGTGACCTGGGAAACTCAGACCTTTGGAGTTAGCCTAAATTGAGCCCCAGTTCTACAATTTACATGTACTGTGACTATAAGTCCTTCTAAATCTTGGTCCATACCTGCAAAATGGATATAACAATCCCCATGCTAGCCCCTGTACTGCAAAAAGCTCATGAGTAGAAAGTGCACAGCAAAACAGCCTCCCAGTGCACAGAAGCCATGCTCCCAGAAGCTGTTTCTTTTCTTCCTCCTTTTCCCCAGCAGCGTCTGGGTTTTCTGGGCTATGCCCACGGCAGGAGTGGCATGTAAATCAAAGACATCGAAAGATAGAATACCCCCCTGTGTAAAACTTCGTGGGAAGCATAAAAGGCAAAGAAAACAGAGAGCACAAATGATACAAAGCAGTCCTAGAGCATGGCTTTATTCTGGAGGAAGCCCATCAATAAGAGTATTTAACGTCTCCCAAGAACATTCACTACATTATGGAATCCCAGACCTAGAGGTGACCGTAGGGCCGAGAATGGTGGCAAATACCTGTACATTACAGCATGATGGAATCCCAGACCTAGAAATGACCTGTAGATTACAGCATGATGGAATCCCAGACTTAGAAATGACCTGTAGATTACAGCATTAAAAGAGGTTGAAGTAGGAGGATTGTAAGTTCAAGGCGGGCCTAGGCTACAAAGCAAACCTCTGTCTCAAAAATAGAAACGAAAGGAATGGCTGTAAATGTCATTGGCATGACTTCCTCATGCGAAACGTGAAAACTCTAAGTGCCAAACTAGTTCTCAGAGTGTCACAAAATGAGCGAGCTCCTGTGTTGTTCCCCCAAATTTCATCTGCAGAATCCAGACCATCACTGCTCTTCCGTACCTCTTTGGAATCCAGGAATCTCTCCGTCACAACCGTGCACATCCCTACGCCACCAGACCTGTTGCACACAGTTTCAGGAGATGGGTGGTCCAGGCAGAGTCAAGACACTATGTGAGCTCACTGGGTGAACCAGCACATAGAAGGAATAAACCTAGAGGTCCTAGATACAAAACTACCTGGAAAAATGGCTGGGTTGTGTTCTGGAGCGAAAAACAAAATCAGTAGCAGTCATTAATTACTTGCTAAGTACTCTCCATACGTTATCTCATGTGATGCTTACCTCAGCCCCACGCATGTGATGATTACGTCAGCACCATGTGTGTGATGTTTACCTCAACACCATGCAGGAGGCACCATTATTCCAATTTCATCAGGTACAGACGTGAAGCGTAAAAAGGTTAACAGCTTGCCCACTGTCCTGTGGACGCAGAATCAGACAGAGTCTTGGGTTTCAGGCACTAGAATTCCTCATGACCACTTCTTTGTTTAAACATTGTATAGTTTTCTAAATCACTCTGAGTAAAACCTAAAAAGCCCTCCAGATGGCTGGCATCTCTGACTTTCTGTCATTTTTTGGAATGTTCCACGTAACCTTCGCTCTTGTCCTTTGCTATGTGAGTTTTTTCCCCCAGACAATACACTCGCTGAATCTCTTAGCTCTTCCCATCCTCATCGAGGTCTCGGTGACAAGTCCAATTAGAATTAGAACCCATCCACCCCATCCCTTGCCTTGTCTTCTCTCTAAGCATTCCTCCATCCCCATACGGTGCCATATTGTGGCCATGTTCTCTAATCACAATGCAAGATCAACTATCAATCAACTATCATATTATTAGTTGATTCATGAAAGAATCTCCAAGGGATGTTAGGTTTGAGGAAGAAGAATAAGATAATAAGTCCCCTCGAGAACCTTTATCATAGCCAATGTGATGACATCTGTCTGTAATTTCTGTACTTTGGGGCTGAAGTGGGAGGAACCTGAATTTGAGGTCAGCCCTGGATTTCCTAAAAAGAGACGGTCTAAAAATCACTGCCATTACCACCGCTACAACAAAATAATGAACAAATGCGAGCAGGATGACTCCCACCAGTAATCAAGGTTAACCCCTATCCAAAACAGTGTTACTTTTGCGCTTGAGGTATGTTTACATGGACTGGGAATTATATTATACTCTCCGAAGCAATTCGGCACACACTGTCGCAATTGTACCTCGGGTTGCCCCGAAATAGGAAATGCCTCGCAAGTAAGGATACTTGTTTCCCTGATAGCAAACTGAACCTTAAGAGTCTTTCTTCTGTTGTAAGGAAGTTCTTGTAGTGTAGAGAACTCAACTCCAATTTCAGTCGTCCAGAAGATGAGTCACGTAGTATAGGAGTTGGAATCTGGACCCGTGTCCTCCACACACCAAACCCCACTACTGCCTCTCAAAAAATTTCCAGAGAAGTACAAGCTTCTAACGGAAGGAAAATCCAAGTAGCAATGATGACCTGTCTTTCCTCATCTGTCGCTACCATAGCCTTACTAGTGACCTCCAGACCATTGATGCTTTAACAGAGGACCTATATTTCTCAACAGGACGACTGACTTTCTCTTGTTAACATGTCAGGCTAGAATCTGAAAAGAAACAAAAACATCGGGACCTCGTGGAAAGGCAAGTTTTGGACTAACCAAGAGACAGCATGTGTGCAAGTGACGCCTACACGATTCCAGTTGTATTTGGTTCCAGATTGGTGTTGAACGGTCTCCCTTGCTGTTGGCTCTAACTACAATGCTGCGTTCTTTTGTTGGGCTGCTAATCCTGCTTCCTTCTTGTCACGGACCACCCCAGTCGGGTATGGGGTTCCCTGGGATGAGGGTCCTCGAAGTCCAGGTGGGTAAGGATTCGGCAGTAACAAACAGAAACAAACACAGAGGCAGTTTGAATCTGAGTGTATTTGCAGCTCTCAAGCAGGGGATTTTATACATTAAAAACCAAACATTACAACTTTTAGAAACTGTATCCAGTGAAACAATCACTAATACCAACAAAAATCATTCAGCACAATAAAATACAAAAATCATCCGAGCATTACAACTCTGAGACTACATATTCAGTGAATCACAAACAGAACAGGTAACATCATTATTAATATAAATCGTCAAAATATAACAATTCTAAAAGAATGTGTTCAATAGGGCAGTTGTCCAAGGCTAGTGGCATATTCCTAAGAACAGGTTAATAAATCTTTACGGTCAATGCTTTTAACCACTGAGCTAACTTTCTAGCCCCATATGGTTAATTATTATTTGACATCTAATGCCTGAATTTTTATAAATCTTCAATGCATAAATTTAAACTATTTTAACTATTTCTAATTAAGGTTTTCTTTACCATATACCAAAACCCACCTCCAATGACACACGTGTAGCCATATGAAATTTTATTGTTGGGAAAGTTTTTATCTATCATAATAATTTTGTAAATGATTTGAAAAGTAAAGTGTTGGTTTCCCCGGAGATAAAGTCTTGTTAATGACCCCATCTCTATGGATGGTCTCGTACCCATTATTCTTGATTAAGATCATGGTCTGGGCTACAAGGAACCTATAACTAAGAAAAGGAATGAAAGAAAACAAAACAGAAAACTTGCCATGAGAACTACGGCTCAATATGTCTGCTCCGGCCGAGAGTTCCACAGCCGGTTCCAGGAGGCCTCCTTCTTTAGAAGTCTAATGCCTCAGTCTATGGAACTTGTCACATAGATTCTACTGGGGTTGGTGTGGCATCTCCTCCTCTGGTATCATTTGTTTTTCAGTGTGTGTGTGGACGATGTGTGTGCTCGTCTATGTGTGTGCACGTGAAGGTCAGAGGCTGACACCGGGCATCTCCCTCCGTCGCTCTCTACCCTGTTTCGAGACAGCATCTCTCCCTGAGCTTGGCATACATCCGTTTGACTAGACTGACTGACCAGCAGATCCCAGGGATCTGTCTAGTCTCAACGTTGTGATGGTAGACACACACACACCCTGCACCTGGCTTTTACGTGGGTGCTGGGATATGAACTCCCTGCTTCATGACTGAACAGCAAACACGCTAGAGACGGAGTTGTCTCCCCAGGTTCCTGTTTGTAACACTTCCCCTGAGCAGTGACAAGAAGGATCCTGTCCCTTAGCTTCACCGCCTGCCGGTCTCCTCCCTGCTACCAGGGAGGGCCCTAGTCAGGACTCTGCCACCGCGCTTCCCATGCCCAACAGCATAGCTCACTGCGCTGACTTACTAGCATGGGTGGGTTCTGGGCAGATGCACTTTCTAAGAGATGACACTGGCTTCTTGGCTAGTCTCTTGGCCCAGGCCACCATCTTGGTCAGTGGGCCCTCTCTGGCTCCTCTCCCCTCCCCTCTCTGCCTCTCCTCACGTTGCCTGACTCAGGATCACGTTCACTCTGGACTCTTCCAGGTGTCCCTGCCTCTGGCTACGCTCTCCCTTTTGTCTACAGTAAACCTTCTCCTCCACCATCTGTAGGAGCAGCCATGTCTTTCCTTTTCATTTCTTTTATTTTTCACCTAAAAAGTAGTTCTGTGAGAAACTGAAACACAAGGAGCTTGGAACTGCCTTTGAAAAATATCTCCACTATTCATTATCAAGAACTTGCTTTATGACTCAAAGAGGAAAATCCCAGACTGAGAAGGTTATCTAATGGCAAAGTCGTGTGAAGAATAATTTTCAAAACTGCCCAGCAGAGATAAATATTTAACTGTGATCCAGAGGACCTTTCTCTTTTCTGATTATTTGGGATGGTGATGATGTCATTGCTAGTATCATAGGAATATAAAGAAAGGACATGACCACTCCAAGGTATAGAGCTTGAGGTTTTTGCTGTAGACTTGAGGGAGAATATATCCAGAGACATCTGAAGAGTCTAGAGTGTGTGTTGGGGGGGAAGGAGTAGGCTATACATGGCTAGAGGAATGGGCCAGGTCATGAGAGAGTGAAGAGAGAGAGGGAGAAGGGAAGAGAAGGAGGGAAGATATAAGAGGAGTTCAAGAGAGAGCCAAGAGTGCATGGCCAAAATGGTGAGGTGTTATAGGAGAGAGAAGCTGCACCGAACTATCCACACAAAATGTAGTCCTTCCTAGAAGGGGGATCGAAATACCTGTGGGAGGAGATTCAGAGACAAAGTGTGAAGCAGAGACTGAAGGAAAGGTCATCCAGAGACTGCCCCACCTGGGGATCCATCCCATATACAGTCACCAAACCCATACACTATTGTGGATGCCAACAAGTGCTTGCTGACAGGAGCCTGATATAGCTGTCTCCTGAGAGGCTCTGCCAGTACCTGACAAATACAGAAGTGGATGCTCACAGCCAACCATTGGACTGAGCACAGGGTCCCCAATGGAGGAGCTAGAGAAAGGACCCAAGCAGCTGGAGGGTTTTGTAGCCCCATAGGAGGAACAACAATATGAACTAATCAGACGCCCCAGAGCTCCCAGGGACTAAACCACCAACCAAAGAGTACACATGGAGGGACCCATGGCTCTGGCTACATATGTAGCAGAGGGTGGCCTCTTCAGACATCAACGAGAGGAGAGGCCGTTGGTCCTGTGAAGGCTCCATGCCCCAGTGTAGGGGAATGCCAAGACAGGAAATCGGTGAGTTACTGAGCAGGGGGAGGGGGGATGTGATGGGGAGTTTTCAGAGGGAAAATGAGGAAAGGGGATTACATTTGAAATGTAAATAAAGCAAATATATAATAAAAAAGAATTAAACATTCTATATAAAAACAAAAAACCAAACAAACAAAAAAAATAAGGAAAGAGAAACTGGAGGATGGGAAGACCCACCCCTGGAAGCCCTGGCTCAGGGCTGGAGAGGTTTAGAGGTCAGAGTGAGAAGAGCTGAGAGGAGCCACTGGTATATGTGAGGAATCCTGGAGGCCAGCATGTACCTTGGCATGTGGACCTGACAATAGGTGAACCTCTAGCTACCTAATAGTCATTACTAACTGACTGGCGGGGCTTCTGAAGGACCCCTGACGGGCCCTGTGGCATGTTATGGAATACTGTTGAGAAGAATGAGTCCACAGGAAAGTCATGGCTCAAAGTCATTCTACAAGGGAACCGAAATTCGCGATTGTGCAAGGACATGCTTTACTTTTTGAATAGTAAAAGGGTGGTATAGTTTTAGTTACAATGAAGTCCTATTAAATAAAAAAATGAGTATCTTCTGTCGTGTCTGCCTACAGAGATTGCTTTAGAGGATGTATCGGTTTTTTGTCATTGTGACCAGAGTCCTTGACATAAATAAGGTGAGTAGGGCTTACATGGTCTCATGCTTCAGAAGGCTTAGTCCACGGTTACTTGAAAGCCCTGATTCTGGGGCTGAGGTGAGGCAGGGTGGCAGGAGGGAGCTGTGCACCTCATGCCTGACAGAGCAAGAGACACAAGGTAATACAGGGCAAGAAATAGTCCCCAGAGAACTAATTTCTCCAGCTAGGTCATCTCCTAGTCTTATCTGGGGGACCTAGCATTGTGAGCCTACAGGGGACTCTCTCTCTCTCTCTCTCTCTCTCTCTCTCTCTCTCTCTCTCTCTCTCTCTCTCTCTCTCTCCCCTCAGCTGGAATTCTGAAGAAGTAGGTCCCAACAGATGTTACTGCAAGCACGAGAAGACAAAGGAAGCCTTCCCTCCTCCACAGGCCTCCAGCAGAAGGTATGGCCCAGATTAAAGGTGTGTACCACCACGCCTGGACTGAAACTGTTTTGTAATTGGAGCTTGCTCTGTCCCAGGCTGACCTTGAACTCAGAGATCTGCTTGCCTCTGTCTCCTGGGATTAAAGGCTTAGACCACCTTGGCTGGGTCTAAGTTTTTCCATGGCCCTTATGCCTCAAGATACGGATCAACAGCCTGTGACTTCCAGCCTCAAGATCTGGATTCCAGGTGTGCCCTGCTTTTCCGGATTGTCGTTCATTCCAGATGTCGTCAAGCTGATGACTGGAAACAACCATCACAGCCTAAGTGCAGCGAAGCCCCTGAGATTGCACAGATCCCTGGCCCGGGGGGAAGACAAACACTATTATTTTGCTAAATGAACATTGCAATAAAATGACTCCTAATACCAGTCTAATATACCCATGGATCCGAGCACAGCTTAGCCCTCGTCGAACTTCTCATGGTCAGTGAGAATTAACACAGAGACCCGCAACTGGACAGTGTGCAGAGAGTGAGAGACCTCGGAGCGAGCACTCAGTCCTTAATGGAATGACGTCATCAAATCTCTCCCCCCAGGGCTCAGGAAACTCCGCAGAAGAAGAGACAGATTCTAAGAGCCAAGGGTGATGGACCCAGCATCTTCCAGACACAGCTGGACTGACGCACATGTGACTCACAGAGACTGTGGTAGCATCACGGGACCTGCACAGGTCCATCCAAGCCAATAGAGCAGCAACAACAAGAGGGGGACATGGGGTCCCACCCCTAACCAAGGAGCCATCTGCATTGATACCGGCTAGCAAAAGAAAAACCAATTTCCTCTATGGTGTGTCATACAAATTTAAATACATATATATATATATACACACACACATACACATATACATGCATACACACATATACATATACACATATACACATATACATATACATATATACACACATACACATATACATATACACAGACAGACACACATATACATATATATGCACACATACATATATACACACATACACATATACATATGTACACATACAAACACACATACATATATATACAGGTACATACACATTCACATATACATATATACACACATATACATACATACACATATATATATACATTTATATAAACAAGTTTAATTGGAGTTGTCCTATACAAAGGATTAAGTTCATCTGTAGAGGGAGTTTTTTTAGCTACTCTGTTTTATGCTCCTAGAGGGTCTCCCTTCCAGTCACCCACCCAAGGAATCTTTGGATTCACAAATGAAAGACACTCACACATTAGCTTATTTTAATATGCCATCTAGCTCAATGACTGGGCACTTCTAATCCTCCACCTGACCAATTGGGGAAGTGGCCATTTACCCAAAAATCTCACACGGCTTGCTGGCTTTATCTCCTGCAGCTCCTATGTCCATCCGCATCCCATTGCTTTATGGAGAGTTCTCCTTCTCCTCCCCCCTGCATCCTAGCCCCCACAACTCTAAGTGTCCTGCCCCATCTCTCTTTGCCCAGCCATTGACTGCTGGCATCTCTATTAAAACCCAACTGGGGACAAGGACCTTTGGCGTTTAGACACGCAGATTCCCGATTGAATCAAAGCATTAGCACCAGTCTCCAACACTCATCCCATAAGCCATAGGCTGCTAAGTAAAAAAACCTAGTGCTAACTGTGGGATTCCCTCCCCTCAGTTTGTTGGTCAGAGGAACCCTGGAGACTCTGAAACAACACCGCTTTCCACCGTTGTTCTTGGTTTTCTGAGGGACAACCCCACTGCAGAAGTTACCACACATGCACACTGGCACTGGACATGTAGAAATCAAGTTAGTACTGACCAGGAAGTTTGTCCGACACCTGAGAGTTTTCATAGTTGAAAGGTTAACGACCTGAAACAAAGGGCCTCCTCAGAGACGCTGAGAAGCTGACTCAGCACGACAATTAGACTACCTGCTGACAAGAAAACCGGCGGCATAATAAGGAAATCTATGGTCAGCCAAAAGCTGGAAAACCCCCAATGACAAGGTCAATATATGACAAAAATGTCTGGCAAGTCTCAGCCCTGAGCCTACAAATAACAAATCTACAGATAAAACCTTCCACTCCAAAAGTTCCCTTATGAAACCTTCAAGTCCTCCGAGTCCCAGTAAACAGTCTCCACTCCCATAGCGAAACCACTGCCCCTCACTGTTCTATCAGGGCAAGTTGGCTCTGTTGAAACCAGTCTCCTCGTCCTTTTATACTCATGTTGCCTCAATCACCCCTAATCTAACAATAGTATTAGGAGGTGCTATATAGGCTACTGGAAGAAAAAAAGTCATCAAAGGTTTATCAGCTGTGACACTGTGAACAATAATGACTGAGGTGGTAAGGTACGCCCTTTGGTGCAACTGTGGTATGAATATTGTAGCCGTAACCAATTGCTCTCTGATTGGCTCTAAGGTCTGTTCCACAGGAGGCAACATGTCTGCTACTGCACATCTGGCCAAGAACAGGTTTGCTAAATGGACACAGTATAGAACGTCGCTCTAAATTTGTATCAACAGATTAGAGCAGTTCTCAGATTTCATCAGAAAAGGTTTTTTTTGTTTGTTTGTTTGTTTGGTTTTTTTTTTTCACAGTGGATGGTGGTTAACACAGAGGTTCTAACTAGTCAAGCTATAAAGAAGTGTCTGTGGTTGATCAGCCACAAATGAGAGACCTATAGCACACCCTGTCCCCAAGGCGCAGGACCATTGTGGGGGAGGGGTAGAAGGATTGGAAGAGCCAGAGGTCAGGAAGGGCTGGACTCTGCAGGACCATTCCCTGTGCCATGAGCTCACAGTGGCTGTGGTTCCTGCAGAAGATCTGCCCAAGAGCCAGTCCGACCATCTTCCATCAGAGCTGGAAACGCTCGTGACCCCCACCCCTGACTGAGGGGTTAGGTATGCACTGCTGATGGTTTCTGGGGAGGGAGGGAGAATCTTTAAGACTATGGCTCCTGGCGGGGAGTGGGGGTCACTATGCTCCAACTGATGGCCTCACGCCCAGGAAGATAAAGGTAGCACAAATTAGACTCCAAGACTTATTAAAATCAACAAAAAAGAACACAAAGTTGGGACCTAGGGACATGGGGGTGAGTCTCGGAATAATTAAGGAGTGGAATAGGAGTAAATATAATCAAATTGAAAATTTCAAAAAATGAATAAAAAAATACTACTTTAAACATGATCTTCCTTAACTTTCCTGTTTTTAAAATATCACTTCACGGGGCTGGAGAGATGGCTCAGCGGTTAAGAGCCCTGACTGCTCTTCCAGAGGTCCTGAGTTCAAATCCCAGCAACCACACGGTGGCTCACAACCATCTGTAATATGGGATCTGATGCCCTCTACTGGTGTGTCTGAAGAGAGCAACAGTGTACTCATATACATAAAAATAAATAAATCTTTTTTTAAAAAAAATCACTTCATGGAAGTTATAAAATGGCAGGCGGTGGTGGCGCACACCTTTAATCCCAGCACTTGGGAGGCAGAGGCAGGTAGATTTCTGAGTTCGAGGCCAGCCTGGTCTACAGAGTGAGTTCCAGGACAGCCAGGGATACACAGAGAAACCCCGTCTCGAAATCTCGAAAAACAAAAAACAAAAAAAAAAAGACACTACGCTGATTTTCTTTACCCTGGAAATGTGTGGTCTTGCTGTATAAACTGTTTCATCGTCCTGAAAATATGTGCTTTTCTTCCTTCGGGGCCCTAAAATGGTATTTGGTGCCTCTTTATATCCTCAAGAGTCTGTTCATTCTGGGAACCGTTGTTTGGGCTAGCTTAGCCTGCCTGGGCTTTTGTAACAAACAACCCTGCCTCCCTCTTCTCTCTGTCCAGCATGCTTCTCAGGGAGGCAGCGGAACAGCCTTTCTGGGGCTCGGACCGTCCCGTCTGCTCACACTCGTCATGCTTGGCTCTGTCTCGTTTTTCTTCTCTCACACTCTTTCCTCATTCCCTGGACATCTGGACTCGGGCACATCTTGAATCTGAATCTGGCGAGTGTCTCCTAGAACCAAGCCTGTACTCCCTCAGGACCATCTAGGCTAGCGGCCAAGGGTTAACGCAGAACAAACAATCCATTAGCACTCTGCACATGCTAAACCATTAAGAACACGCATGCTCAGAATCTGTTATACGGTATAAAGCACAAATGGGTTTTTATAACAGAATACAAAAGTGGCTTCTAGCCATCCCTCTCGCTCCTTGTCATTTCCCGAGGTCACAAACAAAATCATGTTTAAATAAAATCAGCAGTCTGTTGCTTGACATACGGACAATGCTGTTTATACAAAGATCTGCATCACCTGGTCAACATCAGCATAGTTTCTTCCCAGTAATAAAATGAAAATTCTCTGGCACATTTTATATATATACATTATATATATATATATCATATTTATATTTATATATAAGATATATTTATATATAGATATATAATATAAATTGTATTATATAATATAATATATGTAATATATTACATAATATATAACATATAACATAATATATAATGTATAATGTGCAATGTATAATATCCAATACATAATATATAATATATTATATATTATATGGAATACTGTAGGAAGTTATGATGTGCTTGAAAATGTTTGAGATATGTCTGAGTCTGCAGTAGCTACCATAAGCAATATAAGTAGGAGCTGAGGTTAGAACATAGTAGCTTGTAACAGACATAAGAACCATTTGGCACAAGGGGACTCCATCTTTGTGGTTTGCTTTGAGACAGGTTCTTAGTTAAGCTCAGGCAAGCCTTAAACTCAGGGTCCTCTTGTCTCAGCCTCCCCAGTGCTGAAGTGACAAACATGTACCATCATTGTCCAGTGCCAGAGTTTTCCCCTTGCCTTTGACAATTACTTAAAAATAGTCTTGATTAGCAGGGAGCTGGAGAGACGGCTCGGCACTTCAGAGCACTCACTGCTCTTCCAGAGGACCCAGTTCAATTCCCAGCACCCACCGGGGGCTCACGACCGTCTGTAACTCACCCATGTGCGACGCTGCCATATATGCAGGCAAAACACAAATAAATAAAAATTTTATAATTTTTTTTAAACTATTGTTGATTAACTATCTCATGGTTTAGTTTTGATTTTTCCCGTAGCTCTGGGAGGAGACCTGCCACGGTGTTCTAATCTGACCCTGCATTTGGAAGCGGGGCACGTGTCAGATGTTAAGGAGTTAGTGTCAATAAAACTCTTTTGTCAGTTTTAAGCAGCAGAGAGGTATATACTGGCCGGTTTTGTGTGTCAACTCGACACAGGCTGGAGTTATCACAGAGAAAGGAACTTCAGTTGGGGAAGTGCCTCCATGAGATCCAGCTGTGGGACATTTTCTCAATTAGTGATCAAGGGGGGAGGGCCCCTTGTGGGTGGTGCCATCCCTGGGCTGGTAGTCTTGCGTTCTATAAGAGAGCAGGCTGAGCAAGCCAGGGGAAGCAAGCCAGTAAGGAACATCCCTCCATGGCCTCTGCATCAGCTCCTGCTTCCTGACCTGCTTGAGTTCCAGTCCTGACTTCCTTTGGTGATGAACAGCAGTGTGGAAGTGTAAGCTGAATAAACCCTTTCCTCCCCAACTTGCATCTTGGTCCTGATGTTTGTGCAGGAATAGAAACCCCGACTAAGATAAAGTATAAGGGGAAGGCTCTTAGGCCAAGATCACCCAGTCTATTTTTTTTTTTCAACTTAATTTTGTCTATAACATGGGTCATGTCCCAGCATTTTAAAAAAGTAGTTTAGCAGCTGTGTTTTTATATAATGTCAACAAAAGAACAGTTATAAATTTATATAAACAATAAAAAATATCACCACTCAAGATCCTAAGTCTTCAGGGAACAAAACTGTGGAAGATAAATGACAGACAGGCAAGACTGCTCTGGTTAGAATCCCCAAGAGCTCAGAGCCATGGAGGGATATTGCTTACTGGCTTGCTCAGCTTGCTTTCTTATAGAACCCAAGACTACCATAAACAACAGGTGAACCCTGACTTTGTTAATACTCAGTTTTCTAAGTAGCAAAAAGCCTGACAAAGGCAGCAGAAATTGATTAGATGCATCTTTTAGGCAGGTATTGTAAGTGTTACATAAGTAGACAATGTCTTAAGAGGGGTCCTTTGTTTTAAACAGAACTAGATTTGAGTTTTCAACCTGTATGCTGAAAACCCCTTGGAACTTTTCAACTTTTAGTGTGTGTGTGTGTGTGTGTGTGTGTGTGTGTGTGTGTGTGTGTGTGTTATTTTATATATATACATATATATCTTGTGCAACTTTCTTGGATCCTTTTTGAGGTGGTTAGGGTGGTTCAGCATCTTACCATTTCTTTTCCATTTTGGAAAAATCCACTTTGTCTCAGGATAAAACCTTGTTTTACCATAAAAGTCTCTGATTTTATAAAAAAACTTTTTAAAAACTTTTCTTACTAGGGTTGTTTGAATGAAAATACCCACCCCATAGGCTCATGCATTGAAATACTTGGTCCCGGTTGTTTGGGAGGATTAGTAGCTGTGACTTTGTTGGAGGACATATGTCCCTGGGAAAAGGCTGGGAGGTTTCAAAAGACTGAGACCGCTCCTAAGGTTCTCTGGCTGACCTTTGGAAACATAAACCTAAACCCAATGAAATGCTTTGCTTGTTTGTTTTTTGAGACAGGGTTTCTCTGTGTAGCCCTGTCTGTCCTTGCTCTGTAGACCAGGCTGGCCTCAAACTCAGAGATCTGCCTGCCTCTGCGTTCTCAGTGCTGGGATTAAAGGTGTGTGCTGTCTGGTAAATGCTTTATTTTAAGAACAGTCATGCTGGGCAGTTGGTGGTGCACGCCTTAAATCCCAGCACTTGGGAGGCAGAGGCAGGCGGATTTCTGAGTTAGAGGCCAGCCTGGTCTACAGAGTGAGTTCCAGGACAGCCAGGGCTATATGGAGAAAACCTGTCTCAAAAAACAAAAACAAAACTAACAATAATAGACCAGTCATTAAGATATTTATGAAAAACGTATTCTTTTGCATCTTTTTATGTTTTACACCCCCCCACCCACTTCTGCTGGTTTCCTTTTAGATTATTTTCTTTTCTAGCATCATGAGACAGAACAATATAACAAATTTTTAAACCTGCTTCAAGAATATTTGAATCTTAGTTACATCTGTGGCATCATGTGATAAATTAAGATCAACTGTCTATATGGTTAAACCATACGGTCTTAGGCCGGCTTCATTGAGACTTGGATTTTTGAGAGAGAGAGAGACGGAGACAGAGACAGAGACAGAGAGAGGGAGGGAAGGAGGGAGAGAGAGAGAGGGGAATCTAGAGTTACAGAAAACAATATTTCAGTGAGAAACACCCAACATAACAAAGCTTCCAGCGACTTTAGATGGTGGACAATCACCTAGAAGCAAGAAGGCAGAAGGTAGAGAAAATACACAGAATAACAAGCTCTTTATATGTTAACCTTGCAGTTGTAGTCTGGGCTACAAAAGGTATATGTTTCCTGGAAGCTCTGGGGACAGCAAATAGTTTCTTTCTTTGCAGGACAAAGAAAGATCAGAGGGAAGGTGAGGTGCTCCGTGCACTCTGGACAGATTCGATGCTGGGTTCACCGTGGCGGCTGGAGCCAGGGTGTTTGTGTATTCATCTTAAAAATGTAACACAGAGACCCCAAATATAGCTTTGGCATGGGTCCTATATTCTATTATACTCAAGAATCCTAGGGGTGAATTAAGCCTTGCCTCATACTGTTTTAAACAGAAAAGGCCATGCAGACCAAGTACATATTCAAAGTGCACTCTTAAGTAGAAATGAAGCAAAAAAAAAAAAATTTTTTTTTACGACTGTTAGGCAGAATATCACTAAACGAAAGTTCAAGGGCAGAGAGAGTGTTTGTTTGTAGACTTAAGGAAACATTTGTGCCTATTTTTCTGGTCTTTGGAAAAACAACTCTACTGACAAAGTAATATGACTTAGAGTGTGCCTTAAGTCCCTTAAGAGGTTACCACAGTCCCCTCTGGCCTTGCCATCTACACGTGTGGTCTCTGTGTTTATCAATCACCATAACCTTCCCTCCTTATCTGGATATCAGTCTCAGTGACCCCTAGAAGTGCTCAGGCTACTTAGTTTCTGCCGATCTCAACCTGACCGTCTTTAGTAGCCATGGACTGGGCCGGAGTTAACTGTGAACAGAGCACCAAGGTGTGTGTGCCAAGCTACTAATACTGCGTTCCTGCAGTTCTCCCTAGAGGATGCGGGATCAGCGTGTCTTTGTAACATAAAGTACAGAAATTCTTGTCCCCATCAGAGCTATGTCCACAAAGCCACAGGACACTCCGACACTGTAGCTGACTTCACTATGAGGAGTGAACAGACAGGAAGTCGGGCTGGAAATCTCCTATCATGTAGTATGTTTTCCATATCATTCATTGGAAAAGTACATTAGCGCTCAGGATATAGCTGCAAGATATGGGGGTGGGGGTGTAAAAGTTATCATGAGTAAATTTTTAAATCCTTTGACCTCGCTGAAACTGTTATGAGTGTAGCCTCACTCTCTCTTGATCCTGTGGAACACTTTATGTGTTCCAGATGCTTCAGGCTCCCACACACCAGGCTGCGTTTTCCAAATCAAAGCCCTTCTAGAATTCTACTTGACACTAGAATATGCTACAGCCAAAAATCAGCATATTCTCTAAGGAAGCTGGGAGCAAGGAAAAGTACATGAGTACAGTCAAAAGTTTACAAAGCAAGAACAGCAGACAGGACTCTGCCTGGCCTGGCCTGCAAGGCATGCAATGAATGATGAATTAATTTTTTTAAAAAATTATACATACACAGATATAGACATAGACATAGACATACACATACAGATACACATACATACACATACATATACTACATATACATCATAATCATATACATAATCATATATAATGTATATACATATACATATACATTGTATATGTATACATATACATAATCATATATATCATGTATATACATATACATATACATTGTATATGTATACATATACAATCATGCCTGTCTCCCATAGTGGTTCACTACTATCTCATGACTTAAACAATGGTAAGCATCTTTTTAAAGAGGCATTTTATTTATTTGTATGTTCGTATGTATGTATGTATGTGTGCCTGCATGAGTTTATGTGTGGCATGTGTCTGCAGGTGCCCACAGATGGCAGTGGATCCCCTGGCACTGAAGTTATAGGTAGTTGTAAGCTGCTGTGTGTATGCTGGGAATTAGACTCAGATCTCGGCAAGAGCAACCAGGGCTCTTAAGAGCTGAGCCATCTCTCCAAACCCTGGGACTGTCTTTCCCTGCCCCCACAAAACTCTCTGGTCAGACAGGACCTCTTGCCTCTGCACAAAGAATTAAATGTGGGTGGAGCTTGTAATAACAGTTAATTCCCCCAGACATTCTGACTCCTGTCTGTGGTAGGATCCAGGAAGTCTAAGCCAATAATTAAGACATGGGTTGCACCCACCATACTGTGGATAACCTATGGCGCTAATGAAAGGACTGGAAATTCTGAAATACTGTTTTCCTTGTTTTCATCCCCTGTCTTCCATCTTGGCCCCCATTTCTGCTTAGTTCCAGCATCTGGAAACACCTCGCTCTCTACGAGGACATGGTCTGTGTACTGTTACATTGTAACGACTTCTAATTCCTTTAGCCAATTCCTTAGCCCCAAGCGCTCTCATTTTCTCCAGGATACACAAATGCCGGAGTTTCCATAGTTCATTTCTGCTACAGTAGCTACTTTATGCTCAAGAACTTTGAGTCTTCTCCTGGGAAGGTGTGAACACAGCATCTTCAAGCTGGAGAAACTGACGCCATAATCTTAAAGCTGCTATAATCCTCCCCCAGATCATGTCTCTTCTACGACTCTTGTGCAGTAACATCTGTTCTGAGGTATCGTCAATACTCTCTCTGCCATAGAGCTTCTACAGAGCAGGAGGAGTCGCCGGAAGTAGAAAACCACTGAACCTCACTGCCTTGGGGTTCATAAGGCGGCAGTGGAAGGAGGAAGGGAGCAGAGGAGATTTTCTGGTCAGTCCAGTTTTTATTCAAGGGTTGGTCACATCCCCAATCTGGGTTCTAGAGAAGGAACAGTCCTTTAGGGAAAAGAGATAAGGAAAAACCACATCTCAAGCCATCACCAGCCTCTGGCCATGAGGAAAACAGACAGACTTTTGACTTAGGCACTTCCGGTATCTCTGGCCTCTGTCAAGAACGAGGCTGAAAACATTTTTAAGGACACATTCAACTTTTAGCCACGACAGACACTGGTCGTTTTTCTTCTTAGTCTAAAGCATCTCACCTCCTATTCTCATTACTGTTTTTATTGATTCCCCCACTCCTCCCCTGTGAGTGATTAGCACTTACCCACTGCTACGGGTCCCCTGTCTGTTGAGTTCCCAGAATCTATATGCATCCTGAATTGTTTAGAAGAAAATGGGATCCAGGCCAATGAGATCACTTAGCAAGGTAAAGAACCAAGCCAATGACCTGAGTTTAATCCCCAGGACCGACACTGTGGGAAGAGAACGCCAGCTCTTTATGAGCTGTCCTATGACTTTCACAGACATACCATGACATGTGCATGTGGATGCATGTGTACTCCAACACATAGACAGATGATAGACAGATAGATAGATAATAGATGTAAATAGATGAGATGATAGATATAGAAGATATAGATGATAGATAGATAGATAGATAGATGATAGATGATAGATAGATGATAGATGATAGATAGATGATATACATACATACATAACAGATAGATGATATACATACATACATAACAGATAGATGATATACATACATATATACATAACAGATAGATGGTATACATACATATATACATAACAGATAGATGATATACATGGCAGACAGACAGACAGACAGACAGACAGACAGACAGACAGACAGACAGAACTGGAAGTGTCTGGTGTCTTTAACAACACAGTTGTGTCATGTGATGTTTTTCTGGAAGCTGTCTTGTGAGAGGGCATGTGATGTGTTGCTGACACTTGAGATGATGGTTAGAATATAAGTGGAACCCCACGAACAGAGAGAGGATGCTCCTGCACTGCTACATCATGCAATGCTTGGCTTCTTCACTGGTCTTCGCTGGTCTTCACTTTGTAAAGAGAAACATGCCAAAGAA
Source organism: Tokudaia tokunoshimensis (assembly GCA_036184795.1). Taxonomy (NCBI): domain Eukaryota; kingdom Metazoa; phylum Chordata; class Mammalia; order Rodentia; family Muridae; genus Tokudaia; species Tokudaia tokunoshimensis. The sequence goes on from BTHU01000014.1 coordinate 8,752,559, forward strand.
CTTCTCATGGTATTACAGCTGATTCTGGCTACTTCCGCTGACTGGTGCTGATTTGGGTTGGATCAATCAGCTACTACTGATTCTTGTTTGGTGTTTGCTATTGGACTGGACTTCTGGTATCCTGAAAATGGAGAGTGGAATTGTCCCAAGGAACTGCTTCAAAACAGGTCCACAAATCCCTTTTTCCTATTAACATTTTTTCTCTCCTACCACTGGTTGGTGGGCTAGAAGGAAGGTTGAAACATTTAAGAACCTTAACTAAAGTAGGTCTTGAAAAATCTAAGCCTATGATAGATAGATAGATAGATAGATAGATAGATAGATAGATAGATAGATAGATAGATAGATGATAGATAGAGTTAGATAGATAGAGTTACAATAAATAATGGTGACATCATTGTTCTCAAGTCCCATGGCTGTGGTGCTCCCTAGTCACAGGAACCCACTTATGGCTTTGAGTCCCACCCTAACTGAGACCCTGCCTCCAGGATAGCTCTCTTTCCCTGATAAAGACAGGAGTACTGGACTGTTGCACTTTTAAGATATGGATACAGTTTGTGCTTTAAAAAATAAATGTCAGAAAACATAAAAATTTAACAACAAAAGGAGCTCTTGAGAAGAAAGATGGGGAAAACCAATGGATAATAAAACTCCCTCCAAACTAAGGAAAGTTCTTCCCACAGAATTTAGAGATAACAACACCGTCATGATGAAACCCTGCATGGTGTTTCTCTCCATGCTTTAGAGAGGTAAATACTCAGTTTTCAAAGGACTGTGATTTCCACTGGTGATTTACTTTCTAGTGTGTGTTTCAGAGCAGAATGCAGTCGTTAAAGTTTGGATTATTTTTCTCCAAACTGACATTTCTCCTTCCTACCACCTTAAATGAAAAAGTACATATTTTCTGGCATAGTAAAATCCTGAAAGAGAAACTGAGAAAACTAACAGATCAGGGAAATCTGAATTCTCAAAAAGGAAGTGCCACCCTAGAATAACTAGAGAAAGAGACTCTGAAGAAGGTGCAGACCCTGGGGAATGAACGTTGCCATGGGAACCTGCATGCATGTAATTAATTGTGTGTGTCACTCAAGGGAGTTCAGTTTTGTTATTACTTTACATTTGCATGGTATATCGGTGGGACACATGCCACAGGGTGTGTGGAAGTCACAGGACAACTTGTGGGAGTTGGTACTTTTTCTTCCACCACATGGGTTCCTGAGATAAATTAGGTGTGACAGCGGGCACTGTTACACACTGACCCATCTCACTGGCCTGGGAGACAAGGGGATTTAAAGGTACATTGAGGAGGGTTACAGAACTCATTTGGAGACAATTACGTTTGACTCTCACAAGCAGGAACCAGGGTTGCACCTTGCTACTAAGGCTGTAGTCTGCCACGTCTAGATAGCTCCTCTGAGCTTGGAGCAAAATGGAGGCCTCCCTTCTCCAGCAGGGCTTCCCTTCTCTGACCTTGTCTGGTGAGCCCGACCCCATACCCCCTACCTGAGAAAAGTCACACTGTCTTTGACAAATCTACAAGTTCAACTTCCTATTTCCGGATAAGAACCTGCCCAGGGAGTAGCTGGGATTCCTGAAATGCCTCTCCGTACAAATGAGTCATTCACACTAGTCTAGTCAGTGATTTTACAGTCGCCCTGAAAACTCCTTCTCACTTTCCAAGGTTCATATACAGCCCTTGGCCATAAAGTGTATTCGTACAAGCTATTTCACTGAAAATTGTCTAAGACAGCTGTTCCATTGAGTATCGGCTACAAGAGCCGAAAGATCACAACACTAGCATCCTTGGAAAAGGCCTCCCCCCCTCAGTCCCCCCACCACACCACCCACCCCCAACTCCCAACTTCCAGCCCAACTGTGATCCTGCAGACACCACCCATCCCAGACTTTGCTGCATCCTTCCAGCCCGGTATGCAGTAGTACCTGGACATCCTGAGGGAGGAAATGAAGGATCTGGAGCCATAGCTGCTCCCCAACATGCATGGGGTGGTGTCAATCCAAGATTGGAGAAGAAAATACTGGGCAGATGTCACAGAAAATATTTTGTGTGAGGGCTGGAGAGATGGCTTACTGACTAAGAGCCCTTGTTACTCTTGTAGAGGATCCAGGTTTGATTCCCAGCACCCAGGTGGTGGCTCAAGACCATCCATAACTCCAGTTCCAGGGATCCAATAGGTACCAACATGGGGTACACAGACATGCATGTAGGCAGAACATTCATTATTCTTTTTTTTTTTTTTTTTTTTTTTTTTTTTGGTTTTTCGAGACAGGGTTTCTCTGTGTAGCCCTGGCTGTCCTGGAACTCACTTTGTAGACCAGGCTGGCCTCGAACTCAGAAATCCTCCTGCCTCTGCCTCCCAAGTGCTGGGATTAAAGGCGTGCGCCACCACCGCCCGGCGTTAGGCAGAACATTCATACACATAAAGTAAAATAAAAGTTTCTTCAAAAACAGAGAGCACTTGTGTGAGCTTGTGACTCTGGTAGTTGCTTGTGATGGTTCTTATCAGATATACACACATGCCAGCCCCTCGTGACCTCATTTATTTAATTAGTATTTGATTAGGGTTTAACAGGAATGATTCCATTTCAATTCTAACAACTTTCATTAAAGAAAGGGGAAGAGTAGGAGAAGGGGAAAAATGGAACGATCTGGGAAGAGGTGAAGGGTCAACGTTCAGCAAGTTTCAGTGCAGAGGGCATAGAACGAATCCAGCTGAGGAAAGGGACCTGGCAGCAGACGACATCGAGGTACGCGGGGGGTGGGGGTGGGGCGGAAGGGTGACTTTGAGGGAACAAGGCCCCACGTGAGAGCTGATGGACCAGGGCAAAGTTGGGGCAAGTCTTCTGGGGAAGCTGACGTTCACCTGAAACCAGAAGGCAACAAGTTATTAACCATCCAGGAAGGGCAGGCAGGGTGGGACAGGTGTGAAGCAGGAGTGTGTGTCGACGCCTAGGGAAGAGGAAGTACACTGTCTGACATCTGATGACGCCAGTCTCCCAGGAAGCCGCCAGGCCCTCCAGCACTTTCGTAGCACCAGGTTTTCAATATCAGCAAGGGTCACCAGAGCACAGACAGGAAATGGAGAAGCTTATCCCTGGGAGGGAATGCACCGCCTCGCCCTCAAAATCCCTCGTAATCAAGCTCCACCCTGGAGAAACAAACATTAACCTCAGGAGAAGCCTTGCTCCCTGGTTTGCCCCAGCAAATGAACTCACTATCATCTTTTCAACGAAGTCCCAAATCTCAGAATAAAACAAATGTCTATACAGAGCTCTCCTCTTATTATTAACCCACAGACGAGAACCTACTGAAAGACTGCGGAGTCAAAAAAATCATAAAAAGTGACTTTTAATAATGGGAGAGTTCCATACCTAGTATCCTTCCTCTGCCAAACCATCCAGGGCACAGTTGCGCCCATCCATTGCCTCCAGTGTATTTGTATTTAACCATCAAAAGCACTCATTACCTTTCTGTCAAATCAGCCACGAGATGAATGGCTGTCACTCTTGTCAGGGATAGGACATTAGATGAAAGCTGTAAAGGGCCTGGGGTTTTCTTTATCATGAGTCCTGGGTCTCTATCATATCACCTCCATTGTACAGGGATCTGAAATATGGATGAAAGCATCAAGCTATGGAACAACACAGTGTCTGGGATTACGTCAAGTTGGAAATAGTTTGGTATCCCATACATTCAGATGCCCAGACTGCTTGCAGCGGGCTCAAACTCCAAGGGCCTGTCCCTGGTTGATCCTCCCCATTGGTCTTCCTTCTTGGTGTCTCAGGAAAACAAATGGAGAGGCTTCCAACTATGGAGACCACAGGTGGAAAGTAAGGATATTGGCATTTTTGATGCATTGTGAGAGGCCATCTTAATCTCTGTTCTGTGGCTGTGAAGAGACATGGTGAACAAGCAACTCTTAGAAGAGAAAGCATCTAACTGAGGGCGGCTCACTGTGTCAGAAGGTTAGTCTATTATCATGGCAGGAGTCAGGCATGGAGCTAATTGTTACATCCTTATCTTCAGGCAAGGAGCAAGATACTGGCCTGGCGTGGGTTCTTGAAACCTCAATGCCCATCCCTAAGGACACACTTCTTCCTACAAGACCACACCTCCTCATCCTTCTCAAATAGTGCCACATTCAAATCCATGAGCCTGTGGGGGCCATTCTTATTCAAGCCACCACAAAGGAGTCTTGTTCAACCCCGAAACAGAGAGAGGAAGGTTGCCACCAAAAAGGAAGGAGCTTATTTCTCTTCTGGAATAAAATGAAAGAATGGTAGCTGAGGGGGAGGGGGAATGATGACTGAGAGAGCTAGAATAAGGAGGGGACTCTCTCTCTCTCTTCCCCATTTCCTTTCCTTTTTTAAAAAATTTTTGCTTTTGTTTTTGCCCTCATTTTTCATACAGGATTTCTCTGTGTAGCCCTAGCTGTCCTGAAACTCACTCTGTAGACCAGGCTGGCCTCAAGCTCAGAGATTCACCTGTCTCTACTTCTCAAGAGCTAGGATTTAAGTGTGTCACCACAGCCCAGCCTTTATCTCTTTCAAAACACTAAAGATGCTTATTTAAGAAACATTGAAAAAATAATAGGAGACAGAATTAATACACTCACTAGTGTCTTAGTCAGGGTTACTATTGCTTTGATGAAATACCGTGACCAGAAGCAAGTTGAGGAGGAAAGGGTTTATTTGGCTTATACTTCCACATCATAGTCTGTATTAGTTTGGGTTTTACTGCTGTGAACAGACACCAATGACCAATGCAAGTTTTATAAAAGACATTTACTTGGGTCTGGCTTACAGGTTCAGAGGTTTAGTCCATTGTCATCAAGGCAGAAGCATGGCAACATCCAGGCAGGCATGGTGCAGGAGGAGCTGAGGGTTCTACACCTTTATCCAAAGAAAACCAGAAACAGACTGGGCATCTTCAGGCATCTAAGAGGAAGATCTCTAAGCCCAACCCTATAGTGACACACTTCCTCCAACAAGGCCACACCTTCTAATAGTGCCACTCCCTGGGACAAGCATATACAAACCATCACATCCACTCCCTGGTCCCCATAGGCTTGTTCAAACATTAGTCTATGGGGGCCATACCTAAACATAGCATAATGCAAAATATATTTAGTCCAACTTCAAAAGTCCCCACAGTCTATAGTATTCTCAACAATGTTAAAAGTCCAAAGTTCCAAGTCTCTTCTGAGATTCATCCAATCACTTAACTGTAATCCCAAAAGCAAGACAGGAAACCAGCTGGGCAGTCTCCAAACTCTGCATCTCCATGTCTGATGGCAAAGCAGTCTTCAGATCTTCAACTCCCTTTTCATCTTTGTTGATGACAACAAGGTTCTTTCTCCTGGGCTGGTAGCAGCTTTCCTGGCAGGCATCCTGTGGCTCTGGCATCTTTAACATCTTGGGGTCCCCAAGTCAACTTCAGCTTCACAGCTTCTTGTTCCAATGTCTGAGTTCCACACATGATCTTCTGTACATCTCCAAAGGGCTGGTGTCACTTCTCCAGCTCTGCCCTCTGTAGCACTCTAAGTTCAAGTTGATCCATTCTGCTGCCACTGCTGTTCTTGGTGGTCATCCCATGGTACTGGCATCTCCAATATGCTAGGGTGTTCTACTGTAACTATGCTTCACCAAAGCCTCTCATAGGCTGTCTTCATGGTATAAAGCCTTAACTCCTTTGCATGATCCCTTCAGTCCTTCACTGTCAACTACAACTGAGGCTGCACTTTCACCAATGGCCTTCCATGGCCTCTCACAGTGCCAAACCTCAGCTGTTCTTCATAATGCCTTCATGCCTTCAAAACCAGTACCACCTGGATGATGCTTACACATTACCAAGTACAGCTGCAGCATGAGGTACAACCTTGGCTATCTCTGGAACACAGCTTCTTTGTGCTCTCAGGAAACACTTCCCAGAAGATATCACCTAAGCGATGCTGGTCTTTTCTAATCACCACTAATTTCTTAGCTCCAGCTAAGCAGCATTAATTGTCCCAATAGTCTCCTTCTCCTCTTGAATATAAAGCCAGAGACACATGGCCTAAGCTGCTGAGTTCTGCTGTTTGCAGGAGCTGGAACATTAGCCCCTTGTTCTATTATCTTATCATTAGCTTCCTTTATTCCAACTCCTTCACTGCCTATGCTTGGCTGTCCTGGATCTTGCTCCATAGACTGACTTTGAATTCAGAGATCTGCATGCCTGTCTCCTAAGCACTGGGATTAAAGTTGTGATCCACCAAACCTGTATTTAAGTTTTTCTCTACCTAGAATTTGCTCTGTTCTAGGCTGGCCTTGAACTCAGAGATCTGCTTATCTTTGTCTCCTGGGATTAAAGGCTTGTACTACCACGCCTGAACCTAAATTTAGCTGGGGGGAATCTTGCCTCAAAGTCACTACTTCCTTAATTCAGTTTAATATCCTTGAATTCAGCTCCATTTCACTTCCTGGTGTCCCTTTAATGCTCAAACTATATATTTTGTATGTTTCCTTTCTCAGCTTGCTATGTTTGTTCAAAATGCTCTTCATCAGACTTAACCAGAGAACAAAGTCTCTGTTGGGCTTTTTTGAGACTTCCTTTGTCAATACAATTAATATACATCTCTTTTCCTTAGCCTTAGGAAGTCTCTTCAGAAAATGGCAAAAAGCAGCCATGTTCTTCACCAAAACATCACAAAAACAGTCTCTCAACCACATATGAAAGTTCTTTTCCACTGAAACATTTTGGGTCATCAGGCCTACACAGTTCAAATGACCCTCAATACCACTGTCTTCCATATTCCTACTAGGCTGGCCCACTAAGCCCCACTTAAAGCATTCCATGACTTTCCAAATCCAAAGTTCCAAAACCCACATTCTTCCAAACAAAAGCATGGTCAGGCCTATCACAGCAATACCCCACTCCTGGTACCAACTTCTGTATTAGTTTGGGTTTTACTGCTGTGAACAGACACCAATGACCAATGCAAGTTTTATAAAAGACATTTACTTGGGTATGGCTTACAGGTTCAGAGGTTTAGTCCATTGTCATCAAGGCAGAAGCATGGCAACATCCAGGCAGGCATGGTGCAGGAGGAGTTGAGGGTTCTACACCTTTATCCAAAGAAAACCAGAAACAGACTGGGCATCTTCAGGCATCTAAGAGGAAGATCTCTAAGCCCAACCCTACAGTGACACACTTCCTCCAACAAGGCCACACCTTCTAATAGTGCCACTCCCTGGGACAAGCATATACAAACCATCACATAGTCCATCCCTGAAGGAATTATGTTGTTCCTTTTTTTTTTCTTCTTGGTATACTTTATTGGGTTCTTAAACCTCAACCTCCCTTCCAAGCCTTATTCCACCCAAATCCCTTCCAACCCCACCCCCAATACTTGGCAGGAGAGAAAGAAGGATAGAGGAGGGGGCGTTGACCTCTTTAGATTACTTTCTGCTGATTAGGGGCCTCCAGTTCCTTGGGGAATGTTGATCTTTGTCATCAGGATATCTTTAACTTCTTCTCATTTCTTTGCTCATGACCACTTACAAACCACAACAACAGCAAACAGAAGTGGCAGAAGGGAGTAGAAACCATCCCCAGCTCCTCTTGGGGCTCTCCTGTTTAAACTTTCTCCAGAGTCCCCAGAATTAAACTGTCTGCAGCTGGGTTAAAAAAAAAATCACACCCCTGAGAGTGCATGAGGCAAATCACAATCACCTGCTGTGAAGCGGCCTTTTATCCCACACCTGGGATTAAAACAAAAACATACTCACATAACATAACTGTGTTTTTTTTTTCAAGAAACCAAAATTCTCACTACAAAAGTTAGGATGGGAACTCAAATACGACTGGAACCCGGAGACAGGAGCTGATGCAGAGGCCATGGAGGGTGTCGCTTAACAGACGGCTTCTGGATTGCTCTCCCTGCCTTTTTATAGAATCCAGAACTACAACCCAGGAATGGAACCATGCACAAGGGGCTGTGCCCTCCCCAACAATCACCAATTTAAAGAATGCCCTTCAGGCTGATCTTCGGAGGCATTTTCTTAATTGAGGTCACTTCCTCTTTAGCTTGTGTTAAATTGACATAAAACTATCCAGCACAAATTGAATCAGAGACATAGAAAAAAAATAGCTTTTCCCCTTAAGTTGAAGGGACATGAGTCTGAGTGCAAAGACCCTTAAGGAGGCCGGCACGGTGAAAGAGGGGGTGGTGGGATTTACAACTAGATATCTCAAAAACACACAGGGCATGCGTGAGGGCCTGGAGTCTGATCACAGCACTGGAGAGAGAGAGAAAAAAAATCAATAGAGTTCCTGTCAGCCACATCAGACGGTAGGATAGAATGGTAGCCTCAAAACTCTAGAGGAAATTTATTGACAAATGTACACATAACAAGGAGGCTTGTTCTCTTATACACATGAGCTACGAAAAGTCAGAAACCCAAGAACGAGGCCCAAAGTTTTCACTTGGGTCTTATTCATCCAGTAGAAGATGGAATTCTTGATTCTGGAAGTTATGAACAGTTTCTAGAGAAGGTTAAAGCCAAGGGAAGAACTGGAATTCTTGGGAACGTCGATCACATTGAATGCTTGAAGGATAAAATCACAGTTGTTTCTGAGAAACGGTTCTCCAAAAGGAATTTGAAATATCTTACCAAGAAATGGGGTAAGAAGAAGAATCTCCGAGATAGGCTTTCTGTGGTTGCATCTGACAAGGAGACTTACAAACTTCCTTATCTCCAGATAAGTCAAGATAAAGATGGGTCAGAGTCTGAGGACTAGTTGGCCTTTGCTTTTAATAAAATGCAAGTGTGCTAAAGAAGTCTGAAGTCAGTCTCTATCAGCAAATAAAAACCACTGTACTCTATTAAAAAAAATACACCTAACATTCAAACATGGGTTTACAATTATAAAATGAATATCCATGAAGCCACCACCCTACTAAAGATATTTAATATCTCAGACGCTTGTGATAAATCGAAGCTTCCTAGCCTGTATTCTTTTTACTCTGGCTGGAGAAACCTGAATTTTGCACAATAATTTCCTTGATTTCCGCTTCTCACTTGTTTATGTATTGATCAATATAATTCTGGTTTGAAAAAAAACACATACTATCACCTAAAATATGTCTGTTATTTGAATTTTTTGTTAAATCCATCATATGACGTGTTTTCCTCAGAAAGGCTACTCAGCTATGTATTTCTTTAGTGCAACCACGATGCTCTGAACACCTGAGTTCCAAATAGGTCCTGTGATACACTCTTATTTACCTCACAGAATGAAGATGCACCAGTTTCACTCCGAGTAATCCATAGTTAATCTTGTTTTCTCCCCTTTGGCTTATTCGGAGTCTGTGCATTAAGCTGACAAACCTCGATGCTATAGATAGATTTATTTTAATCAGATATGATAACTAATGCTATAACTGGGTTATTTAATGTGATCCCTGATGTGGTAATCTGCTTTCCCGTCTTTTGCTTTGTAGTTATTTCTTTTTCTATCTGTTTCTCATCCTTTCTTTCTTTCTGTCTTTTCTTTCTGTCTGTCTGTCCTTTCTTTTTCTTTCTTCCTTTCTTTCTTTCCTTCTCTCTTTCTCCCTTTCTTTCTTTCTTTCTCTCTTTCTCCCTTTCTTTCTTTCTAGGAGAACTAGTCAAGTGTTTCCTTCCATGTTCCTACTTCTGTACAGAAATCTATAGAAACATGGAATTCCTAATCGAATTATAAAAGTCTGAGGGAAAAATGAAAACTTTTTCCGGACATAGACAGACACAAAAATACCTTCTCCAGTCTCGTCTGAATACGATCCAGCTAAATGAGGGGATGAGCCCGGGAAAGGGATGAACAGAGAGAGATGAGAAAGGCTCCCAGGAGTTGAAGGCCCGCAGCTCTAGACAGTAATCACCTGACTGTAGGGACATCTCGAAAGTACCATGCAAAGCACAGGCTCCACCTCCAGCACAGGCCCCACCTCCAGCACAGGCTCCACCTCCGGCACAGGCCCCACCTCCAACACAGGCTCCACCTCCAGCACAGGCCCCACCTCCAGCACAGGCCCCACCTCCAACACAGGCCCCACCTCCAACACAGGCTCCACCTCCAGCATAGGCCCCACCTCCAACACAGGCTCCACCTCCAGCACAGGCCCCACCTCCAGCACAGGCCCCACCTCCAGCACAGGCTCCACCTCCAGCACAGGCCCCACCTCCAACACAGGCTCCACCTCCAGCACAGGCTCCACCTCCAGCACAGGCCCCACCTCCAGCACAGGCCCCACCTCCAGCACAGGCTCCACCTCTGGCACAGGCCCCACCTCCAACACAGGCTCCACCTCCAGCACAGGCCCCACCTCCAGCACAGGCCCCACCTCCAACACAGGCCCCACCTCCAACACAGGCTCCACCTCCAGCACAGGCCCCACCTCCAACACAGGCTCCACCTCCAGCACAGGCCCCACCTCCAGCACAGGCCCCACCTCCAGCACAGGCTCCACCTCCAGCACAGGCCCCACCTCCAGCACAGGCCCCACCTCCAGCACAGGCTCCACCTCCAGCACAGGCCCCACCTCCAGCACGTCAGGTGTGTCGGGGAGAGAGCAGAGAATAATCAACTCAAACAGAAGTCAGAGGGTGAAAATTTGAAGGAGGAGTCATCAGGGAAAACAGAATTCCAGTGATTTGAAGCTATCATGGTGCAGCAGATTAAAGTACGTTCAATAAGAAGATAAAAGACGTACTAAGAAACACGCAAGGGAAAAAATCCTGACCTCACCAGTTACATTTATTGTTGCAGACCTCATGGGCCTCTTGTGAGGATTAAGTTAGTTAATAATTGTAGAATGATTGGAAAGGACCAGAATAAACAGATAAAAGAAAATGAAGCTTTGCTGAGTGAGCCCTTGGTGATCGCCCACGGAACCAGGGAGGAGTGGTCACTTCCTTAACTGCTCAGATTCAAGCCCTAGTTTGAATCACTGGGTGCTTAACCATGGCTAAGGATGTAAGTCTTATTAACTTAGAAAACACACAAAAACTGTAAATATATAAAGCATTAAAGATACAGACGTCGGTAAATAGGAATGAAAAGAACACAAGGCTTGCTGTCCGCCTCTTACACAAAGAGCAAAGGAGGCTGGAGAGGTGGCCCAGCAGTTAAGAGCACTGTGTGTCCTGGCAGAGAACCTAGGTTTGATTCCCAGCACCCACATGTTGGCTTAAAACTATCGATAACTACAGTTCCTTGGAACCTAATGCCCTCCACAGACACAGACCTACACAGAGGCAAAACCCCATACACATAAAATTAAATAATAGTGTGGTGGTTTGAATGAGAATGGTCCCCACAGGCTCATGTATTAGGACCTGTGGCCTTGTTTGAGGGGGTGTGGCCTTGTTGGAGGGTGTGGCCTTGTTGAGGTGTGACCTTGTTGGAGGGTGTGGCCTTGTTGGAAGTGTTACTGAGGGTGGGCTTTGAGGTTTCAAGAGCCCAACACAACCCCAGTCTTATGTCTCTCAGCTTACTGTTTGTTGTTCAGAATGTAAGTTCTTAACTACTGCTCTAGCGCCATGTCTAGCTGCCTGCCGCCATTCTCCTCGCCACAATGGTCACGGATTTGCCATCCGAAACTGTAAGCAAGCCTCCAATTAAATGCTTTCTTCTATAAGTTGCCTTGGTCATAGTGTCTCATCACAGCCTTAGAACAGTGACTAAAACAAATTCTAAGTGTGTGTGTGTGTGTGTGTGTGTTTTTAAAAATACAGGAAAGAACATAAATGGGAAAGTTATTTCTAAACTCAGGTCTTGGTTCTGGCTTTAAGCAACGGGATGATGTTTAAAGCAGACAGAACTGAAGTAGAAATCTAAGTTAAGCATTTTCCTGTAAGGTCATTAACTGTGACGACAATAACAAGGAGTTACTATGGCTACACTGAAAGATAAATATAAGAGAGATAGATAGGAGTGAGGCCGAACCTTCCCAATCATCAGACAGTTACCAATCAATAACCAACAGTAAACACATTAAAGGGGAATCGTTTCTCTGGAGCAGGAGAGTCTGAGAAAGCTCAGAAAGCTGAAGCTTCTCATAAAAACCCTTGGGTAGATTTTGAAAACTTCAGTGATTTCCATGTACTACTTGGGAAAGAAAAGAAAAGCACTTACGTATACATTTACGATGGGCAGTGGTGGCGCACGCCTTTAATCCCAACACTTGGGAGGCAGAGACTGGCAGATTTCTGAGTTCAAGACCAGCCTGGTCTACAGAGTGAGTTCTAGGACAGCCAGGGCTACACAGAGAAACCCTGTCTCGAAAAACCAAAAAAAAACCCCCCCCCCCAAAAAAAAACCAAAAAAGTATACATTTACAACTTTGATGAGGGAAATCTTGCAGTTACCATGTTTTAAATGCTTATTTTAATTTGGGGGGGGGGGTTGTCTTTTTCCAGACAGGGATTTGCTATATAGGCCTAGCTGTCCTGGAACTCACTCTGGAAACCTGACTGGCCTCAGAAATCCACCTGCCTCTGCCTCCCAAGAGCTGGGATTAAAGGCGTGCGCCACCACTGCCGGGCTTTAATTTTTTATTGTTAACAGTTTGCATTATCTTCAAATTCCTACACAAAAATCAAACATCTTCCTGATACAAGCTTGCAATGTTGAACAAATATTAACAGGTCATGAGTAAACCACCTCCACTCCACCCTGCCCTGACCCTTCCACCCTACCCCCATCCTTCCCACCCCCACCCCACCTCACCCCTACCCCTCCACCTGCTCTTCCAAGTCTCCAATTCTCCCTTACTCCCCTTACAGGGTTTTTCTTTGTGTAGCCCTAGCTGACCTGGAACTCACTTTGTAGACCAGGCTGGCCTCGACCTCATATCTGCCTGCCTCAGCCTCTCAAGTGCTGGGATTAAAGGTATGTGTCACTGATGTGTTTATAAAAGATAAAGAGATAGAAGGTATGTTCTATGGGGGTGTGGTGACGTGTGAGGGAAGGGGATGTCTCAGCGGGCCCATGCCAAGGCATCCCTTCCCCCTGAGGGACCAGTCACAGGATGGTATAGCATAGAATAGAGTTTATTCAGGGCATAGGGAGGGGAGTTAAGAGGGTAGTAGAGGCAGAGAAAGACAGAGAGAGAAGGAGAGAGTAGAGAAGTGGAGGCCGGCCATGACCATGAGCACGTGGAGAGAGTGGGGGAGGGGAGGAACGGGGAAGGGGAGGGAACGGGGAAGGGGAGGGAACCGGGAAGGGGAGAGCCCAAGAGGGCAAGAGTAAGAGGAGGGGCAAGCAGCCCCTTTTATAGGAGGCCAGGTAACTGTGGGGAGGGGCTACCTGGCTGTTGCTTGGTAACTGTAGGGTGGAGCTTAGACAGAATCCTAACAGACACCATGCCCAGCTCCAAATATTTTAAAGTTTTAGATATACCAAATTTAGATATACTAATTCTCCTAAAAGGCCCTCAATCCTTGATGATCTATTTTTAAATCATGTCAGAAGTTGGAAGATTGTTGGTTGTGGTGGCATTTTTAATCCTAGGACTTGGGAGGCAGAGGCAGGCGGATCTCTGAGAGTTCAAGGCCAGCCTGGTCTACAGAGTAAGTTCCAGCCAGGACTACATAGAGAAACCCTGAGAGAGAGAAAGAGAGAGAGAGAGAGAGAGAGAGAGAGAGAGAGAGAGAGAGAGAGAGAGAAGGGAGGGGGAGGGAGGAGGAGAAAATCCACCACAGAACAATGAAGGCTGCATTAAACTTTCTTTTTTAAATTACATTTTATTTCATGTGTGCATGTGTGCAAAGGAGGAGGGGGAGGAGAGAAAGAAGTTTTGTATGACGAAATTTTCTAAAGCTGAGGTAAGCTCCCCTACTTTTGTTCCCTAGTTGGGAAAGAGTAGAAGCTAAAAAGAATCATGAGGCTTCCTTTATATTAGGGAGGAAATTCAACCCTTTTGGAATGCCAGAGTTGACGCCAGCACGCCAACAGAATGGATGGTGTGATGCCAGAGAAGTCAGAAGTTCTCAGGTTCCCTCTAAGCCAAAGAACAAGGGAGGGACCAAGGGGAGAGGGCCAAGTGCAAGTCTTCCTTGTTCTCCCCAGTCTCAGGGACGCCGGGACCCTCACAGAAGGCGGCTTTGCCATTTTTGCTTCATTCTATAAAAAAGGACAGTTACTTCCCATGACCTGTCTACCCAGAACTTTATGACTTCCCTTAATCTCAGAAGAGGCCTGCTTGCAATTAAAAAGACCAGAACCAGGAAGACAGAAAGTCCTAACTGCTCTAGTGCCAAGCTCTGGTCTCTTCTAAGGGCTCCTTGGATCCCTGCTCTTGGGGCCTTTTTTCTTCCGCCTGTTTTGTTTACTGAGAGGAGTACGAGGTCCGTCTATGGGTTTCTGTTTGGTGGCCTCTCTAACAAGAGTTTTAAGATTCACACGGAAAACTCTACCCACCTGTGACTCCCATAGCTACTAGGAATAGAGACGGTGCACCTCCAAGAAATGTAGTCTCCTATCCAGCTGCTAAAGGTTAAGAACGTAATAAGAAACTCCACAATAAAAATATACCCAGGGAAATGCGTCATAAACCACTGCCATGGTTGTATGCTCTGTTACAACCTGGGCATGGACTTCCGCCAAACAGCTCCTGTTGCGGACATAATCTTTAAGGAGCCAAAGATCTAGCCGGAGATTGATATCCATGTTTGTTTCTGTTTCCTTTTCCTTGAAAGACAGAGTAGTTAGGGAGCCAACCGGGTTGAGCAAGTCTCCTCAAAGCTGCCTGTTTCCTTCCTTTGAAGGAGGCAGACTCTTGGCTCTTTTGTCCCTGTGAAGTTTAATTATTCATATTGATTTTGCGTCAACTAAAAAACAAGAACAACCAAAGCCACCGCATCTCGGTTGTTTAAGAAGGAATGCTACATCATCTGGAGAACGGCCCTGGTTTCTAGCCAAGTTTCCAAACTGAGATTACAAGCAGAAGAAATTAAATCAGCTTACTCATGACCGGTTAAAAAAAAGCCTGTCAAGAGTGAGAATGGTCCTGTCCTCGCTTGAGTCAGGAAATGCTAAAATATATACATTTTTTCTTATGGCAAGAACATTGATCATGATTTCACAAGAACAGTGTCTTGGTTCAGAGAGACGGTAGTTCTAGTATTTCATTTGCTGACCAGAAAATGTATTGGATACGTAGAGCTGAATTCCAGCTATTGATTCTTAACTGATGAAGAAGACCTCTAACACTGTGTTTTAAACATCAAGATATAAAGCAACTATTATAGAATTCATCCATCTAAGGTATAATTTGGTGGGCTTCGCTGTGTTCACAGGCTTTAGTGGTCATTGCCACACACCTGATACCAAATATTTCCTTCTAGAGGAACCAACCCCATGTTTATTACCAGTCACTTCCCATCTTCCCATGATCCTTTGCAGCCAGGAATCATCTTCAGTCTAAAGAACTTTTTTTTTTTTGAGTGTCAACTTTGTTTTAATCCATAATCACCACCAAATTAAACATTTTATACTTAAAGGTGTGAATTAGGAGAGACAGTAGAAAAGAAACTGAAATATGAAGAGGTTTGCGGCACACACGGCCAGCAAGCTAATGTTTCCTTACTCTGTTCTCTTATCACTCGTCCTTACTGAGCACCTTTAACTGATGCAAGGCTGTGAATATGCAGGAGCGCCTACAGAGACACACGGGAAGAGACAAGAAATAAAGCAGGACGCAGCAAGAGTCTATGAATACCCAGCTACCAGACGGATGCCACGCCCAAAGTAAGGAAAGGCCAGGGGCTGAAGAGGTGACTCTCTGGTTAAAGCACTGGCTGTTCTTCCAAAGGACTAGGATTTGATTCCCAGCAACCACATGGTGTCTAGCAACCATCTGTAACGCCACCAGTGCCAGGGTGTCTGGTGCCTTCTGGCCTCCGCAGGCACTAGGCATGCACATGGTGCACAGACATACATGCAGGCTTAGAAAAACAAATAGCATTTAAAACAGACAAAGAGACACACACAGAGAGAGACAGAGAGACAGAGAAACAGAGGGACAGAGAGAGAGAGAGAGAAGGTGAATTGTATTCATGACAATGCAAAAATGCTCTCTGTAAATACTGATCGTAGATGAGGGCTGATGGAGAGAAAATACAACACTGCTTCTTCAGCAATGGAGGTGACTTTCCTTGTCATTTCATGCCATCTCCTACGACTGTCCAATTCATTAGCCCAGAGCAGTGGTACACACCCAGCGCTCAGGAAGCAGTTGGTTCTTTGTGAGTCTGAGGCTAGCAAGGTCTACACACAGAGCTCCAGGCCAGCCAGAGCTACATAGTGAGACTCTGTCTTAAAAAACAAAAGACTACCGTTCTTGAAGGACTAGAGACAACCATAAGAAGTGTGTTCAAATGTCAGGTTCCTCTTAAAATGAGAGTTTGGCCGCAATATCCACGTTACACTGTCCACCCTCATCTCTTATCAACTACCTCTTTCTGAAAACAAGACACCCCAGAACTTGGTGGCTGCACCCAGTAATTTTGCCCTGTAATTCGTGCAGGGCTCAGAGGGAACTGTGGTTTGATGTTTTGTTTTGATTTCCGTGTGGTTTCTGTGTGGATAGCTTCAATATGACCTGCAAGTTGGTTCTTACTGTTGGCTGGTCTGGATTATGGCTATGATCTGTGTTTCAATTCCTGTCCACATAGGTCTCTCAGTGGGCTATTGGGTTCCAAAAACAAGCATTTCAAGGGAAGGTTCCAGCTTCATAAGGCCTGGCCCAGAGAGTGACACAGACTGATTGCTGCCATGACCTGTGGCCAAGAAGCTACAGACTCCAAGTTCAAGAGAAAGGATGTAGATCTTCCCTCTGTGGGAAAGGGGTATCAAAGAATTTGGGGGACATGTTTCAAGCTGAAATATGGATGTTCTTCTCTCTCTCTCTCTCTCTCTCTCTCTCACACGCACACACACACACATACACACACACACACTTTGCATATACACTGAGGTCATACAATCTGTTCAGAAAAATCTAGTACAAAGAACACACATACACACACACTCAGTTGATATAGCCAACTTCGGCCTGTAAAGTGATTTTAGATTTCAGAGTCAAAATGAGCAGTTTATAGAAGAGTGAGAAGAGGGTAGGAAGAAGAGATAATGAGGAGAAACGAAAATGAAGGAGAAGCCAAGTCTTAGTCTTAAACACTGGGTTAAAACCAAAACGTTGATATAGAGAAAAAAAAAGTGCTGGTGGTGCACGTTTTGATCCCACAGGAGGCAGAGGCAGGCAGATTTCTGAGTTCGAGACCAGCCTGGTCTACAGAGTGTGTTCCAGGACAGCCAGGTCTACACAGAGAAACCTTGTCTCAATAAAACCAAAACCAAAACAAAGACAACTTGTCATCAGGACTTATTTCTCTTCTACTCTCCCAGGTGTGTGTTTACCAAATTTAAGTCCTTGGTATATTTAGAAATGTATATATAAAGGCATAATGTCATATCTGCCAATCTTGAATCCTCCGGCAAAAACAGATTTCCATAAACAGTGCCAACAAAGCGGAATTTGGTAAACAATAAACAAGAGTCACATCTGTATTAGACACTTGTCTCTTTGCGACAACAGAACGCCCGTCACAAACAGCTTCAGAAAGCTAATTGGTTTACACATCTCTTCAGCATGGCAGGGAAGGCATGGGAGAGGAGGGGATGGCTGTCCACACTGGTCCACAAGAATCAGAGGGGTGTGGGGACTTATGCTCAGCTAGATTTCTCCTTTCTGTTAAGTCACATAATTTGGACTGGCTTTGGAAGTATCAGCATGAAGCCATGACCTAAGTAGACAGGTAGATAAATGTGTATCCACACCTAAACACATGTTCATACATACCCACCCATGTATCCTATCTATACTAAAGGGGCCTAAAAGCCGTGCTAACCCCACAGTAATGAGCACCCCTAGAAACCTTGGCTTGGATTCTAAATAACCTTCTAGAGAGAAGGCATGCTGGTACCAGAGAGGAGGTCATTCTGAAGTGAGAACAGGAAAACACAAGATGAATCTGGGATATCTTGTGATGCCAGAAAACAAAAAAACTTTGTGAGTGACTGGGGAGAGGGGTCATCAGCCTGAAGACCTGGCCTCTCTAAGGCTGAAGCTGGACACATTGGGACAAGAAAATAAATGATAGTACAAGGTTACAATTTATAGAGTAAAATATCTAGTCTGTATCAAGATAAATCATTTAATGATAGGTTAACAGGGGACGAGAGAATAATGAATAAATGAGCAAAGAAGAAGGAAGAGGAGGAGGAAGAGGAGAAGGAGAAGGAGAGGAAGAGGAAGGAGGAGAAGGAGGAGGAAGAGAAGGAGGAGGAAGAGAAGGAGGAGGAAGAGAAGGAGGAGGAGGAGGAGAAGATCATCACTGGAGGCGAGATCTACCAACAAATAGTAAGTTATTTGGTGAGTGGAGAGAAGTAGGACCCTTTCCCCTGCTGAAGTATTTCCTGTGAGATCCTCAGTCATACTGCGCCAAGGGGTCAAGTTCAGCATTAGCATCAATAGACACACTGACATCACCTACATTTCAATTATGATCTGAGAAGAGGTCAGAGGAAACCAGATTGAAAGATGTCTGCAAAGTAGCAGGCCAACACTCTTCAAACATGTCAAACACAAGAGAAAGGGGGGAAAACACACATGCCTCAGTCGGTGGAGAGAGGGAGGGACAGAGATGGGAATGCAATTTGGGGTACTATCCGGGCTGGCTACAGAAACACAGAAAAGACAGACTCTGGTGAGTCAACGAGAGTTTGTAGTCTACTTTATGTTATTGACCATGATCCATTTCTGAGATTCTTTTATTGAAAACCCAGTAGATTTGTCTGGGGGAGGGGGAAGTAAAACAAAACCAACCAACCAAACAAACAAAAATCCCACAAAGTAAGTAGTCAGATGATGCTTATGGCAAATCATTGAATCTGGTTGCTTGATAATGTGCACATAAAAAAGATACGTGATTTTCAGTTGTGAAACATAATTTAACATGAGCTGAAGGTACTGATGTAAAATGTTGAATATGTGTTATATAAATCATTATTTGATATAAATGAAAAAAAAATCCCACAAAGAACATGCACTGATTGAGTTCTGTTTTCACCCCGTCTCCTGGGCCACAAAAACTTAAGTGTCAAAACTTTATTCTGGATTGAGTTATCATGATAGCGATTATTAATAGATAATTATTCAAACTGGTGGACCAATGAGGGATGTTAGTCGGGAAAGCTGTATGCCCATGCTCATTTACAGCGAGAGACACAGTGAGATCAAGTTAGGTGTGTGAACATTTGTTGGAGAGTAACATCTGTGAAAAGAAAAGAGGAAGAGAGGCATGGGAACACTAACAGTTAAACCTAGCCGTTGGGCCAGAGACACGGCTCAGTGGCTAAGATACTGGCTGAGATCCCAGCAGCTATAATGTTGTAACTGTCTATAACTCTACCTCCAAGGGATCCAATGTCTGTTCCCCTTGGGCACTAGGCACTCAAAGGGTATTCAGTCATACATGCAGGCAAAACATCCATACACACAAAATAAAAATAAATACATTTAAAACAACGACCACAAAAATCATCTGTTAACTGCAGCCCTCCCAGGTGCCCTGGCTGCTACAGCTTGAGGAGAGGCACTGTAATGCAGGCAACATATGTGACTCATATGAGGCTCAACCCGAGGCCTCCCTCTCTGAAGCCAGAGACTGACTTGCGCACGTGAACTAAATCAAGCCAATGCAAATGATTTCTGAAAATTAGGAAGATTGAAAGGAAAAGGCCCTTTTCTGGTTGGTTTGTTGGTTTGTTTGTTTTACCTAGAATGAGAGCCTGCTATGACTGGGGTGTCCTCTGCCCAGGCCTCTGGAATGATGTCATGACTGTAGAGATTCTACAGCACACAGGCAGCTAGTGGGGGATGGTGAGATTCCACTCCTTACCCCAAGACCCTGGCTGTCCTCGGCTAACTCTCCTGGGAGTTGAGTCCCTAAAGCAACCTGCACATCCGCATAGCTGATTATCAAGCCATCAGTTACTCATCCGAAAGATCTTTTCCCCTTTGTTTGAAGAAGTTTGAATTCAATGTAATTCCTGTCACTTGACAGCTTAAAGACATGCGCCGCCCTGTCCTTAAGATTATACTGTCCTGGCAGCAGAAGACTGCTGTTCAAGAGAAGAAAGATTGCTTTTTTAATCTGATTTTTTTTTAAACTTTCAAGTAAACAACGCAAAATCACTGCTTCCCACACCCTGCATTCCAGAACAGTGTGACCTAAGGTAGCTCAGAGGTTTAAATTGGGTGGTTGTGTTGCTGGGATCTAACTGAAACCCTTGTTTGCGCTAGGCAAGAACTCTACCAACAAGCTACACTTCTAGCCCCTTAAATATGTTTTGTTTTGTTTTTTTTTTTTGAGACAGGGTTTCTCTGTGTAGCCCTGGCTGTCTTGGAACTCACTCTCTAGACCAGGCTGGCCTCGAACTCAGAAATCTGCCTGCCTCTGCCTCCCAAGTGCTGGGATTAAAAGGCGTGCACCACCACTGCCCAGCATTTATTTCTTTTTTAGATTTAAAATTTTTTATGTCTGTGACTATTTTGTTCACATATATATCTGTGTGCCATGTGTGGGGCTGGTGCCTTCAGTGGCCAAAATGGCATTCAGACTCAAGGAAGTTGAGTTATAAATGGTTGTGAACCACCACGTAGATGCTGGGAATTGAACCTAGATCCTTGCAAGAAGAACAGGATCTGTTAACTCCTGAGCCAACTCTTTGGACCCCTCAGTTCCTGAAACACTTCTTAGAGCTTAAACAGCTGTTGAGAAGTTGTAAGGGGGGGGAGGGCTAAAGTTTCTGGGTATTTCCTCTGAGGTTAACCTCACATGTGACCATAGCAATGATTATAAACAGAAGTATGATGCATCAAAGGCTGACGACGGAAAGAAGTATTACCTATAGAACAACAAAAAACAGGAGCATGTATTAAGGGAGGAATCCTGTATCAATCAGGAAAAAAAGATAAACTTTTTGATAAGTGGTATTGTTGTAACTGGATAGCTGTGAGATGAAGATAAAGTTGTCTCTCTTCCTCTTGCTGCACAAAAGAATAAGTTCCAAGCAAAATTTAAATACAAACCAGCAGCGGTCCTGAGAACTGGAAGACAGCACAGATGTCTCGATAACACACAGCAACAGAAACTTCCTGTGATTCAGAGTTTTGATGACTAAGAGGAAATACTAGAGTAACTGCAACTTGAATTTACAAATACATGCTGGGGTGCTTTGTCTCCCCAAAGCCCGTCTGAGGCAGCCTTGGTCCCTAGCTCAGTGCTATTGAGATGGCAAACCCTTTAGTGATGGAGGCTAGTGGGAAGTCCTATGTGGAGAATATGCCCTGGAAGGGAACTGAGGGACCCTAGTCTCTTCTTTTTTCTTTCTCCAAGCCCTGGGTTGAGCTATGATGGTGTGCTGACTCACTGTGGGCTCCAGAGCATAAATGCCAATTCTCCTGGGCTGACATTTAGCCAAAATAAACTTTTCTCATTTGTTTATTTTATTTATTTACTATTTTACCTTTTTTTTTTTTGGCAAGGTCTCCCGCAGACCAAGCTGCCTGTGGCTGAGATGACCTTAAACTCCTGGTCCTTCTTCTTCTACATTCATAGAGAGTGCTGGCATGTTTAACCACACTGTAAATATATAGCCTATATAGTTAAAACAGAAACTGGTTTCTCTTTTAAGTTGGCAGTCTCAGGTGCTATACAGGTGCTGGGCTACCAAGGAGTTTTAAACAGTTGAGCAAGGGGTCACTTTGAAATATATTTTTGACATCATCTGTCCTCTACATACACAAGATGGCCTTCCTCTTGCCTCAGCCTCCTGAATTCTGGCCCAACAGCTGTGCAGCAAGGCACCTAGCTGAATTTTATCTTTAAAATACTTATTGGTTCCCTTACTCTGACTCCTCGAAAAACCCTGCAGCAATGAATACTTCTGGTATCCAACAGTGGTCTCTAAATGATGCCAAAAATAATAGAAACCAGGAGTTCTTAAGGAACTGGTGAATCTCAGAGGAGGCTAAAATATGTGAAGTGTCCGAGGGTGAGAGGGCTCAGCGGGTAAAGGCAGTTGCAAGACCAAGGAGGGTGTCCTCTGCCCTCCACACGTGCCATTACATCACACACACACACAAAACACATCAATGAACGAGTGTAAAAAAATGTGGGAACACAAGAAACACACACACATAATTGTAGGACCAATAAGGATAAGAAAGACAGGAAATCTTTTCTTCTAGTTTCTTTCTCTTTCTTTCTTTCTTTTTTATATTTATTTATTTATTTATTTATTTTATGTATATGAGTACACTGTAGCTGTACTGATGGTTGTGAGCCATCATGCGGTTGCCTGGAATTTGAATTCAGGACCTCTGCTCGCTCCGGCCCAAAGATTTATTTATTATTATATGTAAGTACACTGTAGCTGTCTTCAGACGCACCAGTCAGGTCTCTTTATGGATGGTTGTGAGCCACCATGTGAACTCAGGACCTTCGGAAGAGCAATCAGTGCTCTTTTTTTTCTTTTTTTTCCCGAGACAGGGTTTCTCTGCATAGTCCTGTCCTGGAACCCGCTTTGTAGACCAGGCTGGCCTCGAACTCAGAAATCCGCCTGCCTCTGCCTCCCAAGTGCTAGGATTAAAGGCGTGCGCCACCACCGCCCGGCGCAATCAGTGCTCTTAACGGCTAAGCCATCTCTCCAGCCCTCCTCCTAGTTTCTTGAGGACACCTTCTAAACAGACTAGAAACAAACGAAAAGCATCCCTTTGAGATCAAGTCCTTTCCCAAACCCACTGGAGTCACGTAATCTCGGTTAAGTGGGGAGCTGCTTCCGGTTGGGTTGTGATAGCTCTGAACTGTAACCGAGGTAAAGAACGAGGAAAGGCAGGGCAAAGCCTTGAGGACAGTGGGTTGGTGTCAGCAGCAGAAAGCCTGCATCACGGTGGGTAGCAGGCAGCTAGAGCGGCTTGGCCAGGAAATAACAGAATTTGATTTGCATTTTTAAACGATGGTCCTGGCTACTGTGAAGAAGGGATAACTTAAAAACGTGGAGGCAAATAAGGAGGTGTTTGTAGCAGTTCCCGGGATGATGGCGGTGTGGGAGTAGAGGTGGAGGAAAGTGGGCGGGGCGGGCAGACATTTCTGAGTCAAAGCCAGCAATCCTTGCAGCCAAATGACTGGGCCAGTGGGGGATGACCTAGGCTCTAGTCTGAAGCGATGAGGAGATCGTGTGTGGTATTATTTGCTGACTTTGGCGAGGCGGTATCCTTAACAGAGGAAGCAAATCAAAGGTTGAAACAGGAACGAAGCAGCCTCGGCGAGCTTATTTGGATATTTACATACTGAAAGATATGCAAGGTAGAAAGGTTTCAAGTATTTCAAGTCAAGGCTTTGAGGGTCGTCGCTGAAGTCACCTTGGAGTTCTGATGATCGGTATCCCTTTTTCTCCACCATCTTTATTCCCGGCTTGGCATCATCGCCAGTCAAAGCCTAGTTCCTAAGGGTTACCCCTCAGGCAGGAAAATTCACCAACTTACCCAACCAACCTTTTGTAACCAAATTCCACTGCTCGCTCTCCAGTCCACATTTCCAGCAGTTGCAACTCCTGATCTTCTGTTGCTCTCCAGGAGCTCCTGGTATCCCTTAAGAGAATGGACACTTTGTGCCCTGCTCTGGGTAGCATGGTGTTGTATATAAGTACACTATTGCTGTCTTCAGACACACCAGAAGATGGTTGCGAGCCACCATATGGTTGCTGGGATTTGAACCCAGGACCTCTGGAAGAGCAGTCAGTGCTCTTAACTGCTGAGCCATCTCTCCAGCCCCAGCCTTCTTAAAAGACAGTACTAGCCAGGCAGTGGTGGCGCACACCTTTAATCCCAGCACTTGGGAGGCAGAGGCAGGCAGATGTCTGAGTTCAAGGCCAGCCTGGTCTACAGTGTGAGTTCCAGGACAGCCAGGGCTACACAGAGAAAACTTGTCTGGAAAACAAATAAACAAACAAACAAACAAGACAGTACTAACTTAAAATGCTGCCACAAATCAGACAGTCTAAAAAATACGTAAAATTTTGTCAGAATTGGGTATCTACTTGTGTGTGTGTGTGTGTGTGTGTGTGTGTGTGTGTCATTAGTGTTTCAGGTTATAGATGAGATTTAGAGCGTTCTTTAATGTTACTGTCTTACACATTTAGCAGTAAGTAGCCAAGCACAGTCAATCAACGACAATGTGACATGACCTGTAGGACATGCCAAAAACCAACTTAGGTCTTAGAGACCTTTAATCCCAGCACTCAGAGGCAGGAAGATCTCTGTGAGTTTGAGGCCAAACTGGTCTACACAGTGAGTTCCAAGACAGCCAAGCTTCCAGTCTCTCAAGGTTATATAGATAGACTATGTTTCAAAACCAGCAAAAACAGTGACTCAAAAGTACCAACTGGGGGCTTACCTTGTGAAATAAGACTCAACCCCACCCACTCAACCTCTTCTCTCTCTCTCTCTCTCTCTCTCTCTCTCTCTCTCTCTCTCTCCCCCTTCCTTCCTTTCCTTTTCTTTTCTTTTCTTTTCCATACATAGTCGCACAGTCTAGCCCATGCTGGCCTCAAACCCATGATGTTCCTGGCTTAACCTCCCCATTGCTGGGATCACTCATTCGGAATGAAGATCAGGCCAAGATAACCAGGCAAGGAAGCTTCTTCTGTAACAGCACGAACAGTAACTGCCAGGTGAGCTGGGAGCGGCTTATCGCCGATGCCCCTACCAGTGGGCAAACTGTGGGAAAGGGGGTCTCTACACTTCTCCGGGTTTTCATCCCAGAGTTTCTCTGAAGGCCGTGAAGTTGCAAGAGGAAGTTCCTTCAAATTCGGGAACAAACTAAGCACTTGGAGAAACGAACAGGAACAGACAGGTGTGACCAGAGCGTCTCTGCTAACCAAGGTTCCCATTGAACTAGAACAAAGGCGGTACTGGATTCCAATGGGGCAGGGGGACTTAATCTAGTGACTACTTCATGACTGTGATTAGGTTCTGAAGCCAATTTGAGCTTAATCATCTTGTCTGGGATTGTGGAGTACAGCACCCCAATATGAAGAAAAGAGCAGTGAACATGTATCCTTTAGATAGCAGGTTATTAGAACATGAGGAACACACATGTATCCTGGCTTTTTGTATTTTTACAAGAATTCATGATAGAGGAAAAAAAAATCTAGTAAAGATAGAAATTCACTGAAAACGGTTAAAAATACAATAATAAAAAAAAAAGCAAGTCTACCAGGGGTGGTGGCAGCGTCCTTTAATGCAGAGTCAGGAGGCAGAGGCAGAGATCTGTGAAGCTGAGGTCAGCCTGGTTTACATAGCAAGTTCCAGGACTACATAGTGAGGCATGTCTTAAATTGGAAAAAAATAAAGCCCATCAAAAGGATTAGGCACTTTTCTTTAAGCCTTCTCAAACTGGGAAAAGGTGTGTTTGACCTGCACAGAACTAAAGAGGCCATTTAAAAAAGTATTTATATGATGTATGTGTGTGTGGTATAAGTGTGTATACATGTGTGTGATATAAGTGTGTGTACACGTGTGTGGTATATGTGTGTACATGTGTGGTATATATGTCTGTGTACATGTGTATGGTATATGTGTGCATACATGTGCTTGGTGTATATGTGTATACATATGTGTGGTATATGTGTATGTACCTGTGTGTGGTACATATGTGTGTGTGAATGTGTGTGGTATATGAGTGTGTACAGGTGTGTGGTGCATATGTGTGTGCAAATGTGTGTGGTATGTGTGTATACATGTGTGTGGTGTATGTGTGTGATAGATGTGTGTGTACATGTGGGTGATGTATTATGTGCATATGTGTGGTGTATTTGTGTATGTACATATATGTGGTATATGTGTGTGTATGTGTATGGTGTATATGTGTGTGCATGTGTGTGATGTATGTGTGTACATGTAGGTGGTGTATGTGTGTGCATGTGTGTGGTATATGTGTGTGTGCGTGTATGGTATATGTGTGTGTACATGTGTGTGGTGTATGCATGTGTGTACATGTGGGAGGGTGCCTGTGAAGGACATGAAGGACAGATGTTAATGTCAAATGTCTTACCTTGCACTCTCTGCCTTATTTCCTGACACAGGGTGTCTTACTGAATCCTGAGCTCATTGATTGGTTACACTGACTGGCCATCATTGATTAGTTAGACTGACTGGCCATCATTGATTGGTTGGACTGATTGGCCATCAAGTCCCTGGGAAACCCCTGGCTCTGCCTCTCAGACAGAGACACAGTATGCATCACCATAGAAACTTTTTATGTGAATGCTGGAGATCTGAACTTGGGTCCTCATATTTACACAGTAGGCATTACCCTACCCCACCCCAAGCCCTAAAGTCTTTTAAACATGTCAGTCTTGGCAGTTTAGGCCATACAAGATTTTTCTATAAGTATATACTGAGAGAAGTGTCCATCTTTATTGAAGAATGTAAGTATTCTCTCTCTCTCTCTCTCTCTCTCTCTCTCTCTCTCTCTCTCTCTCTCCCTCTCACTCTCACTCTCACTCTCTCTCTGATTTTCACTCTCATATTACTGGTCAAAAGACTCCACAAACACACATTCACTCACATCAAAGGTACAGTGGGAGAAGCTTGAGGGTGGATGAAAGTGCTCTTGGTGTGGCCCCATAGTTGTAGGCACTATAACAGAAGTGCTCCGGGAAGAAACTCTGGAGTATAAACCAGCATAAAGGGCAGGGCCCAACTTGGGGTGGGCCTACAGATTTGCTGACACCTACTTATTGTTTCCAGAACTCTTGTTTTGACCACCAAGAGACACCGGCTAAATTTTAAACAGAAGAACCGAAAGGCATCTGCTGCCAAATGTGACGGCCTGAGTGCAAGTCCTGAGACCGCACAGTAGAAGGAAAGCCAGCTCGAAGATTGTCCCCTCACTTCCAGATGTGTGTGTCATCCCACCACACACACACACACACACACACACACACACACACGCAAATAAAAACATAATGACATTTAAGCAGAACAACTTACAAGTGTGGACTTGAGGCCAGTGAGCTAACAGTAGTGTTATGGAGAGGGTAGGGTGTATTCCTCTCCCCTAAAAGGCTGCATGCTAAAGGTTTGACCTCACTGGTGGCAGCGTGCATCAGTGGATAATGCTCAGTGGGCTCAGAGCTAAAGAGAGTGTTGAGAGGCAGAGACTAGGTGGAGGATGTGTGTTACGTGTGTCCTTAAAGGTACAATTGGTCCCCAACCCCTCCTGCACCTATTTCGGCACCCAGCGACCGGTTTGTCCTCCCATACCCTCCCAGCCATGATGTTTCAGCCTTGCCTAAGGCAGTAAGGCTAGTGACCTGAAAGCCTGAGGAGCCAAGCCTCTCCCCCTTTGTGACAATTTTACCTAGGTATTTTGTCACGCTGATCAGACCCGACTGACTACTATTAAGTTTTTTTCTCGTTACTTTTGTTGGTGGCGAACGTACCACCGTTACTCGTAAAGAGACAACTTCACTCCTGCATTGTGACCGCCACCAACATCCCCTGGCTGACCACGTGAGCTGGAATGTCACTCCTAAAACAGGAGCCGAAGCTTCACTGCGCCACGGGACACCTGAACGACGGTCGGTCCTGAGGCTGCTCGCATAGAATTTTTGTTGGATTTCAGATAATTTTTTCAAAGCAATGTTCTTTTCCCACACGAATGGAAATGAAAGGATAAAGCACACCTCTCAAAATTCTGAAGTTATAGCCACAGTCTCTACCATCATCCATGGTACACATATGAGGCATCCAAAGAGAAGGATATTTCCCTTTAACTGAATACATTACAGTTAGATGTGTGTACATTAACTACCTTATCAGCAAATATTCCTTGAAGAGTGAGCTTCAAATGTTTAATGGTTTCCTCTTAGCAATATGTTTTAAATTACCCAGCAGTTCCCTGTTTGCAAACATTTATGCTCAAATTTTAACAACAAAGATAAAAAATTCAAGTTTCAAAGGGAACCACTCCCAAGTGAAATCGCTGGGCCTACTGGACTTGTCATATTTCTGAAAACCTTTTACAAACGTGCTTCCTAAAAAAGTGTGCATGCCTTTAATCCCATCACTCAGGAGGCAGAGGCAGGTGATCTCTGAGTTCGAGGCCAGCCTGGTCTACAGAGCAAGTTCCAGGACAGCCAGGGCTACACAGAGAAACCCTGTCTCGGAAAACAAAACAAAAAAGAAAAGTGAAACTGCAGAGAGAGTAAACTGAGGCAGAGAGAGTAAACTGAGGCAGAGAGAGTAAACTAAGGCAGAGAGTAAACTGGGGCAGAGGTGAGAGTTGGTTGAAGGAGAGCAAGGGTCAGGAGATTGTCAGCCTCCGTCTTTTAAGTCTCAACTTCCTGTGTCTGTGAAATATTCTCTCCAGCCCCTTTGGATCACTTTTTTTCTCACCCAAATTACTGTTCTCTGCTATGTGTTCCTAAGAAACTGCTTTTCCTCATGCGTGGATCCACAGAATACACGTGCTAAAGTAGAAAAGGTTCTCTAGTAAGTTGTCTTCTGATCTCCACTTTAGCTCCATGACTTGCCTGCACAAAGACACACATACACATGCACAGACACATACATACACACAGACACACAAATGCACACACACACATGCATAGACACATACATGCACACACACACACATGCACAGAAACACACAGACACATACATGCACACACACACATGCACACAGGCACACACGTGCACAGACCCACACAGACACATACATGCACAGAGACACACACATGCACACAGGCACACACACACAGAGACACATACATGCACACAGACACACGCATGCACACAGGCACATGCGTGCACAGACTCACACAGACACATACATGCACACAGACACACAGACACAGACTCACATACAGAGACACACACATGCACACAGACACCTCAAGCACAGTAAACAAATGAATGAATGAATAAATAAATAATAAAATAATAAAAACTTTTAAAGAAGTAGATTAGAGATTTCAAAATCACTTTTCTAGTAGGGTTGAAGGCAAGTGTGGTGTGTATTAGCCAATTTCCCATCAATGCCCAGTAAAAAAAAACGTTCCTCAGGAACTTGTGAAATGGGGGATTTTGCCTGCCAGAAAGAACCGCTTCCCTTCGTACCTGAGGCCACATTTCAAAGCCCATGCTGGCTTCCAGGTTCCTTGGGTACCTGGAATGCGTTTCAAAACCCACATCCCGCCTCTTCTCATCTCCCGCTCTTCTCTGAACATCCAGGTTGCTTCAGTTCACAGGCGCCCTCCTCTGGTCATGGCCACTCTGCTTCCTTTTGGACTCTTCCAGATGCCTCTGTCTCTCTGTCTCTCTGTCTCTCTGTCTCTCTGTCTCTGTCTCTCTGGCTCTGTGTCTCTCTGTCTCTCTGTCTCTCTCTCTCTCTCTCCTTCTCTCCCTCCTTCCCTCCCTCCCTCCTGCTCTCCCCCTCTCTCTCCCCTACCCCTCTCTCTTTCCATCTCTAATTTTACATGATTGGCATTTTGCCTATATATATGTCTGTGTGAAAATGTTGGATCCCCTGGAAGTGGAGTTACAGGCAGGTGTGAACTAACATGTGGATGCTGGGAATTGACCCTGGGCCCTCTGGAAGAGCAGCCAGTGCTCTTAACCATGAGAGCTAGCTCTCCAGCCCTGTACTCTCTCTTATCTACAATAAAAAAAAAACTTTCTCCCCGTGGATGGGGCAGCCATTTCGGTTTCCTTTACTTACTGGCCCTCACAGTGACAACTTCCTGAGGAAACCAAAGAAGGAAGAAGGATTTACTTTCCAGTTGTTTCTGAAGTATGAGTCCTTGGTTGGCCGGCTCTGTTGTCCTGGTCTGCGGTGACGCACACAGGACATTTTGGTGGTGGAAGTCTGATGACCTCTGATAACCCAGAAACAAAAAGAATGTGATGTCTTGGGGCTGAATAGCCTTCCGAGGAGAGCCTCTGTGACATACTTTCTTCAAACAGGTCTCACCACCTAGTTTCCGCCACCTCTCAATAATCAAATTACGAATCCACCAATGAATTAACTCATTGATTAAGTCAGAGTCTCAGGAACCAATCACTCTCCAACAGCCCAACTTCTGACCCTTGCGTTGGAGACCAAGCCTTCAACAGCACAGGAGCACCAGTGCGGGGGTGCACAGCCCATCACAGATAAAACTACAGGAAGGATGTTCCTAATGTTGCTCTTCAAGTTGACTAGAGTCTCCCCTGTTGGGAAAACGGGGCTCCTTCAAAGTTCACGTTGGTCATGTGGCACTGAGCATGGGTGTCTTCTGGGGAGTCTTCTTGTATTGTATAGGAGGCTAGTCTTTTTTTTTTTAAGACTTCCTATAAATTTTACTGCTTAATGAAAATGCTCAGAAACGGAATGTTCCCTGGGCTGGAGAGATGGCTCAGCGGTTAAGAGCACTGACTGATCTTCCAGAGGTCCTGAGTTTAATTCCCATCAAGCACATGGTGGCTCACAGCCATCTGTAATGGGATCTGATGCCCTCTTCTGGTGTGTCTGAAGACAGCTATGGTGTACTCAGACAAATAAAATAAGTAAATCTTTGAGGGAGAGAGAGAGAGAGAGAAATGGAAAGTTCCCAACCTACCCATCACTCGCCCTAAGCCATGCTAGGGCATGGCTGTAAGGATGTGTAACCAGTATGTGGCAGGAAGTCCCATTTCAGCTGGCACCAAGTAAGTCTGTGCCTCAGTTTCTTTATCAGTCAAGTAGCGGCAATGATGATACCACCCTTCAGGGTCATAAGGCAAAGATTTTAAAAAGCATTAGGAACCACGCCCAGGTCCAGTTCAATAGCCCAGCAGCCAAAGGCACTTGCAGCTAAAACCAGACCATCGAGCCGGAGAGATGGCCAGAGGGCCCAGTGTGATTCCCAGCACCCACATGGTGGCTGACAGCCATCTGTAACTTGAGTTCCACGGGATCCAACCTCTTCTTCTGGCCTCTGTGGGCACTGAGCACACATGCACATACATGGTGCATGGGTACACGCCAAGCAAAACACACGTATACATAAAAATAAATTTAATTTTTTTAAAAGAGTGGGAGAAAAAAATACTGACAATCTCAGTTTGATCCCTGGAATCTACAAAATACATACATACATACATATATACATACATACATATGCACACATGCACACATACAAACATGCATACATACATGCATACATACATACACAAGCACACATACATACACACATACATGCATACATACATGCATGCATACATACATACACACACATACATGCATACATACATACATACATACATACATACTGATACAATGACTCCTAACTGTAATCCCAGAACTCCTACAGGAGATGTGGGGTAGAAGCAAGAGAACTTGCCTGGAATCTCACAGCTCTGCAGCACAGTGAGAACAAGAGACAAGGCTGTTTCAACAGATGGAAGGAGAGAGCAGACTTCTCAAAGCTGTCCTCCTGTCCTCTGACCTCCCCATGTCTGCTGTGTCACTCAGATGCTCACATGCATGTACAGGCACACACCACAGAGAGATGGGATGGGAGAAGATGACAGTGGTGATGATGGCGATGATGATGAAGATGACGATGATGATAAAAATAAAATAATAAAAATCATGCCTAGCATATAGCAAGTGTTCAGTCTGTTACAGAAACTGAAGCAATATAGCAATATCGGGGGCCGGAGGTAGGTCAATAATAGAGTTCTCACCTAAAATGCACTGGCCCTGGGTTCAGTCCCTAATGCCTCAGGGAGGAAAAGAGAGGGGAGAAGAGAAAGATCTGACCAGAAGTCCCCAGCATGATGGTGCGTGTCTTTAATCCCAGCCGCAGGAGGCAGAGGCAGATGTGTCTCTGAGAGTTTGAGACCATCCTACAAACTGAGCTCCAGGGTAGCCAGGACTATAGAGAGACCCCTGCCTCAAGACAGAAACAAGGACAGTCAGAGTAGGCCTGCAATTCCAGGTCCCCAGTGCCTTCTGGTTTATTATGTTAAAAGAGGAAAATAAGGTGTAAACCTCAGGGAACTTTGCCAGGCAGGTAGACTAATCAACTACGCCAGGAACCACATCCTCTCCTCTCCTTCAAGGTATTAGAGGATAGCCCATTGTAATTGTAAAGAAGGAAAAGCCCTTATTTGGTCTTCCTGGATTACCACAGCCAATCAGAGCACAGGACTTTGCTCTTGGGACTACAGCCCACCCCACCCTCCACCGGGCTAATCACCTCTCCCTTCCTCAGAGTCTCTCCATTTGTAGTGAGACTCAACCCCAGACCACAGGGTACCTTCTGCACAAACCTTTGAACTGTAAGTATTTGTTATTAAGAATTTCTTTAAACCTAGAGGGAACTTTCCTTTAAAAGTGATTTCATGGTTTTATTTTATTCCTAACACAGTTTGAGATTATGTTGAAAGATCAGTGTTTCCTTCCCTAATTGCTTTAAATATAGTAATTTTTGGTGAAACTCAGCAATTTTGGGTTGGGTATTCAAAATGTCACACTTTGAAACATCTCAGCCGGGATCCTCTGGGACACCGCTTTCAGTGGGGAAGGCATTTGATGTGCTGGATTTCCTAACTAGATTCTCTCTCTCTCTCTCTCTCTCTCTCTCTCTCTCTCTCTCTCTCTCTCTCTCTCTCTCTCTCTCTGTCTGTCTCTTCTATCTCTCTCTGTCTCTCTCTGTCTTTGTCTCTCTCTGTCTCTCTGTCTCTCCTCTCTCTCTCTCTGTCTCTCTCTCTCTGTCTCTCTCTCCCTCTCTCTGTCTCTCTCTGTCTCTCTCTCACACTGGAGTGATCTACTTTCTTTGCATAATATATATATATATGTATATATATATTTGTTTAAACTATCTGGGGATTTTTATAGGTTTAGTCAATGGGATTGTTGTAGGTTTAGTTTGTAAAGTTTAAGAATTCTTAGGAATTCTCATTATGAAAGCAAAAATCTAACTGCTATGAAGGGTTTGATCCTGGTACTCACTGATGCCCATAGAGACACACTCACATCTCACATTGGGTAGCTCACGAGACCAGAGAGCACTGAATTTTAGTATCAATGTATAAAAGAAGAATTTCAGGCATATGATGCTTAGAACCTGACTTTACTGCTATTAACAAGATTTATTAGCATAACCAGTGCCATCTAACATAATTTTATTAAACCAGTATATTCTCCTTCTAAAGAGTGGTATGTTCTGAGGCAGAAGTATAGGCACAAGAATGAGTCTCAGACTAATAGATAAAATTAAGATGTTCAACATGCGAGCCAAATCCTACAAGATTTCCTGGATTTCCAGTCCTTGCCAAGGAAACTCTGAAGGAAGGCATTTATCATGTTGCCTTTCTAAGCCCATCCACTTAGAGTCCTATATCTGTCTCCTCACCTCCATTTTTTCCCTTTTTTCTCTTGAGTGGTCCCGACCACAGTTTTTATTACTTTCCTATTTTGAGTTCAAAGATGTACCGCGGCAGAGCTCTGAGTAGAGTTACCCCCACCGTCAGGAAGCTACAGATTTCTCCTTAGCCCATAATAACTCTATCACAAGACTTACACACACGCACACACACAGAGAGAGAGAGAGAGAGAGAGAGAGAGAGAGAGAGAGAGAGAGAGAGAGAGAGAGAGAGAGAGAGCTCGGTCAATACATGTTTTCTAATGGACTTGGAGTTATTGTAACTAGCAAAGCAAAGAGCCAGAGATTACAAGGTCTGCAAGTCACTGGGTGGGGGTCTCCACCATCAAGGGGTCGGTCCTGCATCACCAGCGGCTAAGTATCATGAGCTGAGTTTGCACACGATTTTCAGACTTGTGGGAGGCTCAGGCAGGGGCTATATCAGCCTGGGGAAGCAGCCACATTCCTTTGTCAAGACACAGGGCTGCAGCCCAGAAAACAAACTCATGATTACAAACTCCCAGACCCTAGGCTAATTACAGCTTTCCAGAGTAGTGACCGGGAATCTGTTTTGCCAGCAAGCTTTTCCAAAATGCTTTTGAGACGGGCCTGGCAAAAAAATGAATATATTCTAAAGAGATACTTATGTTCTCATAGTCTTACTGTTAGACTGTGAGAACAACAGACCCTAAAGGAATGGGAATTTCCCAGGAATCTCATGCTGCTTCGGAGAAGGAAAAGGCCTCTGGTCAGAGGAGGGACTTGTCTTGCAGGAAAGGATTCTACAGAGTTCTGCACCTTGTCAGACCACCTTACAGGGTGCCGCGGAAGCCAGAAGCCACAGGCGCTTACCTGTGCAGATCGCGCAGCCTTCAATTGAAGCCTTAATCTCAGTCAGGACCCGGAAGGCGGCTTTGTGGACTGGGCGTGGGGGAATGTCCTTTTCCTGGTTTCCACTATTAATTCGACTCTGCATCGGCTTGTTGAGAATGGGTGAACAAACATAGTTTAGGGCACAGGCTGTCACCCCAAGTTCAGTGCCAGTCTTCACATATGATAAACTCTGAGGATCACGGAACCAGCCCAAACAAAAGGTCACAGAACACTCCTCGGAGCACAGCATTAGGCAGATGCCAGGCAGTTTGAGGTTCCTTTTTTTTAACCCCTTCACTTCCTGGTGACTTTTCATTTGAGATGACTAAGGTTAAACTTTTGGTGGAAAACTTTAAAAAAAAAACCGGATTTAGTTTGCATTGCGTTTTACGTTTTGTTATAACACATCCAACAGACGAGGGATTGTGACCGGCTCGCGGGGCTGCTGTAAGAGTGCACCGAGTGAGTTTTTGCAGACTTTCCCTGGTGATTTGTGGTTAGTTCTTCTGTTGGTTGGTTTTGGTAGGCAGCGTACGGAGGATCAGGGGCAGAGGAGGAGCTGTGGGCACGCTGAGGCTCAGCACGGACTCGCGTGTGCTTGTTGGCTCTTCAACTGTGGAGGGGGTGTTTCCTCTATGAGAAACAGCGGGTTAGACGGTCTAAGACCCTCTTCAGAGGAAGCTGGAGGTGCAATGGCAGCCCTGGGGCGCCCGTTCCCTCTAGGACTGCCCTTCTACACAGTACCGGGCAGAGAGAGCATCCTTCCCCGCCGCTGGTAGCTGGACGCAACCTTCCTGGCCAGGAGCTTCGCTCGGTATTCAAAACCTCCCGGCCCCACCTCCACCTTCAAAAGAGGAAGTTAGCTGAGCATTAGAGCACTTGCCTAACACACAGCAAGCCTTGGAGAGAGGGAGGGAGAGGGAGAGGGAGAGGGAGAGGGAGAGGGAGAGGGAGAGGGAGAGAGAGAGAGAGAGAGAGAGAGAGAGAGAGAGAGAGAGAGAGAGAGACAGACAGACAGAGAGACAGAGAGAAAGAGGGAGACAGAGAGAGAGAGGGGAGAGAGAGACAGAGAGAGAGAGACAGAGACAGAGAGACAGAAACAGAGAGAGAGAGGAGAGAGAGAAGAGGGAGAGAGAGAGATCTATTTTGAAATAAACATGCAACCTTTTTATTTATTTTTTTATGTAATTTGATTTCATCTGTATTAGAAAGAAGAACGAAACTTTACAATACCAAAGGGTCTGAAAATAGTTTCCATATATATTGGGCAATATATATATATATATATATATATATATATATGTCTTCAAATTTCTCCTGGGTTAAACAAATGAAAAATATGAGTTTTGTTATGGTTATTATTATAATTTTTTCCCACCTCCACCTCCAAAGTGTTAGGATTACAGGCAGCACTGCCTTGTCTAGTTATACACAGCTTAGGCTGACTGATGACTGCTTGGACCACAAGTAGAGAAAAGAAAATTTTCTACCAATTATCTGTTGATGAGCAGGTGAATGTTCTGGGTACAAGTCTTTGCCACAGATACAGATGACTGTGTTCAGGTCTCATGTGGTTGTAAAGTCTGTGTATCCCAATGTAAATACACAGCCATCTGGGATACGCTGAGTTGCCAGGAAAAGGATAATTACATAACCACAAACCAGTGGTTTTTCTCTCAGGACCCTTTGGATGCCCACTCTTATGTTTAAATCACAATGTAGAAATGAGTTAAAGGATTATAATTTTCCTTTGAAGAAGATGGCAGGAAGGATGTGCCTTCAGGAAGGTGTTTATCAAATGCCATCAATGTCCTGGCGCTGACTAGAGCTATAGATGCTGGCTTAATCCCCTTAAAGATGTTAGTCTCCGATTTTATTGTTTTCCCCCCTGAAAAGGAAAACACAGTTACCTCAAAATTTCATTATAAAAGAAATAAAACTAATTTTTTATTGGCTGTCGCTGTAGCTAAGGTGGGGCTCCAACCCAGGGCCTCTCACATGCTAAGCAAATACTCCACCACAGATCTGTCTCCCAGCCCTAACATTTCCCTCAATGCTATCGTAAAAATAATCAATCAGAAGGATAAACATGAAGAAAATGACCAGCAGTTCATCCTGAGGTACCCGCCCGGTATTCTTCACCTCTGGTATTCTTTTTGACCTTTGACTATGCAAAGGTAATGCAAAGTAAATTTGAATACACATGCTTTTCTGTTTTCTAAAATGCTTCACTTTCCAAGGCACCGTGGTGCGTCAGCTCTCAGAATGCGACTTTCGACGTTATAGCACTGGACTTGGGACAGAGGGAGGAAGCTAAACTGAATTCTGAAGGAAGCTTGACCTCACCCGTAACTGGGGGGCTGCCCCCAGCTCCTGAAAAGCAGTCTCAATACTCAAGCACCTCCCCCCCCCCCCCCCGGGGAAAGCGGTGCCTGCTAGTTTTGAGGCAGCCAACGCTGCTCTCAAAGACGCCAGCTCTCCTTAATTGTGAAAAGGGTCAGCAATGAAAATGAATGATTGCTAGGTTTTTGCTTTCTTTTCCTGAAACTGATTAAATAGATTTAGGGAACGGCTGTGGCTTCCTGAGAGAAGATGGGTACTCCAGTCTTTAGTGGGATGGGGAGTAGATGTTGTGGGGCTCAGCTGACAAAGCCTAGCAAAGCAGGAAGCCCTGGGTTCGATCTCCATCACTGGGTGGGGCAAAAGGACCCAAAGTTCAAGATTATCCTTGGCGGTAAACAGTTTGAGGGGAGTTTACTCTGTATGAGAGCCTCCTTCAAAAAAGAAAAGAAAAAAAAAAGCTGTATTGCTTTAGAGGGCTACAGGGGCAAGGCTTACGGAGAAATTGCTGGGACAATGCATTTGTCATTTGTGATAACGTGGCAGTTATCAATTTCAGATAGACTGCTTTTCTGGCCAACCATCTGCTGTCATTCATAGGTCACTGGACCTTCTGGCTTCCAAAAAGCCAAAGGAAGTTTAGATTATCGTGTTTTATGACGTGATGTTAGCTCTTTCCTGGAATAGCTAACTTTGCAGTTAATCATTGGGCTACATGAGGCGTTGTTCATGTTGCTGGGAGACAGACAGACATTTTTCTTCTCCGGTGTGGTCTCTGGCTAGTTACCCAGTCTCCTGTGAGTAACCCTAATTAAACTAATTCACAGAGAGACAGAGACAGAGAGACAAAGAGAGAGACAGACAGAGAGGGAGAGACACAGAGAGAGAACTTTTAGAGAAAGACAGTACAAAGGCAAAAGTCCCAGGGCAAGAGAATACAATGTAGCCTTTCACCAGTTTGAACCTGCTGGATGGTTTCAGTTGGAGTTGTTATTAACAGCAACGCTAGTTCAGACCCAGGGATACCCAGGCTAGCCCTGTCACCTCCGCAGTTACTGAATTTTTCACATGAGCTGAAAGGAAGAGGAGGAGGAAGCTCATTAAACTTTCCTGATCAGTGAAGCTGCTACTCGGTGAGTCCTTCTTAGCAAATAAGAATGTCACCACCATAAGATGACCTCCACCTTCCAGTAGCATCTCTACTTCCTGGTTCCTCCTCTAAACCATTCCGTAGCAGCCTACACTCTAGGGAGTCTTTCTATCCACTCTCTTCCTGACCAACTGGTCAAGATTTCCCAATAACTACCAGTAGATGGTTTGTTATTGGACTTTTGTATTCTAGTTACTTAGTTGTGTTTGCTTTGGGTTTACATAGTCTCCCTACCGCACAGACTGGCTTCAAAGTCACAAGTCTCCTGCCTCAGCCTGCATCATGTGTATACTACCTACTACTCCAGACTCAAGTAGACTTTTTGCTGTTGTTATAAAACAATCTCCTGGGCTGGAGAGATGGCTCAGCGGTTAAGAGCATTGACTGCTCTTCCAAAGGTCCCGAGTTCAAATCCCAGCAACCACATGGTGCCTCACAACCTTCCGTAATGAGATCTGATGCCCTCTTCTGGTGCATCTGAAGACAGCTACAGTGTACTTAGATATAATAGTAAATAAGTCTTTAGACTAGAATGACTGGGGCTGACCAGAGCGAGCAGATGTCCTGAATTTAAATTCCCAAAACCACATGATGGCTCCATTAGTACAGCTACAGTATATATACACACATATAGTGTATATATATATATATATATATATATATATATATATATATATATATATAATTATATATACATATATATATAATTAAAAAAATAAGTCTCCTATAGCCCAAGATGTCCTCGAATTCACTACATAGCCGATGGCTCTGAACTTCTGGTCTTCCTGTCTCTATCTCCCGAGTGTTGGAATTACTGGTGTATATCACATGTCTAGTTTTACAATACTGGCATGAAACCCAGGGCTTCTCTCATGCTAAGCAAGCACTCTACTCACTGCATTCCCAGCCCTCTACAGACTCTGTCCTCCCGGTGGTGGGGATGCCACTGAGTGGTCACCATGAGGCACAGACCAGGTGGGGAAGCATCGGGGCCACCTGGCCAGCTCTTTTAGCATTGTTTCCTCATGGTCCAGATCCTACAATGGCTGTGTGTGATTGGCTGACAGAGGAGACAGGAAACTGTCCTGATGGCCAACTAACTCCAAGACAGATAGATGGGAAAGGTTAGTTTCTTTGAGTTTGAGGAAGTGAAATCACAGTCTTTATGGCTTGTTTCGGAGAAGGAGTAATAAGCTAGGAAACATAGGTAAAAATGAAAAATACCTACAATGATATCAGAGACTCCACCCATCAGTCTCGTACCGTAGTCACTATGGTGTCTGCCAAATGCCAGTCTTACATTTCTGTTATTCCTTCTACACTCATTGGAACAAAGAAAGTGCCATCCTTTCTCTCCCATTTAAAATCTGTTATTGGGGCTGGAGAGATGGCTCAGCGGTTAAGAGCACTGACTGCTCTTCTGGAGGTCCTGAGTTCAAATCCCAGCAACTACATGGTGGCTCACAACCATCCGTAATGAGATCTGATGCCCTCTTCTGGTGTGTCTGAAGACAGCTACAGTGTACTTACAAATAATAAATAAATCTTTAAAAATTAAAATAAAGCCGGGCAGTGGTGGCGCACGCCTTTAATCCCAGCACTTGGGAGGCAGAGGCAGGAGGATTTCTGAGTTCGAGGCCAGCCTGGTCTACAAAGTGAGTTCCAGGACAGCCAAGGCTACACAGAGAAACCCTGTCTCGAAAAACCAAAAAAAAAAAAAAAAAAAATTAAAATAAAATTCTGTTATTTATCTATACTAGTATCACATAGATAAAACACAGATAATATAGAGAGAGCTACAGATGGCTTATTCTATGAGTTGTAATCTAATAATAACATACTTTTTTTGCTCCAATTGTCCTAGTAATCTAATAATAACATACTTTTTTTTGCTCCAATTGTCCTAGATTTGGCCATTGAACTCTCTCGGAAGTGTCCCCCGGCCCCACTCAGCAATGCCTCCTTAATAAACTCCACTCTTGAGGCCATATGTCCCAGGTTCATCTTAGACCTCCCCCCCGAGTCCTGAAGCCAACGGACTCTTTTTATTGACCAATGGCATTTAGTAATCAAGATCTGGGTACTAGGTGTACCTTCTCATTGGACGTAATCAGAATTTATCTACCATATCTACCTGTGTATCTACATGTGCTCGTAAACTTGCTCGCTTCATGGCTCCCTGGGTCCTGGCACCTGTTTTTGTTTTTTTAGACAAAATCCTACTACATTGCCCAGGCTGATCTAGAACTGGGCCTTTGTGATCTTCCTGCGTTGGCTCCCCAAGTGCCAGGGACTATAGGCACGGTGCTGCCTGGTTTGAAGTTTTCCTCATCTTTGGGTCCTCCAGTGTGTACAGAAGCCTCACAGAGACCTCGCCATCTGCACTTTCCAAGTTAACCCTGTAACAACCATATCGCTCTGCAGAATGCTTGAGAAATCTGAAAGCTATTCTCAGCAGAGGCACTCACTAGCAAGTCCCGAGAGCTCTGACCAAGGCTTAGTGCCAAAGACCAACCTTGGAGCCTTGCTGGTGCTGGCAATGGCTTGTTGCCAACACCAGACTTCTCAGTTTTGCCAGATAGCTCTTCTTCCTTAATGATGGGAAAGTCTGAGCGCCTTTTTATATATTTAAGATTTTCTTTTTCATTTAAGCAGGTGCATTTGCCTGATGCTCAAGCTTGGGTGCTGAGTTCAATCCCCAGCACCCAAGTAAAAAGTCAGGAGTGTCTGCACACATGGCTCCCAGCGCTATAGGGAGGAGGCAGGAGGGATGGCTGGGACTTGCTGGTCAGGCCCCATGTCAAGGGGCTGAGGAGGACAGGTAAACAGGGCACATGGCGCCCTCCTCTGGCCTCCCAAGGCACACACAACTCACAACTGCACACACACTATATGTAACACACACACACACTTTTTTTAAAATAAGAAAGGAGGGGCCCTGTTTTCCAAGATATCCTCATAGACCAGCGGTAAAGCCATCAGCATATGACAGCAAAACTACTAGGCTGAGAGCCCAGAAACGTAATTTGTTGCGGGAAATATCAAAAAAAAAGGGGGGGGTCGACCCGCCAACTCTCCGTGGGTTCTAACCACAGTCCTGCGCTCCTGCCGCCACAAACTCTCTGGAGCTGCTGGTCTCTAGGCCCGCAAACTCTCCAGCCCTGCAGGGCCATAGGGCCTCCGCTGGGCCACCTCATTCGGTGATCCCTCTGTTAGTCATCTCTCCAGCGGGGGGGACCCCGAGTTCCTCCCGCTACCACGCAACGCCCCCCACACCCCGCGATCTGCCTCCTCACCACCTAACTACCCGGTAGAATCAGTGGCCTGGCAGGACAGGAGAGTTGGTGGCGGGCTCTCTTTTTTAATATTTCCCGAATCGGGATTTGAATTTCACAGCTGAGTTAGCTCCTCCCCCGCCGTTCCTGTGTTCTTAGTAACTCCGTGGAAACGATGATTTCCCGTGGCAGAGTAAAGGCACAATGCTGCTCTAATACCATGCCTGACGCAGTGTGGATAGACTAGCTGACAGCATTGCCACTCACAGAGATGTCCTTGTCACATCTGTGTGTGTTCCGGACACTCTTCTAGGGATTTGTATTCATTTTAGAAAACTGTTCATTAAACCTGTCTGCCGACTACACTTAGTGCTCTCCATGCACGTGTGAGGTGGGCAAGCCAGCAAGCACTTTCAAGGATTTCAAGGATGAATAAATAAAAGTGTGACTGAGATCACACGACTGGTTAGATGGCTCAATTGGGATCGTGTGGCTTTAGAGGTGAGGGCTTTAGCAAAGACACTGTCATTCCAAATCTGAGGCCTGAACCTCAGCCCTCTCTCAGGATGAAGAGAATTTAGGAATATCCTAACATACTTCATAAATAAAGGCTTTGCTCAGCTGGGTGGTGACACACAGCTGTAATGCCAGCGTATGGAAGGCTTGAAGCAGGGGGATCGTGAGTTTGAAGCTAGCCTGGGCTATAGGATGAGATGCTGACGCGGGAAAACAAGTCAGCATCCTCGACGATTGCTAGCCCCTGCCACGAGTCATGCGTGGAGAAAGGTTCAGGTCCTGGTGAGCGTGAAATGATGGAGCAGCTGGGATGCAGGAGAGTTGTGTGAAAACCCGAGGCGGCCGAGCAAGAGAGGGAGGAGAGTGGGTTTGCACTAAGCTTCGACTGTTCCGTTTAAGAAGAGGTTGTTTTTCGCGGTTCCCCAACGCTACCTCTGCCCCAGGCCAATGGTTCATTTTCCATCTTCTGGACTGCAGGGACCTGTATTAAAATAGCACGCGATCATCCTCCTTCTGTGTCTTTCACCCATGAGAGACACCTGTTCACCTTAGCAGTTCAGTGAATTCCTTCCCCCTGAGGCCTCTGACCCCGCCCCCCTTCCGGAGGTGGAGACCGAAATGCTCTTTAGAGATCAACAAACTGATTTCTCCAGCCACCTTCTGTCCCTAGTCGGGGGAGCGCAGCAGGTAGGGCTAGCTAAAGGGCGGGACACAGCGCCGCCTCCCCGGAGCAGTTTCAGATTGGAACGCCTACATTTCTCTTTTTCAGACCTGGTCTTTTGAGACCTCGCTTTGAAGATGGCTCAGGCATCAACAGTCATCGTGACTCAACCTGGATTTGTTCGTGCTCCCCAAAATTCCAACTGGCAGACCAGCCTGTGTGATTGCTTCAGTGACTGTGGAGTCTGTAAGTACGGGGAAGGTGTCCCTATAATTGATATAGCCCCGCTCCCCCCATTCCTCCCTTACTGTGTGGAAAGTTGCTAAGTTACTAACTCATTACAGGCTCCTAAGAATCTGGGAATGGCACAGTAAACATCAAAGACAGTCTATTCGTTATACCTAATTCTACTCCAGACACCACCACCAAAAAAATAAAAAAATAAAAAATAAATAAAATCAAGTTACCCCTAAAAATAAATCCTTGAGTAAAGGTAGCATTGAAGGCCTTAAATGATTCTCAAACTGAATGGGCCAGGACTAGTAATTTATAAACAGATTATTTATGACACATTTTTACTTAAACCTGAGGGGTTGTTGGTTTGCTTGCTTTGTTTTTTGAAATAAGTTTTTTTTTGTTTTAGCCTTGGCTATCCTGAAACTCTCTCTGTAGACCAGGCTGGCCTGGAATTCAGAGGTCCACCTGCTTCTGCTGGGGATTAAAGGCATGCATCACCACCATCTAGCTAAACCTGACTTTTTAAAAATGTATTTATTTTTATTTTATGTCCTTTGGTGTTTTGCCAGCATATATGCCTGTGTGAGGGTGTAACCCCTGAAACTGGGATTACAGACAGTGTGAGCTACTATGTGGGTGCTGGGAGTTGAACCCAGGTCCTCTAGATTAGAGTCAGTGCTCTTAATCTCTGCGCCATCTCTCCAGTCCCCTAAGCCTTAAGTCCCCTAAGAGAGAGAGAGAGAGAGAGAGAGAGAGAGAGAAACAGAAACAGCAATTAAATCTCTTCTTGGTTGCACATACATTAAATCTTGTTTTATAGTCACAGGACACTTTCAGAGAGTTTCAGCACACTCTCAGAGAAAGATCTTACTCTCTGCAGTTAAGTTTCCCTGTATACAGTAAAGATCTCTCTGAGTGAATGTGGAAGACATCGAGGTGGGTGGCAGAAG
Organism: Tokudaia tokunoshimensis; assembly: GCA_036184795.1. Classification (NCBI taxonomy): domain Eukaryota; kingdom Metazoa; phylum Chordata; class Mammalia; order Rodentia; family Muridae; genus Tokudaia; species Tokudaia tokunoshimensis. The sequence continues at coordinate 8,796,123 of BTHU01000014.1, forward strand.
GGGACCAGCAATTGTCCTCAGCAATTCAGGAAGGAGAGGTTTGCTTCGAAGCCTACTCCTCAGAATGGTCAGGAAGTACCCAAGCTTTAACTCGAAGTGGGATGGGACTCGGAAGGGAGATAATAACTGCATAGACAGCAAAGGCAAAGAATTCCAGGCGAGTTTGTCCACAGCTTTGCACGGCTTAGGTAACGGGAGCCGATTGATTAACTCGTCCACAACATGATTGCGACATCCAAGTTCCTAAAGACTAACTCCAGCCACAAGTTGCTACTCGATTACGTGAATGCACACTTACTTGGATTTGTGAATCTTACTGTAGGGCTGCCAAGATAGCTCAGTGGGGAAAGTGACTGTGGCCTAGCCTCTCCGCCTGAGTTCTGTTCTCCAGGACCTACATGGTGGAAGGAGAGGACCAACCCCTGAAAATTATCCTCTGAACCTCTCATGTGTGCACACACTAAATGGCATGTAATGCTTAAAAGTTCATGTGGGGTGGCGGGGTGAGTTTTAATGTAGCCTTTATTGTTTGGGGGGCAAATTTCATTCCTTCCTTCTTTCTTTCCTTCTTTCTTCATTTACGTTTCTTCCTTCCTTCCTTTCTTCCTTCCTTCCTTTCTTTCTTTCTTTCTTTCTTTCTTTCTTTCTTTCTTTCTTTCTTTCTTTCTTTCTTTCTCTCATTTATTTTTTGGAGGCAGGGTTTCTCTATATAGCCCAGGCTGTCCTGGAACTCTTTCTGTAGACCAGGCTGGCCTCAAATTCAGTACCACCTGCTTCTGCCTCCCAGGTACTGGTATTAAAGGCACACACCACCACTCTCAGTTTAGGGCGGATTCTCTCTCTCTCTCTCTCTCTCTCTCTCTCTCTCTCTCTCTCTCTCAAGATTTATTTATTTAATTAATGTATGACTACACTGTAGCTGTCTTGAAACACACTAGAAGAGGTCCCATTACAGATGGTTGTGAGCCACCATGTGGTTGCTGGGATTTGAACTCAGGACCTCCAGAAGAACAGTCAGTGCTCTTAACCGCTGCTGAGCCATCCCACCAGTCCATATGGCAGATTTTCTTAATGCAGATCTGACCAAATTAATCTCTTACAAAATACTTGGTGATTCTCCCTGGTCTTGATGGTATACATAAATACTCCTAGTTTGTAATCAACTCACACACACTCTTACACACACACCTATTCCACCCCCATCCTATGCCGGGATCTTGGCCACAGTGGATGGATGAGACAAATTATCTCAAAGAGACTTTATTCCCTTTAGTCCGTTAAAACCATTTCTAACCATGCTCTACCATTCAGCTCAAGCAGTACTTCCTAGTTAGGGCCTTGCAGGTGCCACTCTGAAGTGACCCTGGGCATCCTAGGCTGGTTCTCCTATCTTTCCTATCTCCTAATCTTTCCTATTGTATCCCTACTGGATTTCGGTTGGGGACATTGTTAGTACCAAGGGTTTTTATGGGTAGGTTTCAGTAATTTATACATGAAAGGCACTACTGGAAAGGTCTTTTCCTTGTAAGGTCACTCTTGAAATGATGGGGCGGGTCATAACGAAGCCCCGCCCAAGCAACGAAGCCAGACTTGCAGCAGAGGAGAAAGGCCTGATCTTGGTGTAGCTGGTGGGGGCAGACTAAAGTAACGTGTACCCTGTTTTCATGTTTCCAGGCCTCTGCGGGACCTTTTGCTTCACCTGTCTAGGATGCCAAGTGGCAGCTGACATGAATGAATGTTGTCTGTGTGGAACCACGATGGCGATGAGGACTCTCTACCGAACCCGATACGGCATTCCTGTGAGTCTCTAACTTACCTTTGGTATCACTCTAGCTGGCAACCGTATTCACCGTAGCTGTTGTCGGAGTGGCTGCCATTTGACAGTATCCAAGCTCTGCATTTGATTGGCCAGAGTTTTGTAAGCAACTACAACCTTAAACTCAGTGGATGCAGCAATAATAGATCCTCCCCTTCTGTCCCTCAATATTCTATTAAGCAAGTAATTCATATTTGCAACATGTATGCATTAGGTAACTAAACCCTCCTCCAACGCTTGTGTCTAGTGGGGGAGGGTCTGTCATGTTTTACCAATGAAGACTTCAATATGTGTAAGAGGCAGAGTCTTTGACCCAGAGATGTGCCCTAGTGGCAGAGAGGGGTATATCCAATCCAAACTGTCAGTGCATGCGCTTACCATTATAACACTCTATGAAATGGAGTAGCCTTTTAATCAAAGTTATGGGGAAACACTCAATGGGGTGTGTAGTTGAGTGTGTGTGTCTATATGTACACATATTTCTATATATACACATTCATATATATAAATATATATAATACACACACATTCATACATATACATATATATACATGCATACATTTGCTTCCCTCTGTGTGTGACTATAGAAAGAGAGACAGAGATAAAGAAAAAAGATAGTCTGGGACTGGAGAGATGGTTCAGCAATTAAGGGTTAAGGCTGCTCTTCCAGAGGTCCTGAGTTCAATTTCCAGCAACCACATGGTAACTCACAGCCACCTATAATGGGATCTGTCGCCCTCTTCTGGCATACAAGTGTACAGGCAGATAGAGCACAATTTAATTAATATTTCTATATATACACATTCATACATATAAATATGTAAAAAGAAAATCAGAGAGACCGGTTTGTGACTTTAAAACCATGACAGAAGCCCATAAGTCCTAAACTTGGGGAGTAGGCTATCAAACTGGATAGATAATTCACAGATGAATTGACGTTCAAGTCCACAGGCAGTTTACAAGCAGATTTTTTTTCCTATTGAAGGGAAATCCATTTTTTTTCTATCAAGGTCTTCAGCTATCTGAGAGTGATAACACACACACCTGAAATTGTAGGACTTGGGAAGTCGAGGTAGGAAGATTGAGAGTTCGACTCCAGCCTGAGGTACATAGCATGACCCTGTCAGAAGGAAGGGGAGTTAGGAGGAACAGGCCGACGGATAAAGCTGAAGAGAGCTCAGTTGGTGAATGGCTTGTTCTGTAAGCCTAGGGGCCTGAGTTTAATCCCAGCACTGGGGAGGTGGGGACAGGAGGATCTCTGTAGCTCCCTGGCCAGCCTCACTGAGTCTCAGGTCCCAATAAAAAGGTCTTCCACCAATTGGAGGAGACGTTATGTGAACGGATCTATTGTATCCCAAGTCTACAGACTTAAATGCTAATTTTTATCTCAAATATGTCTTCAATAAACATCTAGAATGATGTTGAACCAAACATCTATGTTCATCTACGGCCTAGACAAGGTAAGACATTCACTTAATCACCACAGGGAGCAAGCACAAGTGCAACATTTTCTAGGAACCCATTTTAATTTCACTGAAATCATTTTTTTCACTCGAGACGTTTGATCAGTATTTTTTAATTGCAAAATAAATATCTACTTTTTTTTTTAAATACCTAACAAACTTAAATAGAAACATATGAAGTAGAAAGTGAAAATTGAGCCTTTTGGTTGCCAAGTCTACTGCCTGGTAATAAACAACTTGCGTGCATCTTCTTCGGATATGTTTCTCTCCTTGTAACTTACAGGAATACATTGGTGTAAATGCTGATGCTTTGTAAATTGATAGTCTCGGAGGGCTCTTTGACAGTATCTCAGAGTGTGTGTACCCAGTCTCATACCTGCGACATTACCCACCCTTGTCTCCTATGCGTCTCCTGGAGCCCCGAGGCCCACATGGGGAGGCTGGGTTTGGACCTTCTGCACTGGCGTCCCAGGAGAACCGCCCTGGGACGGGCTTGGCTCACTGCCCACTTTCCCCGTTCCCTGATGCTGAACTTGGGGTTTATCTAGTGTGACGTCCTCACCACTTCTGAGGCTGCTTCCTGTTGTGAGTTCTACGACTCTACGTGACTCTTCTCCTCCACGGATGGGAATTCCAGCCGTTCTGGATTTACCCCAAATTGCTCAGGATTTTTGGCTTTATTTCCCTGTTTCCTAGTGTGGATTTCTTTTTGAATGGATGAAAGAAAGCCCCGGCGCAAATAGTTCCTTAAAATGATCTCATTTTATAGACTGTCATTCCCTGGCTTCCTTTGCTTAGAGCAATTTTTTTTTCCTTTTCCTTTGGGTGTTCTTGGATATTTGCTTCTAGATATGGGCTTTACCTACAGACTCCACAGAGCGCGACTTTCGTCCCCTGGCCTTCCTGGTTCCCGGCCCATGTCCCCTGCACAGACAGTTCTGTGTTCTTTTGTCTAATTCCATGTCCGGGCTTTATTTATAAATGTATCACAGTCAGTAGCTCACAGTGAGTGTGGTTACATTTCCTGCCAAACTTTGACTTTTTAAATTAGTTCTTCGGAGTACTTTGACACCCAAGTTCTTTGCCACTTCCCTAAATCTCTTCCCAAACCGCTCGCCGCATCAAGTGCCCAGTGTTTTTCATCCTGACGTAATTGCTTCGAGCCAAATAGCTCCCAGGCTGTGAGATCTGACGTTCCAAGTCTCCGTCTTGTACTCTTGGACTTGGTAGTTTGATTGACTCTTATATTCTCAGAATTATAAAGTACTGGAACAAAGAAGAAGAAGCAAGTGTTACATTGAAAAGTCAGCTAACATTTTCCTGAAGGTGTCTAAACTGAATCCAGGGCAAATGAGATGGCTCAGCAGATAGAAAAGCACTTCCGGCCAAAGTGGAAGACCCAAGTTCAAGCCCCAGGACCCACAGGGTGGAGGGAGAGAAATGACTCCTGCAGGGTTTTCCCCTGATCTCCAAGTGCACACACACACACACACACACACACACACACACACACACACAGAGAGAGAGAGAGAGAGAGAGAGAGAGAGAGAGAGAGAGAGAGAGAGAGAGAGAGAGAAGAAATAAACCGTAAAAAGTAGTAAAGTTGGCCGGGCGGTGGTGGCGCACGCCTTTAATCCCAGCACTTGGGAGGCAGAGGCAGGAGGATTTCTGAGTTCGAGGCCAGCCTGGTCTACAAAGTGAGTTCCAGGGCAGCCAGGGCTACACAGAGAAACCCTGTCTCGAAAAACCAAAAAAAAGAAAAAAAAAAGTAGTAAAGTAAACAGAATCCAAAGAATCTCTTTGAGATGCCCCGATATCCACAAGCAGTGCTGGCTGTGTCATTCATGCGTCTTCCGTGTCTTCCACAGGGATCTCTTTGTGATGACTACATGGTCACTGTCTTCTGTCCCGTTTGCTCTGTGTGCCAAATCAAGAGAGACATTAACAAGAGGAGGGCCATGAACGCCTTCTAACGAGCTGTATGGTGAGGTGAGTTGGTATGGGGCTGGGGCCACGGAATTAGGGGCTGGGGAAGTGGCAGTTTCTTAAGTCTCCCGTGCCATCGCATTATAATAATGTAATATAATTGGTTGTGATATTTTTACTTCGCTTGAGCCACATTTATTAAATAATGATGAATTTTTGTAAACTTATCAGAATTATTCTGGTCTATTAATGAAGCAACTTACCACTTATGAAAGCTACAGAGTACAGAAGATAAAGAACTTGAAGTTGGGCTTGGTGGTGCAGCCTGTAAACCTCAAACCCAGGAGACAGAAGAAGGGTTGCCCTGCAACCCAGTGTTGTTTACAAAATAGTTCCAGTCTATTCAGACTATTTTTATGAAAAAAGTTCTATCTCTAAGCTTAAATAAGGGACGAGGGAATGGTTCACTGTGTAAATTCTTGCTATTTAAGCAGAAAGACCTGAGTTTGGACTCCCAGAACCAATATGTGTGTTCGCACCTGCATACATGCACGTGTGAGAGTGTGCAGGTGTGTGAGTGTGAGTTTATGAATATGTGAGAGTATGTGTGACTGTGTTTGTGCTCGTGTGCATGCATGTGTGCAGGTGGGTGTGAGTTTGAGTGTGTGTGTGAGAGAGAGTGTGTGTGCGTGTGTGTGTGTGCATGCGTGTGTGTGTGTGTGTGTAAAAGCTGAGTCCAGCAGCCTGTAACCCCAACACACAGGGCTGAAACAATTGAATCTCTGGAGCCCACTGACTAGCAAGGCTAGACAAAAGAACAAACTTCAGGTTAGTAAGAGCTTGTCTTAAAAAAAAAAAAAAGTGGAGGGCTGGAGAGATGGCTCAGTGGTTAATAGCACTGAGTGCTCTTCCTGAGTTCAATTCTCTGCAACCACATGGTGGCTCACAACTATCCATAATCGGATCTGGCGCCCTCTTCTGGTGTGTCTGAAGAGAGCAATGGTGGCAAACTCATATGCATAAAATAAATAAATAAATAAATAAATCTTTTTAAAAAAATGGAGAGGTGACTAGGGAAGATCTCAATGTTAACCTGTATAGGTGAACATTCCTGCATGTACACACACACACACACACACACAGACTTCTTACACATACACACATACATACAGAGAGAGAGAGAGAGAAAGTTTTAAAAAACTGAAAAGACAAACAAATACAAAAAGAAGGCAAAAACACACTTCCCGCTAATACAACTGTTTTGAGGTAAGAAATTTAAAATGTCTAATGTTAAAAAGCAAGAATGACATGTTCTGTAATATTTGTATTGTGTGCGTGTTTGTGTGTGTGTGTGTGTGTGTGTGTGTGTGTGTGTGTGTGTTACACATGCATGCAGATACCTACAGAGCCCAGAAGAGGGCGTTAGATTTTCCGGAGCTGAAGTTACAGGCACTTGTGAGCCACCTGATATGGGTCCTGGGAACAACTCTGCTCTCTGGAAGCCAGGAGCCATCTCTCGTAACCCTGATCCATCTCCCAAGCCCTACACCTCCTGGTTTTTTTTTTTTTTAAAGGTCTATGTGATTGTCTTGCCTGTGTGTGTGCGCGCGCGCGTGTCTACCCACATGTGTGCCAGGTACTCTTTGCTTGTGAGCCTCTACATGGTGCTGGGAACCAAACCCAGTCTCTCGGCGAGAACAAATGCTCTTGACTGCTGAGTTCTCTCTTCAGCATCCCCTAAATAATTCTTGAAAGATGCGCACAACGCTGTTCATTTATTTAACAAATAATATATTACCCACGTTTCTAGTATTGCATAAAAAAAGATCAGCTAGGTGTTGCTGTGAACAAAGATAAACTAGTTCCTGGTCCTTACAGCTCTCTGCTCAAAAGATACCCCTAAATAGAACTCTGGTTATGCATGCCTTTTGACACAGTGCTGTAGGAAGATCGGATCTGTAGGGGAGTGGACGGCACTTTCTTGAAGTGGGCTTGGGTTCTAGAGAATTGGGTGGCATCAGGTGGCACAGCCACCACTTCCTGGTTCCTTTTATTTATCATCACAGACAGTAGTTCAGACGCAGACCAGGGCAAGGAATGGCCAGTCCTGAAGGCTAACACTAGCCCAAGACAAAGTTATTAACCTCTGAGCCTACAAAATTCCCGTCTCTACAGTACTGAAACTCCAATGGGACCATCCATCTCTGTAGACACTGACCCCTTCCAGGAGATTTTTGTTCACAGACAGACACAGGATTTTTTAGGAGTTTCCACTGGACAGTGTGAACAAACCTTACAGTCACATATACTTACTAATGGGTCAGGACAGCTGAACTTTGGTTTTTAATCTCAGAGAAATTAGCTCACAGAATCTTTGAGCTGGTTTGAAGTAAAATGTCTTTGAAGGTTCTGACTTCCGGTGATCAACTTAGATAGCCTACGCTGTTCACTGACAATAAAGCTGAACACAGGATTGAAGGTGACTAGGAATGAACAGAAAGGCGCTAGGAATGCGCCTTTGCTGGCTGTCAGCTGTGATAAACCTCCCATGGTAATCCCTGATGCTAACCACCAGGGAAACAGGGCTCAGGGTGTCCGGGGACTCTGCGCAATCTGTGTAACTTCTCAGTGTTTCTAAAATGATTCTGCAAGTTAATGTTTAAGAGAGTGGACTGAGACATTCAGAAACTGTTTTGTGCTTCCCTCACAGGCGAGATCTCCCGCTGAAGAAGCAGCTGACCTCATCACCACCACCCCTTCAGCCGGAGTCTTTCCAAATCTTTGGCAACTGAGATGTGATGGATGCATTTAATTACAGAACGGTGGAATCTTTTTAATTGGGCCTTTTGATTTATTTTAAGTGGATGCCGCTCTTTGACTTGGTTTCGCCTTGCTCCCATATCATCAAATATTCCAGCTTATAATTTTTTTACATTACATTTTAAATAGAAACCCAATAAAAGATTTTGCTAAGAAGACTTCTTTTGTCTTGTGTGCGGTGCTGGGGATTAATGTTAGGGCCTCGTACACGGTCAGTAACTGCTACCCCCACAAGCCACATCTTCAGTCCGCCCTCCATGCTTTAAGCTTCTCGGCCTTCATTCAAAGGCTTGTCACCAATTAGTCTTAAGGGTGCAATCTCATCATTCCTCCCAGGGTTCGGGGCCTGGGTGGTAGACTTTCAGCAACAGCAATTCAGCACTTTGATCCATGAAGCTTGAGTTGGGATGTGGAAGCTACACGCTACCGATAATGAATTATTCTGAGACAGTGGACATTTTCAGTCCTTCCCTGTTCCTTATCAACATGTGCATGGACCCAGCAGACTATGCAGTGAGCATCCCAGGCCTGGCTTCCAGTTGAATGCTTGAGAAGTTTGTGGTATTTTTTTATTCTATTATTTATTTAGAGACTGCCATGCTCCCACCTTGATGATAATAGACTAAACCTCTGAACCTGTAAGCCAGTCCCAGTTAAATGTTGTCTTTTATAAGAGTTGCCTTGGTCATGGTGTCACTTCATAACAATGGAAACCCTAAGACTGATTTATTTATTTATTTATTTATTTATTTATTTATTTATTTATGCTGGTGTTTCAATATAGGGTTTCTCTGTGTAACAGCCCCAGGTCCTGGAACTCACTCTGTAGACCAGGCTAACCTCAAACTCACAGAGATCCTGCCTCTGCCTCCTGTGTGCACCACACACACCTGGCTCATGGTGAGTGCTCTCATGTGCTTATTTCTTGCATTTCAATCCTGAGTTTCAACCTTCTGTTTATGTATCTATTCTTTTTCTATTAGAGCCCTTAGCATGTTAGTCATGGCTGTTTTCAATTCCTGGTCTGATAATTACCCCCTCGTATATTAATCTTGTTCTGACTCGTGGCATCTCTCTTATCTTTTGGGGTGTCTTAGTTAGGGTCTTACTGCTGTGAACCATGACCATGGCAAGTCTTATAAAGGAAAACATCTAATTGGGACTGGCTTACAGGTTCAGAAGTTGTCCATTATCATCAAGGCAGGAACATGGCAGCATCCGGGCAGACATGGTGCAGGAGGAGCTGAGAGTTCTACATCTTCATTTGAAGGCTGCTAGAATACTGGCTTCCAGGCAGCTAGGATGAGGGTCCACATCCACAGTGACACACCTACTCCAACAGACACACCTTCTAATCCCACCTACCACTCCCTGGGCCGAGGCTATACAAACCATCACATGGGGTGTTTGGGGGGGGGGGGTTTGTTTTGGGTTGGAAGTCAGTATGATGTAGCAGGCCACTGTTCCTTAGGTGTTTGGTAGGCTTCATGCTTACCTGAGTGGGAACTAGACCAGTTGTTCCCTACAGCTGTAACGGGAAAAAGACTGCAGTTTCCTCCTACTAGTTCTGAGGGGAAAATCCCTCAGAGTCCCTTTTTTAGGTCTGTCTCGCACTCTCAGTCACAATTCAATGGATCCTTGATGTTATGGTAATATTTGGGAAGTACTCTATAATATTATGACGTTTGTTTGTTTTTTTAGCTATGTATGGTGTATATGTGAATAGGATCACACATGCACCATTCATTGTGTACATGTTGAAGTCAGAAGACAAGCTTTAAATCTTTGGTTTTACGTAGACATGTGTTTCACCTGCACGTGTATCTAGGCCTCACTGGTGCCTTCAAAGGCCAGAAGAGGGGAACGGATCCCCTGAAACTGGAATAACAAATGGTAGGTGCTGGGAATTGAACTCGAGACCTCTGGAAGAGCAGCCAGTGCTCTAACCGCTGAGCCACCTCTCCAGCCCTGGAAGACAAGGTTTTTGGGATGTTCCTTGGCTTCCCTTGGTTTTCCACACTGCGCACTCCAGGCCAGTTCTGCGTCTCACCACAATGCATCTCATCACAGTGGTGTCTGGGCTAGAGACACACACCATCATCTTTCCTGTGCGTTTTAGGGGTTGAACTTAGGCCAGAATGCTTGCCAGGCGACAGCTTTTACCAGCTGAGCCATCTTGCTGGCCCCATATGTCTGCTTATTTAGTTCGAATCCCTGGGCTTTGAACTTCAGAAGTGTGTCTATTGCTCCTAGGCTTGCAGAAAACTGATTTAAAGAAGGCTAGAATTGTACACCCATTCTCTAGGTCAGACATAGGCCAGGTAAAGTAATTTCCCTTAAAAGTCAAGACTGCCTTATGGAAAAGAACTTGGGTATTAGTTCAAAATAAGCTACTGTCCTCCAGTATATTTCCAAAAAAAAAAAAAAGGTGTGCTTTGTTGCAGGATATTTGCACACAGTGTGAACCCTGAGACTGTACTTTTTTTATGTTTACTGAAAAAACCTGTTTCTAGTTGTGGTGTGGCTCAGTCCTTAGCACCTTTAATCCCTCTGGCTGGAATACAGACACTCCCTTAGTACACACCTTCCAAACAAAGGTCAAGTTAGTTTGTAGAAGGAAGCACCCATGTTTCAAAGTCGTGTGTAAATTGAGTGGTAAAGTGATGAGTGAGAGAAACATTTGCCAGAATAGGACCTGCCCGGCTGACTTTCTTGGTCTGCAGGAAGGTGGGTGCTGCTAAGCAGGTACTGACTCCAGCATCACCGCCTCCTCCCAGCGGATGAACCACACCTGCATCCTGCCCACTGGTCCAGGTGTGGGGGCCGCTCAACTTCTGACTTCATCTTTCTGAGGGATCAACCCGCCTAATGTTTTAAGTGGGTGGGTCACTTTAAAGCTCTTTAATTGCTGGGGCTAAAAAGAAGTCATCTGTACCCTTTTTAAAGTCCTGTCTGCATATACTCTACTAATCACATTTGAAATTACCATCTATGAAGCCTTCCTCACTGGTTTCCTGCTAAATGATGAGCTCGTCTTGGTGTGCAAGCCCAAGCATCACCTTATGACCTTAGCTTTGGGGCTCAGAACGCTTGGAGGCAGGCACTCGAACTTATTCTTGTATTTGTAGCATAAGATATAGAAGTTAACTTTTCTGAATTCAAAGAAAAGGAATAAAACACGTCACTAATTAAAAACAAAGTACTGCCTTTATTTGGCTCATCGCTCCATTTATTAGAGTAACCACATTTGGAGAGGCACAAAGCACTTAAGTTTTACATGACTACAAAGTGATCACAAATCCCAAACTTCAGATCTTTCACTTCCACTTAAAGAACCAGTTTTCAAAACTTGAGTTAGTTGAATACACAGACCCAGATTACATGGGAGCTACAATGTTTAAATGTTGCGCTTCTTGCTCTAGCATCCTCTTCAAGTGGGATCCGGCAAAGAAGGACTGAATGTCTAAGGTCATGATGCAAATGCTTTGGGGGCAGTGAATCAATCCGCATGAGTGGCAAAGATGCAGTGTGCACAGAGCTCTGAGGACTCACTGGGCCATCTGCGCTTCCATGGCTTGTGCCGTCCACTCTGGGGCTGTCTGACTAATTTTCTCCAGAAGGTTATTTACTTGGAAACAAAGTGATTGGATCTGCTTGTCCCATGTTGGCAGGGCTTCTCGTGCTAAGGAAAGAATAAAATAATAGGAAAAATAGAAATTACTCACAAATCAAAGCTAAAAGATAAATTACAACAGTGTTAATTTTTAAAAGACGTTTATTCTGGAACTCTTGCTAAAAATGTTAGTTAAGCAAGCGTTCACATCAGGCCAAGCATGGTGGCACAGATTTTTCATCTCTGCACTCAAGAGACAGAAGTAGGCAGGATCTCTGTGAGTTTGCGGCTAGCCTGGTCTACAAAGTGAGTTCCAGGATATCCAGGAGGGCTACACAATGACACCGTCTCAAAAAAAGAACACAAATCACTAACACCAAACATAAAATCGAACATAATAAAAATGTTATTATTAATGTCCTTGAAAACAAAATCAACTACCGGAGACCTGTCAAGACCAGATGACCACGAAGCAGCCTCACTCCTCAGTGTTTGCTGGGGCGATACTGCCATCTACTGGGAGAGCACTGGGTTTACACATGAGAACGTGTCTACCTCACCAAAAAATAATTTAACATTACAACAGAAAAAGTAAAATCTACTTGAAACACTATCTTGAGTCTTTTTTTTTTTTTTTTGAGGCCAAGATTTCTCTGTATAGCCAGTCCTGTAATTCACTGTGTAGATCAGGCTGGCCTCAAACTCACAGAGATCTCTGCCTCCCGAGGGCTGGGGTTAAAGGTGTGCACCACCACTGCCTAGCTTCATTTATTTTAAGACTCAAAAAACAAAAACAGAACAAAAAAAAAAACCCACATTTTATTTGTATGACTGTTTTGCCTGTGTGTGTGTGTGCGTGTGTGTGTGCGTGTGTGTGTGTGTGTGTGTGCGCGTGTGTGTGTGCGTGTGTGTGTGTGCGCGTGTGTGTGTGCGTGTGTGTGTGCGTGTGCGCGTGTGTGTGTGTGCGCGTGTGTGCGCGTGTGTGTGCGCGTGTGTGTATGTGTGTGTGTGTGTGTGTGTGCGTGTGTGTGTGTGTATGTGTGTGTGTGTGTGTGAGTGTGTGTGTATGTGTGCGTGTGTGTGTGTATGTGTGCGTGTGTGTGTGCGTGTGTGTGTGTGTGCGCGTGTGTGTGTGCGTGTGTGTGTGCGTGTGCGCGTGTGTGTGTGTGTGTGCGCGTGTGTGCGCGTGTGTGTGCGCGTGTGTGTGTATGTGTGTGTATGTGTGTGTGTGCGTGTGTGTGTGTGTATGTGTGCGTGTGTGTGTGTGTGTGTGTGTGTGTGTGTGCGTGCGTGCGTGCATGCGTGTGTGTGCGCGCGCCTGGTGCCTACAGAGGCAGGAAAGCAGGCAGCCTAGAGCTGGAGTTCCAGGTGGTGCTGAGAGCTGAGCCTGACCACTGCAAGGCTCCGGAGCTCCCATTTCCCCCTTTAACCTGTTTCTCCTCCCTCCGTCCTGTTTTCATCTTTTAAAGGCCACAATGACTCTGGCTATACTGGAGAAAGTAGGTTAGGAAACAAGTGTAGACGAGAGGGAAGACTCACAGCTTTCTGAGTCAGTCATAGGATGCAAGCGAAGAGAAGGGGCAGCAAGGCAGCTCAGAGGGTGAAGGCCTGGCCCTGTGAGCACGACCTGAATCCCACCCCAGGCAGCCGCAGAAAGAGGACTGACTACTGAAAGTGCTCTCTGACTCCACACAAGCTCCAAGGCATGCTCACCCACACTCACACATACACAAACATTCGGAGTGTTAAAAATAAGAAAAGCACACGGATTCCTAAGACCATTAGGAGTTGTAACTTATAGGACATGGAAGATGAAGGAGTTAAGAATAAGAAATTAAAGAAAAAGTGAAGATGTAGCTTTAAAATGGCTAACTAGCAAATTCTGGGGCTGTGTTTGTCCTAAATCTGTGTTAAGCAATCTGGTATAGACACCTCAGGTATGAACTAGAGCTTTAGGCTTGAGGACGAGAGACTGGTACAAGCAAATGCAGCCACTTCCGGACATGCTGACTGAGCCAAGGGGTGGAGATCACCCATGGAGACGCACTGCCCGAAGCAGGAAAGGCCTGGGATAAGCTGTAAATAACTGATGTTAAATCTAAGGGCATCACAGAGGCTGTAAAGATGACGTGAAGAACAGCTGGACATGCAGGAAAGACGGCAGAGGCAGGAAAGGGTGGCAGAGAGGACGGCATCAGGATGGCCGCGGTGAGGTGCCCTGTGCACAAGAATAAGTGACCAGCAATATTCGCTTTATTAAAAGCTAGAGAAAGCCTAAAGTAGGTTTGCCCGCACATCCCTGTGAGCTCTGCGCTCAGGAAGCAGAGATGGGAGAAGCCCCACAAATCAGGGACAAGCCTGGGCTACTGGGCAGCAGAGTCTCTGCTTCAGAAGAAAAGAAAAGGCCTGAAAGGTAAAGGCATCTGGTCTACTTGGAAGAACTGTGTGTGTTTAGGACCAATGGAAAGAAATCAGCAGAATTTTAAAAAGCTAAAACAAACAAAGTGTTTCCTTCAGGCTCCTAAAACAGCTTCTTTTGGCAAGGGTGTGAGGAGCAGGGCTAGGGAAGGGACCCTTGGAGCAAGGGAAAGGGCGAAGAGAATACATTGCCACCTATACCTCACATCTAGGGCTTCATAAATCTGATCAAGACAGTTTGAAAAAAATCTTTGAAATGGGAAACAGTTTTCTCTATAGAAAAAGAAAAGTTAAAAAACAAAAACAAAAACCCCTCAAATCTGAAGGAAATACTGCAGTGTAGGAAATGGACTGGTGCAGAGAAATGAGGCATGAATCCAGGGAGTGACGAGGACCTGTGGCCTTGAACTCACAGCGCTGTGTCTGGTTCCTGACTGTCCACCAGCAACACTGACCAGCCTAAGTGAGACAGGACAGAGCAGGAGGGTCTCGATGCACAGCTGAGTATAAGGTGCTAACAGTGTCCCACAGGCAAGTGAGGAAAGCAGAGAGAATCAGCAACTGTTTACCCACCACCAAAAGGGCAGCCCTGAAAACACAGACAAGCAACACCACACAGGCTGAGGAGGGTGTCCACATATGCAGATCCCAACAGTCAATGAAAAAGGAGGCCGAGAACTCGTTCTAGGGAATCAGTGAGAACAGAACTGAGCGAGGGACCCCGGGTCCACCTGAGCAGAAGAGAAGAGAGAAAGGACGGCGCTGACTGGAAGGAGGTGGATGAGAACACACAGTGACTCTCGTGATCGGAGGAGCTGAACAGAAGGCAGGAGCGATGGAAATGGACCAGTGAGCACGACCCACGCCCAGCGACTGAGCGGCATCCTCGCTGTGAGCGGCGCTCTGCCCAGACAGGACGGGATCAAGAGCTGCAGGCCTCAGGCAGTGGGAGGTCACTCCCCTGCACACCTAACTAGCTCAGCGAGTCTCTGAATAGGAAATGTAACTGTCATTCCAGGGACCCACACATGGTTGGAGCTCAACAAAGGTCAGATGACCCAACAGGGAAACTGATCCAATTCCAGTTACATTTTCCTTAGCTTAGAAAGGTTGAAAAAATACTCATAAATATAGCCTTTTAAGGTTATTTTAAATTATTTCCTTTGAACATATGCTCATGAGTAATATATTTCAGGGCCTAAAGAAATAATTCAACATATTTTAAACATATAACAGTTCACTGCCATTTATTTCACTTGATGAGAATGCATAAAAGCTCTTACTTTCAAAATGAACTATTCCATCGATCTGGTCAATAAACCCATTCATGCGTCCTTCCGTTATCATCTGAGATGCTATCTTTTCTGCCTATTAAAAACAAAAGCAAAATTACCTCAGGATCTGCGAGATCACATTAACAACCGTTTGCGGACAACATGTGAAAGCCTTTGGCTTGGCCCATTGCTACTGTCCTTGCCTGACACTTGTTGAGGAACATGTCTTCTATTTCTCTCTCTCAAGGGCTAAGAATATAGACATGCCAGACTGCTAGACAAGAATTTAACCTTTCTTTTTTTTTTTAACCAATTTCCACTCTGTTTACAATTTTATTTTATTTCATTTTATTTTTTGATGAAGAGTCTCGTGTATCTCTGGCTGACTTCAAGTTCCCTATGTAGCTGAGGATGATCTTGAACTTCTGATCCTCCTGCCTGCTACCCAATGACAAGAGTTACAGGAGTGTAGCATCAGTGCAGCTTATGCAGCCCTGGGAATTTACTCCAGAGCCTTATGTATGGCTAAGCAGACACTCGCCAACTGAGCTACAAAACCAGCCTCAAAAGTTCACTAGGACCCAAATCTTTAAAAAAGAAAAAGAAAAATTTAAACTGCAGGCCCACAGTTGTGCTGCTGCCCTGCAGTGTGCCACATGAGCTTAGTGGCTAAGAGCCCTGGGGTTTGAGCCCCACACAGCAGCTCACCACGGCCCACAACTCCAGTCCCAGGGGATCCAATACCCTCTGCTGGCTTCTACAGGCACCGGGCACACATGTGATGCTCGGACACACAGGCAGGCAAAGCACCCAACACACGGGGCTAGGACCAGCTCAGTGGCCAAGTGTCTGCATTCTGCAGAGGTTCCAAGTTCAGTTCCCAGCATCCACACTTGGTGGCTCACAACTGACTGTAATTCTAGCCCCAGGAGACCTGAAGTCCTCTTCTGGCTTCCGTGGGCACACATAAACACACACAGATATATACTCACATGGATATACACACATACATATACATAAAAATAATAAAACTTTAAAAATCCATACACATAAATAAATTGCCTTAAGATTCTGGGGGAAAACAAAAATTTGTGTTTCTTTTTGCTCTTTCTGTTGATGGAGGCCAGGAGGGGGCATTAGATCCCTTGGGACTGGAGTCACAGATGCTCGTCAGCCTCTGTTTGGGATTCAAACCCAGGTCCTCTGTGAAAAAGGCCAATACTCTTTTTTTTTTTAAGATTAACTTATTTCATGTATGTGGCTACACTATCGCTGTCTTCAGACACACCAGAAGAGGGCATCAGATCCCATTACAGATGGTTGTGAGCCACCATGTGGTTGCTTGGAATTGAACTCAGGACCTCTAGGAGAGCAGTCAATGCTCTTAACTGCTGAGCCGTCTCTCCAGCTCTTGACTTGTCCATCTTTTATATTGACATCTTTACAATCCATACTACATCACTCCTACTGACCGATTATAATCTATTACTAACAACATATTCACGTCCCTTAGTCTTCACAGGCAGTTAAGCGCCAACCCTAAGAAGAAAGCTTCTTTTGGTTCATTCTCTTACTCTGTAGCCATCTTCTTTCCCCAGTCTCTAAAGTGCTGAGATTAGAGGCGTGAGTTACCACGCTTGCTAAGAAAACATCTTTTAACTGGCAACTGTAGTCTCAGTTCCCAAATCAATCCACTCTCTTTACTAAATGTGTACACGCAATGAAATCGTTAGACAATTAAGTTAAGGCTGGTACACACACCTGTAATCTCAGCGGTTGGGAGGCAGCGACAGGAGGATCCAGAGTTTAAGGTCACCCTTGGCTTCAGCCTCCCACTGAGTGTGAGACCAGGCTAGGCTGCATGAGATCCTGTCTCAAAAGAAGAAGGAAAGTCCTAAGTTAAATTTTCTTTCTTTCCTTTTTTTTCTTTTTTTTTTTTTGGTTTTTCGAGACAGGATTTCTCTGTGTAGCCCTGGCTGTCCTGGAACTCACTCTGTAGACGAGGTTGGCCTCGAACTCAGAAATCGTCCTGCCTCTGCCTCCCAAGTGCTGGGATTAAAGGCGTGCGCCACCACTGCCCGGCAAGCTAAAATTTCATAATCAGATAAACTACATGACTTTAGTTAAGATGAAAGATTGATTGCCTACTCTCAGTATTATCTGAAATTAAGATGATGTTTCAGAAGTGATAACAGTGTAAATACAATTGGTATTGTGCTGGAATTTGTGTAGGACCAACCAAATCCAAAAAACGAAATAAGATTCCCCAGAAGGTTAACAACTCCTTAAATTAAACCACACTGGGAAAGTCCAGCAGGGCATCTTGGGGCCAGAGAGATGAGCACTAAACCTCTAAGTCCATCCAGGGCAGAGGAACAAGGACAGCAGAGTCACCATTGAACATTCCAGGAACTTTGTATTATCAGTGTCTTTAAGACACTACACAAAGACATCCTTATGAAAAAGGTGTAACTCAGTACTTCTCTAAGATTTCCATTCTAAGTAACTATCATAAAACACACCACGTTTCATGACAACAGTATTTAGCCAGTCTCCTCCCACTTCCCTGAGGCTTTAAACATGTAGCTTTTGTTGTGCTGACGAACATTATCCAGTATGTATCTTTCCATTACTTCAATAGTTTGGGGTTTCAATTTCCCTGATATAAAGCATTGAATTAAGAAAAATACCTTAGCTGCAGGGATCTCTAAAAGAGCTCCAAGTTCTTCAAAGGTGATGTTGTTATATAATTTGCTTGCTGACAACAAATTATGCTCAATAACAGCTCTGTCCAAGATGCTGGAACCTTAAATAAATATAAATAAGCTCATTAAATGTTTGAAACTAGTTTTATACTTTAAAAAAATATACCTTTATTTTTATTTCTAGCCATGTAATAATCAGCTTTATACCTCTAATCAACACTTCACTAAAACTTATATTTGATATTATTGTTGTTGTTGTTGTTTCCGGACAGGGTTTCTCTGTGTAGCCCTGGCTGTCCTGGAACTAACTCTGTAGACCAGGATAGCTTCAAACCAAGATCTGCCTGCCTCTGCCTTCCAAGAGCTAAGATTAAAGGCAAGCACTAATATATCGGGGTATATTTACAATTATAGTTTATATACAATTAAATAAAATACAGTATTTAGAAAATTAGTGTGATAGCTAAACTCCAATAGTCAATCACCATGGAAACACACCTCTGGATGTGTCTGCGAGAGAGTTCCCAGATAGGTTTAAGAGCGAAGGGTTACGCTGTGTGTGGGCATGCTATTCCCTGGGCTGAGGTCCTCGACTGAAGGGAGAAAGGCAGGGAGCACCTACACTGTTCTGTGTCCTGCCACCCCACACACCAGGGTGGTCTGTTGGTCTGTGTCCTCACACTGTAAGCCACGCTCCATCCTGACTTCGGCTGCTTCTGTGAGGGACTGTCAGGAGGTAGCACGCACAATGATAGCTGGTGAGCAATCGCTAGGGGACAGATGGATTGAGCCCTCTGGACCGGGGCTCTGCTTCCAGCTGACAAATTCATTAATGCTCCTTTTCCTGCTTCAAACGCAAAGTTTTTAGCAACATCAGCACCACAATCCTTAGCATGCTCTGGTAGCCTCATCTTAGTCTTTTAAGGTGCACTTTAATTTTGATTCTGTGTATTCCTGGGGTGGGGTGGGGGTACATGCAGATCATCATGGTCTCTGTGGCTGAATTACGTGCAGTGTGAGACATGGGGCCTTGGGAGGAACAGCACACACCCTTACTGATGAGACACCTTTCCAGACTCTTAGCTCATTCTTTTGGTCACTCATGAGCACCTTACTGTGAAGCGAACATGGGGCACATCCCAGAGGGTAGGGTCAGCTCCTCCTCCTCAGGAGTTCAGAAACAGAATCCTCCTGCAATGGGGAATCTAGCTCCTCACGAAGTCCAACCCCACCCTGAACTGCCAGCCTCACCTAGCTTTCTGTGATGACTGTGTTGAGCATCCAACTACAGACTAGTTGCTGTAAGAAGGATAGTTAGAGACCTTCAAGGAAGCATTCTACAAGACCCTTTCTTATAACTGCTCACAACTCCACCACAATAGAAAAAGAAAAAAAGGCAGGAAAATAAGAAAATGATTTAGCCAAGGATGGGGATGTCGACTGGTCCAGCAGTAGAATGTTTACCATTAGTCTCAAGTACAAAAGAAAAGGAAAGAGGAAGGGCAGATGGTGGCAAAGGGAAGACTGGACACAGGCACAGGTTAACACACGACGTAAAAACTTCAACACAAAACCTCACAGCAGCAACATTAGTGGCCCCCAAGTGGAAACAATCTTTCTGCCCATCACCTTACACCACATACTGACTGCTATTTGGCGGTGAATACTAAACATGGGTGAGCCATGACACTAAGTGAGAGAAGCCGACCAGGGCAGGCCCTAACATCATCCTGGTTCCATTAACGTGAGATGTCCAAACAGGCAGATCTCTAGGGCAAGAAGTGTATCGGCAGCAATGCTACATGACTGGAGACAGAATGAAAACCAATGTTCATGCTTTAAATTTCAAAATAAACCAGACACCATGTCTTAAAATTGCTAACTTAGGAGGCAGGAGAGATGGCTCAGTGGTAAAGAGCCCTGACTGCTCTTCCAGAGGTCCTGAGTTCAATTCCCAGCAACCACACGGTGGCTCACAACCATCTGTAATGGGATCTGATGCCCTCTTCTGGTGTGTCTGTAGACAGCGACAGTGTACTCATATACATTAAATGATTTGTTAAAAAATGAGATTGTGATCTAAAACAAACAAACAAAAAAAAGATTGCTCGCTCGGGGCTGGTCCTGATGAGGGCAGCAGACTAGCATCCTTTCTCCCCACACAGACCTGAGTCACTCTCTTCAGAGAACCCAGGAAGCAGGTTTTTCTACTTTTTTTCTATGGCTAGAAAGCTCAAAGTCAAATCTGAAGATGAACTATATTAATTCTGGAAACGTTCAACCTAGCTTTTTTTTTAAAAAAAGATTTATTTATGTATTATATCTAAGTACACTGTAGCTGTCATCAGACACCAGAAGAGGGCATCAGATCTCTTTAGGGATGGTTGTGAGCCACCATGTGGTTGCTGGGATTTGAACTCAGGACCTTAGGAAGAGCAGTCAGTGGTATTACCCGCTGAGCCATCTCTCCAGCCCTATCAACCTAGCTTTTAACTAATTTGTACATCGGACTTTTTTTTTTAAAATAAGTCATGGCTGCTTAAACTATATAGAGAATGAAAAATTCTAAAGTTAAAACAAAACAGGAGGATTAGCTCCAATTAAAGCCCATGCATACTACTCAAAATTGGGTTACAAATTTAATTTTTCTAGAAGTCAAGAAAAATAAGAAAATCAATTTATCAATTCATAATATGTTTAACTAAGACAAAAACTAATTGCTTAAAAGAACCAGAAATAATCCTACAACCTTAAGAAAATTTTTCTGAGGTACTTAAGAAAATTCTGTGAAAAAGAAAATCCTGGCCTAGGGCTACAACTCAGCATGTTCCATGTACTGGCTGCTCTTGTAGAGGACCTGAGTTTGGTTCCCAGCAGCCCTGCTGGGGGCCTCAGCACAGCTCATAACACTGGCTGATCTCATCTGGTCTCCCAGGACCCTCCATGAACTCGGCATATACTCATACTGAGACACACTTATACACATCAATAAAAATAAAATCCTCACAGTTAAGACTGAGTAAGGCGTCATCTTTCAGCTAGCCCAGTACGAATGAGTCCTCACAACCAAGTGCTCTTGGCACGGGCTGATAGTGAACTCAGGCAGCGGGCCTAGCTGACATGCATGCTGACCCTGCTTTGTGCGTGGTTCAATGTGCTCACACCTCTTGTTTAGTATCAGGGTCATGTTGACAAGGTACTTTAAAACACTTAGACAAACATACATAATAGTCACTATTACGGATTGGAAAATATTAAAAAGACCTTTTTCCTGGCAAAGACATTCTGATTTAAGCAAATACATCATTTAACCAATATATATATATATATAAATATATATATAGAGAGAGACAGAGACAGAGACGGAGAGACAGACACACACACACACAGAGAGAGAGAGAGAGAGAGAGAGAACGAACGAGCTAGCCAGCCAGGCAGTGGTGGTGCACGCCTTTAATCCCAGCACTTGGAAGGCAGACAGATTTCTGAGTTCAAGGCCAGCCTGGTCTACAGAGTGAGTTCTAGGACAGCCAGGGCTACACAGAGAAACCCTGTCTCAAAAAAACAAAACAAAACTATCTATTGTTATTTGTAGCACTTTACCCCAAGGAACCTTGGGCAAGCTACTGAGCTAAATTTTACTCTTAATCAAGAAATGGATAATTATGCTCTAATACATCTATTACTTAGTTTTATTTACCAGTGGCTTAAGCTTTTTAAAATCCAGGTGCCACAGGTACACGCTATAATTTTTCAGTTTTCACAACTTTCAAACAAACAAACAAGATTTTAAAAAAAGAAAAAAGCACACTATTTCATAAAATGCTTTCCAATAGGAAATTCCAATAGGTATTTCAGATTATACCACAAGCCTATGTCAGTGTTTAATACTCATTATCAGTCAATAGTCCTGTTTTTATTAACCAGGAAGTATTACTTGGAAATACTAAGAACCCATTTCAGTAATCATGTGACCATTACCATCGGCTGTCGTGGCTTTCTGGTGAGGCATCAGCATCGCGGCAAATTCTTGGAGCTGGTTCCCTCTGATGATCCTGTCTAGGTACATTTTCTCTAGGATCCCATATGCAGCAAGTTGCTGGCACCTTTCATCCTTAAAGAGAGTAGCCAGCATCCGAGAGCGCTGCTGTCCTAGGGACACAGAGGGAGGGTCAAATGTTCTAAGTATTTCTTCAGTGACACAAAGATTCACATTCTATGATCCCATTTTTGCTCACTAAAACACAGACAGTCCCCATTAATGTACATGCAGTGTAATATGCAGTGTGCTCTAGAACGTCACTGTACCACAGTCAATGCCGAGCTGCCGCTTCCATTGGAGACACTAGAATTAGGTTCTTCTAAGCCCTCGTCAATTTTTGTCAACTTCAATCAATCTGCAACTTTGCTTCATGTGCTTCTGTTTAGACCCTTACTTAACATATATGGTTAATTCATTAGCTTTGAACTCATTAGCTGACACTACAATTCTGGCAAAATAAAGCTTACAGGATACTATTGTGTCACGTCAGACTGTCTATACTTATGAACACTAGAGGGCACAGTGGTGCATGCCTGTAGTTTGAGGCCAGTCAAGACTACACAGAAAGACTAGTTCCCACCTACACCAACACCAACACACACACCCCTACACACACCCCTACACACACACACACACACACAGCACTAGAGAGCCTCCAGCAGTCCATCAGGGGACCATTCTGACAGCAAACTTAACAGTAAAGGACACAAAACTATGGAGAGGGAGCCCCTGAGTAGCCCACAAAAGAACGCTTGCTTACAGGTTAAAAGCTGGGCTATAAAGAGTCAGAGCACTAGGAGATTACTCTCACCTGCAGACAGGAATTGGGTAACTCATTTTGCTACTTAGTCTGCACATATCTGGAAATGATGAAAAAACTGAGTTTGGATTAGTTCAAAATAAATTTTAATTACTAGATATGTCCACTAACAAAAAGCCCGTAGGTATGTGAGAATAATGAATATTCACACAATGGGTCAGGGCAGAGATGAAATGGGCCAGGAGGGTGTACGCCCAGGTGACTTCTATTCTCTTCTTGTATATTTATATGGATACATTATTTAGTTAATAAAACCATCTACACCCAGCATGGAATACACTTCTGTAATCCTAGAACCTGGAAGGCTGAAGCGCGAGGATCACCAATTTGAAGCCTGAACCACACGGCAAGCTGTAAGCCAACAAAGCTCAACAGAAAGACTGTGTCTTAGGAACAGAAAACAAAAACAAATATTTCTCTGCTAAGAAACGATATTGTCTCAGTGTATACATTTAGAGCCTTTAAACACCTGGTGACTAACACCGAGTGAGTGGAAGCAATGTTGTCAGTAGCCCTTTCTTCTGTCACAAGGACACCTACACCTGATAGCTATGGGAACATCCAGTGTCTCAATCCTGGCATTTATCCTGGGTAGTTTATGCCAACTGATACAGCTATAGTCATTTAGGAAGAGGGAACCTCAACTGAGAACATGTCTTCTCTAGACTGACCTGGAGCAAACCTGTGGGCAGCGTTTTCTTGATCGTAACTACTGCAGGAGAGCTGAGCTCACTGTGGGTGGGGCCACCCTTGGGCTGTGGTCCTGGATGGTGTGTGAGAGAAGGCAGGCTGAGTAAGCGGCTGCATTAGCTCTTGCTCTAGGTTCCTGCCTGGAGCTTCTCTCAATGGACTAAGAGCTGGGATATATAGGCAGAACATACCCTTTTCTCCTCAAGTTGCCTTTGGTCCTGGGGTTTTATCACAGCAACAGAAATACTAACTAAGGGCGGGAGATCAGGCCAGAGACTAAGAGCTGCTCCTCCAGCATACCCTGGTTACATTCTCAGCGCCCACGTGGCAGCTAACAAAAGTCTCTTTACTCCAAGTACCAGGAGATCAGGTACTCTCTTCTGGCCTCTGTAGGCACCAAGCACACATGTGGTACACAGACATACATGTAGCAAAAACACTCACACTCATTAAACAAACAAACACATAGAAACTTTTTTTAAAAAATCCTAAGACAGTATTCTATTAAAAGGAATAAGAATATTTATAAAATCGATCTTGAGACATCATTTTTAGCATATTTTTTGTTTTGTTTTCCAGTGTTGGGAACCTAACGTATTCCTGATGCACAGAAAGGTTATCTTTTTATGTTAGAATATAGAGAAATATTGAGACACTGCTGGGACCATGTGAGCATCAAAAAGCGTAACAGTTTGGGAGGTAGAGGCTGACAGGAGAATCTCTGTGTTCGAGGTCACCATGGTCTACATCAAGAACATCTTTGTTTGGAGTGGTGTAACCTTACAGTACAATGTACTTTCTATCCAAATACTAAAAATATGTATCTGTGGACATAGGAGTTTAAACCTATCCATAAACTCACCCCTGTAAATAATCCCTATGCATCCAGGTGTGTCCAACCTTTTGACAATGAAATAATCTTAACTATAAAGTTCACACTGGAGAACCATAATTGAGTTACAAAACAACAAACAAAATAAACAAACAAAAATCCTCTTATTTTAGGAATGTTGGTAATTTCATGTTGGACATCAGTCATAGCTATCCTTGGCTACATACAGTTTATGGGCCACAGGCTGGATATGCCCAAATGATAAAGTAAAACAACAGAAAATTAAAGTGAACCTTATAATGTACTAAGATGTAACAATAGCTGATACTGAGTTACAAGAAAATATAAGTGGTAGTTTAAGTCTTAATCCCCGAACTCTGGAGGTAGAGGCAGGCAGAGCTCTGTAAGCTGGAGGCCAGCCTGATCCATATACGGAGTTCCAGGACAGCCAAGACTAAATAAAAAGACCCTGTGCCCAAAAAACAAAAAATGAAAAGAAGAGGGGGTGGGAGGGACGGTAAGTGTGAGCACTAACCAGTCACGAGCTCTCGGCTGACTGCAGATCGTGGAGGACTTCAGAGCGACTCAGAAAAGCCATGGTTCAGGATTAACACTCCTTCACAGCGGTCTTTCTATTTAAAACTGTGTGCTTTCTATGCCACGATTTAGTAAAAACTTTATATGTATTGAAGAATGAATGCTAGTCTGAAACTGAAGATTAAAGGTTTAAAAAAACCCTGAAAGGAGAATCCTTCGCATTTTTTTAAAGATAGAACACTTATTTTTTTCTGTGTACACGAGGGAAACACCCACGCTGTGACCGATGCGCCTGTGAGGCAACACCACTTTCAGGAGTCACTTGTCTCCTTCCAGCACGTGGGTCCCAGGGGTCAAATGGCCTCATCCGACTTGGCTCAAGCACCTCTATGGGATGAGGCATTTCACCAACCCAATCTCGAGATTTTAATCTTTGTTTCCTCCTCTGTAGTTCTCATTTAAGAACTATTTTCCCTTTCTGTGAAAATTTAAAAATAAACTTACCTCTTCTTAACTATTCTCCATGTGTGGGTAACAAGCTGATACATTCACTTAAGTTTTCAGAGTGCACCATTTTACTCCTGGTTTCATGCTTAAACTTACTTTGGTTGTACTGAGACCCCCCAGAAGAGCTCCTTGCTAATGATGTCACCACCTAACACTACTAGCGGAGACCACGCTTGGTTGCAGCCCAGGTCCCACGCTTACCTGCCGACGCTAAGATGGTGCAGTGCAGTGCGTGCTTTAAGGCCTCGAGTCTTTCGCTCTCGTGAACTATTGTCTTGTAAGAGAGCTCATTGTACCTTTGGGCGGCTTCGATGAATTTCCTTCTGTAATCGAGGACACGTGCATAGCAAACCTATGGAGGGAAAATGCTCCAATTAAGGAAAGCTGGAGGGTCAAAGAAGAGAGGCAAAGAGAGTTTCTGAAATACATAAACAGAGGCAGGCGGATTTCTGAGTTCGAGGCCAGCCTGGTCTACAGAGCGAGTTCCAGGACAGCCAGGGCTATACAGAGAAACCCTGTCTCGGAAAACCAAAAAAAAAAAAAAAAAAAGAAATGAAATACATAAACATTCATTACATCTGTTGAAACATCTTGGTATATAATTCATCAATACAAAAATAATTCCAGGGGCCTGGAGAGATGGCTCAGCGATTAAGTGCACTGACTGCTCTTCTGAAGGTCCTGAGTTCAATTCCCAGCAACTACATGGTGGCTCACAGCCATCTGTAATGGGATCTGATGCCCTCTTCTGGGGTGTCTGAAGATAGCTACAGTGTACTCATATAAATCAAAAAATAAATAAATCTTAAATAATAATCATCATCATCCCAGACGAGCTCCTTTTTACCTTATAGTGTATCTGTAACTGCTCACTCGTGGACTCGTTCTGCAGCAAGGATGCCCGGTTTATGTAAGCCTCAGCCTGGACAGGGTCGTCATCCTCCAGGTAGAGCCTTGCGATCTTCAGGTAAGTCTCCAGCTTATAGTCTACGTTGTACTGTCTGAGACAGAAGAGGAAACGTCAGAAGGCTCACCGGGCACTACAGGGACGGCATCCAGGCTCAGCCTGCCCGGGGCCAGCCTGGCAATCAACTCTCTAATTATGCTTTGAGTTCCTTAATGTATATGCTTTTAATCCACTATACTGTACTTCTAGATATCAGATCCTACTAGACACAATAAGGAATGTGCTCACATATATACTACAAGGAAATTAACTTGTAAAATTATTATTTATGTTAGTAAAAATGAAAATCATTGTTATAGTATTTATAGGAGCGGAGCTACGGTGTGTAAAAAGTAGAAAGTATACAGCTATGGTCCCGACTAGCTGCTTACAGACAACATTTATTTTCTTTCAAGTGAAAAATTGGGCTATGGCTAGGCATGGTGACACACACCGTTCAGACCCGCACTCTGCAGGCAGAGGCAGGCAGATCTCTGTGAGTTCTAGGCCAGCCAGGTAGTGAGACTCTATGTCAAAAACATACAATATGGAATACAACAGTATATTAGATATCATTAAATATATTTCTGCCATCCAAGTAAAATGCATTTTAACACAAAACATAATCTCCATTAGGGCTGTGGGGAGAGTGCAGGGCTGTGGGGTGTTACAGGTGGTTTTTAGTCTCTTTCCTCCTCCACAGGTGACATTTTACTCCAGGAGTGAAGAACTGGAGGCCTCAATAATTCCAAACTTGTAATTCAAGATTAATACTCAAAGGAAAGCAAAGTTTTCTACTTGACAGCCAAAACAGTAAAGCTTTGAGGCAAGAAAACAAACAACAACAAAAAACAATGAACAAAGCAAAACAAATATAAAATCCTTAGAATTCACCTGGCTCCCACTGTGAAATTAAGTCTTTACTTGTTTTGATTTTTGTGGGAGAGGGACAGGCCATGGGAAAGATTTCTATGAATTCCAGCTGTTTGCTTAGCTCGTTTATTATCAGCAGTTTATATTCCCATTCACAACTCAAAGTCATATGAGTTGTTCTATCATTATCTCTAATTTTTCAATTTTTTATCAGGGAATCCTTTCATTACTTTAAAAATGAAAATGGCTAAGCTCTTAAGAACTCCCCTTCCTCACAATCACTCTCCTGCGTCCTCTCCGTCTCACAGCCCAGCCCTGTCACTGCTGCGCCGGCTCTGTTCACTGAGAAGCCTTCAAGGAAAGTTTGCACCGACTCCACCATCACTGACACACAGCCTGTCCTGAGCTCGCTGGGACGATCTGCCCACCTGGGAACATGTGGCATTTCTGACTGACAAGGCACAGCAGTGCTGCTGTCCTGGGAAAGAAACCAGGCTGCTGTCCTTCCACACAGGACAGCCCCTAGACAAAGGCTACGCCAATCTAAATGCCCCACCGCTATGGAGTCTCTTCTGCTCATACACTCCCGAGAGTCCATTACCAATTCCTCAGTATCAGTGTTTTGGTCTCACTACGTCACGCTGGCTGTTCTGGAGCTGGCTTTGTAGACCAGGCTGGCCTCCAACTCAGTAGATCTGCCTGCCTCTGCCTTCTGAGTGCCGGGACTAAAGGCAACACCACTGTACCCAGCATCAATCATCCAAATGTTTGCTTTCCAATGGTTTATAAGATAAAACCATCTAACTTTCACTGTGGTTTCTATCCTACACTAATTATGGTCTCTGTGTGGTCCTTTGGTTTTTTTGCTGTTATGAACACTCTAAAGAGCCGTCTCCATTCACTCTTTCCAATCAGTTTCAACTCTCACCCGCTGAGCACGACAGCTCCCATCAAATGGCCCTGCCTCCACTCCTGATGAATGCTGACCGGCCAATGCTCACTCTCCTCAGCACAGGTCCAATCCCTGCTCTTTCCCTCATGTGGGTTCTAGGGAGGAGCTCCCCCTATTCTGGTGATCTTACCCCAATGGACAATCCTTCCCACTTACTACAACGGCCTTTACCATTTACCTCCTAAGAGCACAATGGCCTAGGCTCAGCAGGCACTTCACCGTCTGCATCCTCTCCTCCCCTGGAAAGAGTCAATCCGGTCTAGTAGGCAAGGGCTCCCAAACGTCTACTTGGAGCCCAGCCTGCTCTACTTCCTGAGAACACTCTGCTCACTACCAGGTATCTTCATCACTTCTCACAATGCCAAACATACGCTTCATCTTCCCTCAAAACCTCAGGGCCGGGCAGCTCCACGTTTCCCAGAGCTCTGGCTAAGCCCTCCGGGCTCAGCGGCTTTCAGTAGTCCACATGGGACTCTGCAGACGGAGCGTCTGAAGCCCCCCCAGCTGTGCCGCGGCGGCCAGCCCGTGGGTCCCCGCCCAGCACTCAGTGGTTCTCTAAAACACATCATCACGCTACGACACTTCTCTGCTCAAAATCACACAATGGCTCACTCTCATTTCTCTTTTTCTTGGAGACAGGGTCTAAACTAAACTATGTAGCACTGGCTAGCCTGTTACTCCCTGTGTAGATCAGGCTGGCCTCAAACTCACAGAGATCTGCCTGTCTCTGCCTCCTGAGTGGTGGGTTTAAAGATAAGTACCCCCTTGCCTGGCGCTCTCATTTTTCTTTGAATGAAGACCTTTCAATGGCTTCAAGACTCGGAGGACCCGATCCGCAGGACTGATTGCATTCTGTCCTTTCTGGCATTCACTCTACCTACACTGGTATTCTTTTTCTTCCTTAGAAAACGCTACTAATATGTCGACGCCTTAGACCTTTGTCTCAACAGCACCCTTTCTAAAAGAGATGACAGCTCAGTCAGTCTTTGAGATGCACTTACTGCCGTCTAGTGCACTACGAGCATTTGTATCTCCTGCGTTAGGATTTAGGGGAACACGCTAGTGACACTCATACATGTCCATCCAGGTCCACTATTTACTATACTTTTGTCCTGTTTCCAGAGGAATCCCCACCAACACTTGGGCTGCATTTCTCCAGTCTTCTTCCTTCTCATAAATAGATGCCAGATGCTGTCTTATGGAGGCAACCTAGAATGAGAGACACAGATGCTACTCAGACAGTGTCCTCATCCAATATATAAAGCTGCAGGTTTATGTGTGATCACCCATTTTCTACTTCTATCAAGTTTGTATTCACAGAATATGAAAATAGAAAATTGAAACAATACATTTCTACACTGTACATTTTGGTAACATTTTTTTCAGTATTAAATTTTGTTTTTGTGTTGCTACATACTTGATGTTGGAGTTTTCCTAAGTTTTTTAATTTTAAGTCTTACTAGGGCTACTGAGATTGCTCAAGGCACAGTGCTACAAAAGCCTATAACTTGAGTTTGCTCTGCAGAATTCACATGCAGATGGAAGAACAGAACTAACCCACAGAGTGTCCTCTGACCTTCATCTGTACACAATGGTACATGTTTGTGTACACAAAGTAAAACTGAATAGAAAATCTTTACTGAGCTCCAGCTGGAGTGGCTACGTCCTAACACTTACTTGATTTTACATTGTCAATGCTGTTTGATTCAGCTTTATAAAAAATATGCAACTGAGCAATTAAAGATCATAAAAATAACGTGTTATCTTAAGCTCAAAACCTACTGTTTTAACATAACGGGACTGGTGACCATATGAACTCCCAGAGACTGAGGCAGCTTGCAAGGCCTGCACAGCCTCAAGACAGACAGGACCCCAGCAAGGAGATAGGAACAGACACGGGGTCGGACACCTAACAACTGATACCCTTGTGGCAAAGGGAAAATCAGTCTTTCTCAGTCAATGAGCCACGCTCACAGGCAGCAGGCCCCACACCCAACTCAGTGATATTTCTGTGGACTTTTTTGTCTTACTGGTGCTTTACTTTTTTGTTGTGATTTTTGTTTCTTTGGTTTTGTGGGGATTTTGTATGTGTGTGTGTGTATTTGCTTCTGGTTTTTGTTTTTTAGTTATTCAAGACAGGGTTTCTCTATGTAGGCCTGGCTGTCCTGGAACTTGCTCTATAGACCAAGCTGCCTCAAACTCGGAAATCCGCCTGCCTCTGCGTCCCAATGTTTGCTTTTTTTTTTAAGAGAGAAAAAAAGAAAATTAAGTTGAGTGGATGGGAAACATCTAAGAAAGTGGTAGAAGGTAAAGTACAATAAAAATATATTATATGAAAACTTTTTTCAAAAAAAAAAATTACTAGGAATTCGGAGCTTCCAGTTTCTGATTTTTAAAACAGAACAAAACAACAAGGAGGGGCTGGAGAGATGGCTCAGTGGTTAGAGCACTGACTGCTCTTCCGAAGGTCCTGAGTTCAAATCCCAGCAACCACACGGTGGCGCATGGCCAACTGTAATGAGATCTGATGCCCTCTTCTGCTGTGTCTGAAGACAGCTACAGTGTACTCACATACATAAAATAAATACATCTTTAAAAACAAAGAACAAACAAAACAAAAAAACCAACAACAATGAAATCTAGGGCTCTAGGCCTTTACCTGTTCTTCAAAGGAAATGACCCGAGGCTGGACCTTCTCCAAGGTGAAATGGTAGACCTCCTTAGCTGTGCTGTCCGGCAGGCTGGGGAGGTGTGTGCAGAAATCTGTTAGCAGTTGCCGTGAGATCACAAGGCTGACGTTCTCATTCACCACTGGTTAGAGAGTAAAAACAGGAAACATCAATAATCTGTAAGTTTCCATTAAGCAATTAAATTTTACTTAAAATTACCACTTAATACATTCAATGTATTATCCAGAGACTTCCATATTCTTCTTACATGTTACATAATTAGTTTCTTTATGCTGGATTTTACTGATTTCTTATCTACTACAGCAAAGCAGGAAAAATACAGTAACTTTTCTAAGAAAAGATTGGGGAAAATCCTTTGAAAATTTTACTTTCCCTTTTCTTTATTTTTGTGCAAAGGCAAAGCACAGAGCATCTATATAAAACCTTAATTGGGATTTCAATTATGAAGACAATTCAATTGACAACTAGCCCAACTGTAAGTGGCTAAAGTGTGGAGCAGGCCGACACGGCTGTAAAGAACTACTCAGTCATACACGGCAGGCGTGGCTCTCCCATTCTACTCACTCGCTTCCACAAAAGCTTTCAATGCTTCTAGTTGTTCTGTCCCAGATAACTGAATGGCTTTTTCCAGAATCTGACGATATCTAAAACAGTATCAAATAAGAATAATGAATGTTTAGTTCTAATTGTCAACTTGAAACAATCTAGAATCACTGAGGAAGAGAATCTCAATGAAGAACTATCTTAATCAGACTGGCCCTTGGACACAGTCCTAGAACTCGTGGTTACATTAATTAAAGGGCGAAGACCTACCCACCGTTGGCAGCTCTATTCTAGGCAAGCAATGCTGAACATAAGAGCTGAGGAAGCAAGCTGAGCACAAGCACACATGCATTTATTCTCTCTGCTCTCGACTATGATGTGAGCAGCTGCTTCAAGCTGCTGCCTTGACTGCCCAGCAATGATGGACAGTAGTAGCCTGGAGCTGTGAACTAAAAGAGAACCGCTTTCCCCTAAGTGGCTTGTCAGGGTATTTTCTAGCAGCAAGAGAACGGAACCTAAGACGTATATTGTCTAATGCAAACTCCAAAGTTTATTTATTCATCTCAATTGTCTATGTTTTTTTGAGTCAGAGTTTCACTATGATATAAGTCCAGGTTGGCCTTGAACTTGTGTAGCCCAGCTAACCTGGAACCAGCTAACTTGATCCTCCTGTCTCTGCCTCTCAAATGCTAGGATTCTGGGTATGCCACAAGCCCTGGCCTATTTATTCATTCCTACCGCTAACTTTGACAGGTATCCTGCCTTTTCAATTTATCCTAATTTCTTCCATTAATCTCCAGTTGGCAGTTTTCTTTAAAGCACACTAATGATATAATATATTTTCAAAAGTTTCCAGCCCGTCACAAAAAATACTAAGCCTCAGACTGGTGAAATAGCTCAACAGATAAAGTCACTTTCTGCCAATTTTGACTTCTGAGTTCCATTCCTGAATCCACAGTGGAAAGTGAGAAGTGATTTTTCCAGAAGTTATTCTCAGGCCAGATAAATAAATAAATAAATAAATAGATAAATATAAATGCAATCTTAATAATTTTTAAAAATAAATACTAAACCTTCAATTCTTTTTTTTGTTTGTTTGTTTGTTTTTGTTTTGTTTTCGAGACAGGGTTTCTCTGTAAATGGCCCTGGCTGCCCTGGAACTCACTCTGTAGACCAGGCTGGCCAAGGACTCATAGAGACCTGCTTGCCCCTGCCTCCCAAGTGTTGGGATTAAAGAACTATGCCACCATACCTAAACCTGTAATTCTAAGATGCTACATTTCTGAATTTAAGGTGCCACCTTCCTGAAAACTTTCACTTTGAATCAGAACTAAAATTCCAAGTTTCTTTCAAATTTCTTTTTAAAAGTAAGCTACATTTTTCTTCAACAGTGTGGTATACAGACACACAGGTGCACTATTTGAGGTGATCAGTTTTTCCTCTTGCCAACTGCATGGTTATCAACCATAGCATAATACGGCCTGGAGAACAGAAGCACTCCTAGAGACTGAATATCTCCGTATGGACAAAACCAATTCCGCCAAGCGAATGTACTAACAGAACGTTCTTCCTGCTGTCAGACATCTGCACTCAGTTCTAGCAACTGGCCTGCTCTCCACCACCACATATCCATCACCACAGCAAACGGGTGCTATAAAAAGAGGAAGAGAAAATGCTAAAAATAAACAGTGACCATTACCAGGCAACGCTAAGTTCCTTCCTAAAACACAAGTTCAAAGAGGACAGGGACATTTTTTTCTGCTTTGTTCACTGAAATATACCATGGCTTAAACACTGCATGGCACAAAACAAGCAATGATTTAACGCTGGTAACATTTTATTTCAGTATAAGGGGGCTAAATTTTATTACTTTTTATCTTTTGTTCTTTTGTTAATTTTTAAGACTTATTATATTTATGGGTGTATTTGGGGGACATGTGACACATGAATCTGGGTACCCATGGAGGCCAAGAAATCAGAGTCCCTGGAGCTAGAGTTACAGGTGGTGGTAAGCCATCCAATGTGCGTGGCTGGAATCCCAACCCAGTCCTCTGGAGAAGTAACTACTCAGAACTCTAACCACTGACCCATCTCTCCAGCCCTCTCTTGTGTCTTTTAAAAACATTTACGCTGAGCTTGGCAACATGGCTCAGCAGCTAAGAACATTGGCTGCTCTCTCACAGCGCCAAGGTCTAACTCCCAAACCCCACATGGTGGCTCACAAACTACAGATACACTCTGGTCCCAGGGACCTAACAGCGTTTCCTGGCCTCCGTGGACACTGCCACATGTACAATGCAGACATGCACGCATACACAGACAACTTATAAAATCGTTACTGGGGGTGGGGCAGAAATGCCAGTGTGCACGTGAAGACTTAGGGTCACTGTTCTCTCCTTTACCTATCCTTGGGTTCCAGGAGCCCTAGGACGCATCTTTACCCACCATCCATCTGGACAACACCACTCTTCAATTATTCTTATGCGTTATTTTTTAAAAAGATTTATTTATTACTATATGTAAGTATACTATAGCTGTCTTCAGACACACCAGAAGAGGGTATCGGATCCCATTACGCATGGTTGTGAGCCGCCATGTGGTTGCTGGGATTTGAACTCAGGACCTTTGGAAGAGCAGTCAGTGCTCTTAACCAGTGAGCCATCTCACCAGCCCACGCATTATTTTTTAAAAAGCATTAAAAACTGTTTTAAATTTGTTGTTTCCTGAGATAGGCTCTCCCTTTGTAGTCCAAGTTGGCCAGGAGCTCAGTTTCCCCAGAGTCTGAGCTACAGGCATGAGCCATCGCACTGGCTGGGTAAATGCATTTGCAAACCTAACAGCATTTCAGTTATTCAGAAAGTGGTCCAGAATGAAGCCCCGAAGTAAAACCTGCACAAGCAGGACCTGAGCTCATTCAGATCAGTGACGTGACTTGTAAGGCCCATCTCCAAAGCTACTATCCAGTTTCTTTCCCAACTCATCTAAAAATCCTTAGACCTGGTTAGAGAGCTCCGTAAAACCATAATAGAAGCAGGTGTACAGGCAGGAGACAGCAAATTCCAAAGGACACAAAGAGCTAAGAAGGAGCAAGCCTTTCAAGACCAGGGTGTTAGTTACTTTTCCTGTTCCTGAGTTTGAGTCTAAGGGATAGACAGCACTGTATCAGAAACTCACTCCTACGACGTTCCAGTCTAGCCTCCTCACTTACAGCCTCAGAAAGGAACGTTCCTCTTACGCCCATATTCACCTACTTATTGATCTGGGCACATTCCAGATAAGTTATACTTAATAATATATCATTTATCATTTTGATTGGTTTTTCAAATTTGATTACATTCTATTAAGGTTATAGCTAAGTCTTACATTTACATACTCTACAGTATTTTATACAAACTAATATTCAAATTAATATTATACAAACTAAGACAAGTCCTTGACAAATTTACTGCCTAAGCTAACGTTAAGCTGTTTGATGCTAGGGGTGGTGTGCACACCTTTAGTCCCCGCACTCAGGAGGCAGAGCAGGCAGACCTACCTGAGTTCCAGGTCAGCCAGGGCTGCAAAGAGAAACCCAGACTCAAAAAATATACATTAAAAACATGTTTTGAAATTTACTTACTTTTACTTTGTGTATGGTATACAACATGCATGTAGACCACAGAGGCCAGAAGAAGGCATCAGACGGCTCCGTGGTTAGAGCACTCGCTGCTCTTGCAGAGGAGCCAGGCTCAGTTCCCAGCACTGACGTGGCAGCTCACAACCATCTGTATGTTACTCTAATTCCAACAGATCTGATCCCCCCTGGCCTCTGAGGGCACAGGCACATGTATACATAGACACAGTCACCCGACCCCAACCCCGACCTTTGCTGTGGTTTGCCCACTGGAAGTAGGTGGTAAGGGGCTACTTCTCAAGATTATACATGCTCTGGGCTGGAAGCCCCCCCTCCCCCGCCCCACTGGTTAACCCTCATGGTGCCGTGAAGGTGCAGTGAAGGAAGATCCATCAACAGCAGTCTTACTTAGCTGTGGACCTTGCATTCAGCACTGTGGAGTGGCCAGCCAAGTACGCCCACTGGTGTAATAATGCCAAGTCAACAAAAGATAATCAACCACTTTCTGACTGGATTTGACTTCTGTTTCATCAGAGGGGATTCTTGTCTGATACTGGAAACTGAGCCAAAAATGCCCTGGCTGGGGAAGTTACAGGCCTTTAGGGAAGCTGCTCTAGGCAGCTTGCTAAGTGGGCAGACAACAAACGGCCTTCAGAATAATTATGCTCATGTTTATATATAGCGCTACCTTCGGCTCTGGTCAGAAACGCTTCTTTTTACAGTGGGCAATGGTAATTTTAAAGACTAACAACTGGGCACCCAGGTGGTGGTGGCGCACGCCTTTGATCCCAGCACTTGGGAGGCAAAGGCAGGGGGATTTCTGAGTTCAAGGCCAGGCTGGTCTACAGAGTGAGTTCCAGGACAGCCAGGGCTACACCGAAAAACACTGTTTCAGGAAAAGAAAAACAAACAAAAAAGGTTAACAACTGGTTAGAGTGATTAGAATACATGATCGTTCAATAATCATCAATAAATGGGATTTCTTTCTTTCTGTCTCTAAGGCTCAGGGAACATCACAGAAAAGGGATGGGAAGACTATAAGAGCACCAGTGAGACAGCTCCGTGGGCAAACACCTGCCACGCAAGCGTAATGTCCTGAGTTCTATCCCTGCACCCATGATGGAACGAGAGAACTGCCGACTTCTGAAATTTGTCCTCTGACCTCACATGCACCTTAAGACATGCACATGCACACACAGTTATAATAAATAAGTAAATAAAAAGATGGGGAGGCAGGGAAAGACTGAGAACTTAAGAGAACCACAGCCTCTTTCTGGAGGCAATTTCTAGTCCTCAGAGGCAGTGGAGGAGAAGTGCGTGCTGAAGACACTTCCAGGACAAGAGGGAGGCTCCCTCTGGAGTTCTCAGAAACGGGCTGGAAACACTGAAAGGTAAGTGGCGGTTTCTTGGAGACTAATAGAGCTGGAGGGATATGATTCAAGTTATTTGCATGCCAAGCCAGGAAACACACACACCTTTGAAATAAGTCACAAATTCAATACCAAGGATTATCTAGAAAAGAAAACCTGAAGCCTTTTGTCTTAGACTGTTAGCAGGTGCTGACAGAGGAAATGAAAATGCTCTCTGAAACACAGCATCTTGGGCTTCAAATGGTCTCTAAAAAGCGCTTTCAAAATAATGTGCTAATAAACCAATACAAGGCACATGATATTAGCACAACAAAAGCAACAATCAACTGCAACAACTAGGACCTGATGCTGAAGCCAGAAAACCTGCAATAAACTATATAAATAAGGCGAGCTTTGAAGTTCCACAAGAAACTACAGCCAGGCGGTGGTGGCGCACACCTTTAATCCCAGCACTCGGGAGGCAGAGGCAGGCGGATTTATGAGTTCAAGGCCAGCCTAGTCTACAGAGTGAGTTCCAGGACAGCCAGGGCTACACAGAGAAACCTTGTCTCGAAAAACCAAAAAAGAAAAAAAAAGAAAAGAAAAGAAACTAAGAACTGTGAAGAGTCATCTGGAACATCAACCACCAGAAATTACAAAACTGAGAAACATTATAACCAACTAAAAGACTCAACAGCAGCTGAGACAGCGAGGGAGAGCTAACCCAGAGAGCGAGGGAGAGCTAACCCAGAGAGCGAGGGAGAGCTAACCCAGACAGCGAGGGAGAGCTAACCCAGAGAGCGAGGGAGAGCTAACCCAGAGAGCGAAGGAGAGCTAACCCAGAGAGCGAGGGAGAGCTAACCCAGAGAGCGAGGGAGAGCTAACCCAGACAGCGAGGGAGAGCTAACCCAGAGAGCGAGAGAGAGCGAGGGAGAGCTAACCCAGACAGCGAGGGAGAGCTAACCCAGAGAGCGAGGGAGAGCTAACCCAGAGAGCAGGTCTGAAGGACCATCTAGAATGAAGCCCAGCAATGGAAAACACCAGAGAGAGAAGGTGAAGAAGGTCCAGTGTGCTGCTCTGAACAGTGCCACTGGAGTCTAGCGCCAGAACGCATAAAGGGAGGAGCATTACTTAGACCAGAATCGCAATACTTAGAAGCTGAGGCAGGAGGATTCTGGAGAGCCAGTCTGAGCGACAGAATGAAACAGGTGAACAGGCAGGCAGATAACAACAGACCCCCCAGGACTGCTCAGAGAATCACCTGCTGGCCTTCCCAAGCTCAGCCAAGGAACTTCAAATGCTTGCAACAAGGGCGCGGCGGCATCTCTCACTCCCTGTATTCATCTGTCACTCCGCAACTGCCTTTGTAACTCTCCACATAAAAAGTGTCTGTCTCCTTCATTCTCAACTTGTCGACCAATTGAATGCAGCACATATGAAATGTCACTTCTGAGCCTGAACCTTAAGGAGGCCTTGAATGTGTCATTATCTCTGGGACCCTGTTGTCACACTAGCCAAGCACCTCACAGAAGCAGAGCTGTTCCTGTACCTGGTCTGCAACTCACTGTAGATGCGTGTGGGAGACCAAGTGGAAGCAGGACCATTTGGGGCAGATAATTATTTACCTCAATCTAAGACAAACTGTCAACCTCCAAAACTGTAAACTAAATAAGCTATTGTGTCACTAGGTGACTTTTTCAGTGGCTTATTTCACAATAAAAACTTAACTGCTACTTACATAGATGCATCATAGTGAAATGGCCATAATTAAAACAAGTACATGCTAACACAATTTTTTACAAGAAATAATTTCTAATAATCTCTTGTTCTTTAAGCATTGTATTCCAATTTTGTGGCAATGGGAAATACTGGGGGAAGATAATCTACATGTTTTAACCGAAAACAAGAAGTTCATTCTCTGTTAGGAAACTGAGGCAAGAAGTTTGTCATGAGTTTGAGGTGACTATAAACTATATATAAGGAGCTTCAGGTCAGTCTAGGGCATGAACAAGGCACTAAAAACAAAAAACAAACAAAAAAACATAGCCAAGTTTGGTCAAAATAAAATAAGGGCAAACTGTGGCTATATTTAGTTAGGAGCTCACAGACATGGGCTTGACTGGTATGTTAACTGTTATGTGACTACAGGTTGGTTGGTCTCGGTCTGTGTCTCTCTGTCTGTGTCCCTCTGTCTGTCTCTGTCTCTATCTCTATCTCTGTCTGTCTGTCTGTCTGTCTCTGTCTCTCTGTCTCTGTCTCTCTCTCTCTCTTTCTCCTCCTCCCTGTGTGTCTGTCTGTCTTTCTGTCCGTGTATATTCCTCTCTTTGCAGTCTCTCCCACTCTCAGAAGTTCTTTCTCACTTTTCCTAAATAAAGCTGTTTGCTTTGAAAAAACGAAAAAGTAATTTTTCTCTGTTTCTCTTGTCCACATAATGGGGCCAATAACATTATCTACTTGCACAGTGTTTGGCACACAAATGGTGTTTATTGTGGACGTGGGAATCACTAAACCGCCCTGAAGGATTAGCAGAGAACCAGAGAATCCGAGTCAAAGGGGCTTTTCTGTGCCACTGCACACACGAGTGTGTGCTCACACTTCTAGTCCTCCATTAATAGTGTGTGTGCTCACACTTCTAGTCCTCCATTAATAGAAAATTCTGATCCAAAGTCTACCTCACAGTACAATCCTATTTTTCTTCCTTCTGAAAACATGGTCTTCTCGGTAAGTAAAGGCCTTCTGTTACTGAGAGGTCTTCTCTAACTAACGACTTTTCATAAAATGTTAGTGGGTGCTAGCAAGGCACATTAGCAAACCCAGTTTTGTGGAAGTAGCTTTAGACCATCCTGGGCTACAGTGTCAGATGCTAGCCTGGGCTACAAGAAACCCTGTCTCAAAACAACAAACAAACAAAAAAATACATGTTTAAACTGCAAAGACCCCCAGCCTCCTGTGGATACCTTACATACTTGAGAACTGGGAGGCGGACGTTTTAAAGGTCATATTTCCATCAGATTGACTCAACCAAGACCTATAACTCCTCATATCTGCCGTCAAAGAAATAACATTCTTAAGAACGGAGTTCTGGTCAGGAAGGTGAAGGCACGGACAGACCAAACAACCTAATCTCTGTCCAAGTGGGCGCGGGCTCCCGCTGCACACAGGACGGTCACAGCAGCTGCAGCGTGAGGATGGGAAGTGTGCGTGGGGCCCAGGCGTCCAGAAGTCACACCTGAATCTAAAGAGCCAAGGCGTTAGCCAACTGAGTTGACAATAACCTTCGCATGCAGTCTTCCTCTTCTAAACATTTGGGGGCTTTTTGTTCTGTTTTTTGGATTTTTTTGAGATAGGGTCTCTTTATACAGCCAAGGACTCACAGAGATCGACCTTCTTCCAACTCACAAGTACTGGAATCAGAGGCCTTCACCTGGCTTCGAAAACTTTTCTTGACAAACGATTTAATTATTTTTATGTGTGTGTGTGTGTGTGTTTTGTCTGCATGTATGTCTGTGCACCACGTGTTTGTCTGCATGTATGTCTGTGCACCACGTGTTTGTCTGGTGCCCTCAGAGCTCAGAAAGGGGCATTGGATCCCATGGAACTGGAATTATAAATGGTTGATAGCCACCATGTGAATGCTGGGAACTGAACCCAGGTCCTCCAGAAGAACAGTAAGTGCTCTTAGTAGCTAAGCTACTGCTCTAGTCCACTCTTCTGAACCTTTATAAGAGATTAAAGAACAAAATAAAACAAAAAACCTCAACCCATATATAATATATATCATATATACAAAGCAGCCTATATCTGCAACAACGACCAAAACAAAATGCTATTTATATGGCTATTTTCTTATACTAACTTTAGATAACATCAGAAAGCATGTCTAAAAGAGCTTTAATAAGAGAAGCAGGCTGGTGAGATGCCTCAGGGGTTAAGAGCACTGACTGCTCTTCCGAAGGTCCTGAGTTCAAATCCCAGCAACCACATAGTAGCTCACAACCATCTGTAATGAGATCTGACGTCCTCTTCTGGTGTGTCTAAAGACAGCTACAGTGTACTTACATATAATAATAAATAAAAAAATCTTAAAAAAAAAAAGAACAAGAGAAGCGATACAGTCTGGATGGTTAAAAGTGAGCTTTTGAAAAAAAAAAACTGGATTCAAATAGAAGTTATGCCTCCTAACCCTAACCCTTTGCTATTCACTGATTTAGTCAACAATTCTTGAACAACACACTGTATGGAACAGAAAGTGTCAGGATTAGAAATCTTGTACTATCTAATTCCTTAAAGTGGAAGCCTTTGTTTCTCAGTTCCCAATATAAAACCTTAAACGACTCTGACACATGTACATCATAAAGAATGTGACTTGCAGAGCTGTGTTGTTATGAGTAAACATTCTAAGTCATTCTTACCAGATAGTACGAGGTAAATACCTAAAGGGAAGGCAAGAATATTCTCAGACAAGCACTGAAAGCTGGAGACGGCTCCGTGGTTAAAAGAATGCTTGCTGCTCTTCCAGAAGACCCGAGTTCAAGTCCGAGCACCACCCAGGTGGCTCACCACCACCTGGAACTCCAGGTCCAGGGGACTGAACTCCCTCTT
Source organism: Tokudaia tokunoshimensis (assembly GCA_036184795.1). Lineage (NCBI taxonomy): Eukaryota > Metazoa > Chordata > Mammalia > Rodentia > Muridae > Tokudaia > Tokudaia tokunoshimensis. The sequence goes on from BTHU01000014.1 coordinate 8,837,154, forward strand.
TCAACAATCATGGGCACCTGCACACACACGGCACTCATACACACAAATAAAAATAATAAGCTAAATCTTAAGAAAGCAAGCAATATTGAGGGGCTGCTAACTAACACTGCATGGGCTATCATTTATCAAGCAAAGTATTTACTCTTAACAAAACCCAGGTGGTAGACTGGCACTCCACCCTCCATCCACATTCCCGCTCAATACCACTTTGCTTCTAAAGAGTTAATGGACTGGTCCTATTACTTGCTTTCATCGGTATTATAGAACTGATGTGAGACTTGTCAGACTTGCCTTATCCCTTACAGAGTCCATTTTCACCCTGTTAGAACACTCTGATGAAGGAAGTCCCACAAGAAAGCCAAAACTAGACTATGGAGTGAGAATAAAAGACCCGGCCAACTGCCAGGTATCTATCTATGTGTGGCCAGCCCTAATGCAACTGCTAGCCAAATTAACCTGCATAACTGAACCAGGCAAGATCAAGAAAACAGGCCAGGCAACACACTGAATGGGGGGGGGATATGCACTTTTATACTCCTAAATTGTGTATTTAGCTGCAATAGGCAAAAGAAACACTGTACTGGAGACATGCTACTGTTTATCTCTAATTCAGAGCTAAAGAGGTAAAGAACTGAAGTTTCAGAAGTCTTTCAAATTCTAACACCTGTATCTTAGCTGATAACTAATGAACTTACATTTTTCTGTAATAAAGAGAAAAAAAACAAAGGAAATATGAAGGAATACATAAGCTAGTTTTACTTCTATCCAAATCTATAAAAGTATTAATACATGGAAAAACAGACCAAACAATGAAGACATAAGTCAACTATTTCCAACTCCTGGAATAAGTTGTATGTACTTACTGACTGCTTAAAAATAAAATAGATGACATTTTCCATACACCAGGAACTGTGCTCAGTTATTGAAGTATAATTAGTACATTGACACATTCTCATTTTGAAATCAGATAATTTCATGATTACCCTACCATTTTTTAAAGCAGAAAAATGAAGAATGATGTAGTTAAGCCCAAGGCATACAACTAAATTTCCCACTAATAGACTGTATTTTCTACACAGAAAAGCCAGCACAGAGGCCACCCAACACATGCACCATTTCGAGGGCAGGTTTGAGCAAGAATATTTCATTAATTAGACCAACGTGCTCTCAGCTCTGAGGTGGAAAGGTTTGGGTCAATTGAAGGCATACTTTCATTAGAGAGCAAAACTGTGAGATCTACACAGAGAGGACTAAAGCTGTTCAACAATTGCTTGAGGGGACTGAAACACGTCTCAGTTTTTGACCTGGAGTGGATCTAAGCACCCTAAGGTTTCGACAAAATTCCAAAGCAGCCCCTGGAAATATCACTGTTCTAGACAGCCTGAGCCCGAGGACATTCTGCCTGTGTTCTCTTCTGCAGAGTTGGTGACAGAGTATCCAGAACATAAGAACCCACACACGCTATGAACTGAGAAGTTCTGGACCACATGACAGCGTCCATACCTTCTCAGCCTGTCAATCCTGGAAAGCCATCTCTTAAAACAAAACAAAACAAAACAAACTCTGCATCAAAGTCCAGAATATAAATTTACCTCCAACAAGGCGAAGGCGGGAGCGGCAGCAAACAGAAGTCAAACTCGGTGTATTGAGCTCGCCGAAGGGACACTAAGGCAGGCGCCCACCGCCGGGGGAGCCGTCATCTTTCTTACCACGCTTCCAGAAGCCAAAGGAACCCGCAGAGGGCGTTATCAAGGACTTAAGATGCTGGCAGTCACCCCGGGTCGTGGGACGGCCAGGACCCCCAGCACACAGTCCCTACAATTACCTGCTCCCAGCAATTACCGCCACAGCCGACTTCAGGCCCGCCCCCCTGAGTCAGGCCTAGCTCGAGCCTCACACCCGAGAGCGCCCGTCGCCTCTAGGAAGGTAAAGTTGCGGCTTCCTTCCTACCTCTGTACTCCTAGGAAATACTCACTTGCCCGCCAGATCTTTATGAGAGCCGCTTGAATTCATGAGCTGGGCCAAATCCTGTCGCACGGCAGCCGCCATCTTTCTTCCAGCTCAGCCACCGCCGCGGGACCTCTCGCTGCCAAGAAGAAAACGAGTGTGGTCCTCCAGAAGGCGGGCAGAGGGGACGCGAGATGCCATAGAGTAGCATCATTGTGGGCTAGAGCGCCGGATAGGGGAGCCGGAATTAGCTCCGCCCTCCGGATTGAGTGACACAAGACTCCTCTCCTCCGGTTTGAGGACCACCCAGGTCTCCCGAGAGACGTTGGCTCTCACGCTCCGACCTGGGATTGGCTGAAGAACTTGAAGGCGTGTACTTTGTGCAACTTCAGTAAGGGCCCGGCAGGTCAAGTGACTTCGTTTTCCCTAAGTTCCGGGTCTGATTATCGTTCTCCGCTCCGTTCTTTAAGGCATCTCTCAAACTACCTATTTAAAGATTTGTTTCCAATTCACTATAGTCCTACACTGAAGAAAAAACAAAACAAAAACCCAACCAACACACACACACACACACACACGGAATGTCAATCCCAAAGGTACGAGGAAAAACACAACTGACCCAAACCATCATGGCCAAATTGAAGCAAGCAATTAAAGTAAGCTTTTTATTCATGTGCATGAGCTGACTTCCCCTAAGGTGGAATTCGATAAGTCAGTCCTGGATGCAAGGAAGACAAGGCTTTTATAGCTCAGGGGTAAGGGGTTCCAAATGGGGGATTTGGCGGGCAAAACAAGGTAACTACAGCAGGTAGCCATAACAAGGTAGTCATAGGTGGTCATGTAACCTATGCAGCAGGTAAGGCTGCAAGGTGGCTATAAACAACTTCTTGAAGCAAAGACATGATTTCTATTCCTGGGACAGGCAGTGCAGAACATTTTGTAGTTAAGGTTACAGGTGGAGAATAGCCCAGTGCTTGACAAACAACGGTTTAATCATAAACAAGAAGGAACCTAGTTTGTGTGGAACAGAGGTTTAATGATAAACAGAAAGGAACCTAATCTGCCTTTACTATAAGATGGTTTTTAAAGTCTGAAATAGAGACAGGCTTGTTCTTCAGAAAATTTACCTGGGAGGGAATATACCACGATCAGGAAGATGATCCTCCCACGATGGGTCAATAGCATCTCGGTGTGCTGATGCCTGCATTTCTCCACTTGTGAGGAAACTCAAATGCACAGTTTATGATAATAGTGGACTGCTTTTGGCATATTCCCCTTATAAGCAAATAAATAGCTAGGCTTGATGTCGGTCACTGTAATACTAGCACTCCAGAAGTGGAGACTGGGGGATCAGGAGTTCAAGTCTATACACCTGGGAGTACTAGAGACCCTGACCCACAAAACTCTAAGATATAGTATAGATTTAATGTACACACCTACATACACAAATACCTTTGGACTATATATGTGTATTCCCTTTCCCTGTTACATCCTGTATCTTTTTAAAGTATTGGTCATACATACCAATTTGTTCAGACAATGCTGTTTTTTATCTATTGTTCTGAAGTAATTATTATACTGCCCTTCGATTTAGAACCTGTTATTCAAGTCACAAGTTATGTGGTCATCCTACAAGTTATGTGGTTCCATTTCTTATTCGTGTATTCTTAGAAAACTTTTCCAAAAATACAATCTAATAAATGTAAGATTTTTGCATTCTCTTCTTTTCACAGAAAGCAACATGCCTTATTGTTCTCCTTTAGAGTTTTCTCTTTTTTCTGGTGACCTAGCCATATAAGACCAGTCCCTTTTTATCATTATTTTTAAAGTAGTGATGGTATGTTATAACGTACAGGACATATTAAGAACTTTTTTTTTATAGAACAGCCAATGGTGCAGTGAATGACCTTATGTGTGCATGATTTAAGGTGTGTGCAAGTAAAACACACTCCCCAAAATGAGTCAAGGCACATACAAAGCTTTGGCAGATACTTCCAAATCACACTTAACAGGAGAAATCTAGTATTTTGCCCTCCAGACAGATATATTTAGGATTGTGATTTCTTGCAGACTTACCTACAACAAATACTAAACTTGAAGCATTTTGCCATCTTGACATCTCACAAATGGTGTGTTCTCTCTTTGGAGAAGGGGACAGAGCAAGGCAAACAAGGTAGAGGTCATCTGCACCGTTCAAATCACGTTCTTTTGGCAAGAATGCCTAACAGCGGTGAGCCTGGAAGCTCACTTTCTGGTTGGGCAGTCTTTGTGTCCACAGAGGCTGTTGGCATAGGCCTCTCAAGGCCTGCCTGGACAACTTAGAGGGACCAGTCTGAAAATAGAAAGTAAATTAAGGCTGTGGGTAGAAGGTGCTGGAGAGATGGCTCAGCAGTTTAGAGCACTGACTGCTCTTCCACAAGTCCTGAGTTCAATTCCTAGTCACCACATGGTGGCTCACAACCATCTGTAATGGGATCCAAACCCTCTTCTGGTGTGTCTGAAGACAGCTACAGGGTACTCACATAAATAAAATAAATAATTTTTTTTAAGACTGGGGTGCACATTACACCTCAGTGGTAGAGCATTTGCCTATTGTGTAGGGGTCCTGGACTACATTCCTAGTCCAAGAATGAGCGAGAGGAAAAAAAAAAAGAGGGAGGAGAAAGCGATGGACACAGGGAAAGAGGGATGAAGGGAATTGGCAGTTTCTACCACGACCCATCCATCCTACCATCTAAATATCTGTGTGCCCTCTCTGCAGTAGAATAGCTGCCTTCCCTGAGGAAGAAACTTCAGCTTCCCAGTCAGTGCTGCCAAAAATAAGATCTCGACAATTTAGGGATCTTCAGTTGGATATACTTTTTATTTCGGAATCAGACACTTCTCAAAATAAAGTTCCAAGAGAAGGGACAAAGTTATATAGGCAGAAAAATGAAGGTCTGGAGCAAGGAACAGCGAGCGTGGCACAGTGGCTCACACCTGTGCTCCCAAGACTCAGGCTGTTGGGGTGAGGGGACTCCTGCAGGTCGAAAGCCATCCTGGACCATCTGGAACTCCAGACCAATCTAAGACACAGACGAGAGCCTGTCTCGAAAGGAAAGGAAAGGTGCTTTGTGTGTTTCAGTTCTTTTCTTTGTCTGACAGGACCAAAACCTAATTTGATTACTTTAGGTTAATTTAGGTTAATTTGTGCTTTTGTTTCATCTTGGGTTTTTTTTTTTCATTTTAGTTTAGTTTAGTTTTTTGTTGTTGTTGTTTAGTTGGTTGTGAAAGTAAGAGGCACCAAAGGAACTTCATCAGTGTGCTCGCTGAAACTGCATCTTTGAAAAAAAGGCCTCTTTCATCTTCGTTTCTCCGAGGGTGAAATAAATAGCTTGATGGTCTGTGTTACCGTGAGTCACACCATTTTACAATTATAGTCTGGTCTTTCTGGGAAGGCGTAGGAGCTTGGTCTGAAGCAATGGGCTCCTGTAATTTTATTTGACATCTTTACATCAGCTCGAAATTCAGGAGGTTAAAAAAACAAAACGACACAAAGCCTCTTGAGGGACTGGAGAGATGGCTTGGTGGTTAAGACACGCGCTGCACTTGCCTGGGTTTGATTTCCAACGTCCATACGGTGGCTCACGACCATCTTCTGGCCTGCTGGAGCTCACACAGAAGCAGTAAACACACAGCAATGCACACAAGCAAGCACAAGCATGAAATAAAAATAATAAGCCTTGGGCTGGAGAGACGGCTCAGCGGTTAAGAGCACTGACGGCCCTTCCAGAGGTCCTGAGTTCAATTCCCAGCAACCACATGGTGCCTCACAACCATCTGTAATGGGATCTGATGTCCTCTTACCGTGTATTCGAAGACAGCTACAGTGTACTCATATACATAAAATAAATAAATAAATCTTTAAAAAATAAGTCTTTCAAAAGCAACTGTTAAAATATAGCATGTAGCGTTGGGGAGATAGTTCAGTGCGTAAAGAGAAGAAGGAGTTTGGATGCCTGGCGCCCACGTAAACGACAAATAGGTTCTGAGGGCTCACTGGTCAGCCAGTCTAGCTGAAATAGCAAGCTTCCAGCTTCATGAAAATAAGATAGAGACGGATGTAGGTATCTGTGTGTGCATGAATGCAAAAGTGCACATTCACACACTAGTGTAAAAGAACAACCATAGTCACACCCTCAGTGTTTCTAAATTACTGTGGAGTTTAATAACCTCCACGGGATTAATCTTTGTTCCATATTGGGACCTCGCTTTTCCCGTCACCACCCTCTCTACGGCATGTCAGGATGGGCAGCGTGGCCTGCCCTTTGTACTCTACCTGTGACTAAGTACAATAAAGATTACCTGAAGGCAAAGACAGATCTGATGATAATCAGGACAGCTCCCGAGTGACTTCCAGAAGAGCAGCAGACACATGTCCCTGTCCCCGAGCAAAGGGTCTGGTTCAGTCCCTAGAAAGTGCCGAGAAGAACGGCTGGAGAGTTCATCAGGCATCGATACAGTGCCCAGCTTAAAACTTAGCGATTGTTTGTTTCTGAAATTTTCCATGTAACCTTTTCGGACTGTAATTAACTACAGGAAATTGAAATCTCTGAAAGCAGAATCAGGAAGTTGTGGCACAAACCTCGACACTTGTGTATGGTAAACAGGACACATGGCCTCACTGGGGTCAGGTGTGTATGGTGTAGTGGAAGCATATGGTGTTGGATGAAATTAAGAGTTACTGTAACTAAGTGGCTGGTGAGTGTGTTCCTTCTTCGGAGTCCACTGAGGCTTGAACAATCAAAGGCTTTTCTGTGTCTGTTTCTACTATCGTTTCTTTGAATACTCAGAAAGCTCAAAGAGTTTGTTCCTGATGCTCAATGTTCTTTCTAGAAGTCAATGTTAAACCTACTCTAGCTTGTTCCTTCCATACTCAACATATTCACATTCTTTCTCTCTTGCCCTCCTCCAAACATCCTTCCTTTCTCTTAGAAAAAAATTTTTTTATTTATATCAATACTCTATCTGCATGTACACCTGAATGCCAGAAAAGGACATCAGATCCCATTACAGATGGTTGTGAGCCACCACGTGGTTGCTGGGAATTGAACTCAGGGTCTCTGGAGTGCTTTTAACCATTGAGCCATCTCTCCCCCTGAACATTTTGTTTTTGTTTTTTGAGACAGGGTTTCTGTGTAACCCTGGCTGTCCTGGAACTCACTCTGTAGACCAGGCTAGCCTCGAACTCAGAAATCTGCCTGCCTCTGCCTCCCAAGTGCTGGGATTAAAGGCGTGAAACACCACTGCCCAGCTTCTGTTTGGTTTTAGTGGTTCTTTTTTTTTTTTTTTTTTTTTTAACTTGGAATTTCCTGTGTCCCTGGTTGGCCTTTAATTTGTAATTTTGTAATAGCTGAGGATAACCTTGGCACCTTTGATCCTCCAGATCTCCACTCCCTAACTGCTGAAATTATATGCACATGACACTACTCCTAGCTAGGCAATGCAGTGTGTGTGTGTGAGTGTGTGTGTGTGAGTGTGAGTGTGTGTATGTGTGTATGTGTGTGTGAGTGTGTGTGTGAGTGTGTGTGTGAGTGTATGTGTGTGTGAGTGTGTTTGTGAGTGTGTGTGTGTGAGTGTGAGTGTGTGTGTGAGTGTGAGTGTGTGTGAGTGTGTGAGTGTGAGTGTGTGAGTGTGTGTGTGTGAGTGTGTGTGTGTGAGTGTGTGTGTGAGTGTGTGTGAGTGTATGTGTGTGTGTGTGAGTGTGAGTGTGTGTGAGTGTGTGTGTGTGAGTGTATGTGTGTGTGTGAGTGTGTTTGTGTGTGTGTGTGAGTGTATGTGTGTGTGTGAGTGTGTGTGTGAGTATATGTGTGTGAGTGTGTGTGTGTGTGTATGTGTGTGTGTGAGTGTGTGTGTATGTGTGTGTGTGAGTGTGTGTGTGTGAGTGTGTGTGTGTGTGTGTGTGTGTGTGAGTGTGTGTGTGTGTGTAGGCCAGAAGCTGATGTTAGGTTTCATCCTCTCTGGCTGTTTACCTCATCTTTTGAAATAGGAAGCTCATCAATGATAGCTGGAGCTCAGCAATAGGCCGGCCTGTTTGGCCAGTGAACTCTAAGGACCTACCTCCGCATGCCACCAAGCACATTGCCTTACCCAAGCTTTTATAAGGCTCTCACAGGAGTGGGAGGAACTGCGGGTGGGAATTCAGGTCTTCACAAGCCCCAGGCAGGCACTTTCCCAGCTGAGCTACCTCCCCAGCCACAGCCACGCATCTTCTCTCTTCCTTCCTTCTTTCCTTCCTTCCTTCCTTCCTTCATTCCTTCCTTTTTTCCTTCCTTCCTTCCTCTCTCCCTTTTTAATGTACAGTGGCATTTTTGTCTGCCTGTTTGTCTGTATGAGAGTGTCAGATCCTCTGGAATAGGAATTAAAGACAGTTTTGAGCTTCCATGTGGTTGCTGGGATTTGAACCCAGGACCTTCGGAAGAGCAGTCAGTGCTCTTAACTGCTGAGCCATCTCTCCAGCCCGGCCAATGCATTCTTCACGTTAATTTTTAATAGTGGCAACCTAGAAATCACCTGAAAAGGGGTTTTAAATGAGGTGATAAGTTTTATTAATTTGGTTTTATTTAGCTTGTTTTTGTTTTCTGTTGGTTTTTGTTCCTGTTTGCCAAAAATCCTAAAGCAGGGGGACACGTCACCTTTTCGTGTACATAGCCACGCAGAGATACATGTAATTAAAAATCATGACTAAAAAAAGCATGTTGAGAAGCATCTAGCAGATCTTAACACCACTGGGTTAGGAATTCCAGTCAGTGGACTCTGCTCCCGTAGTGCTGTTTCTCTGGCCAGGAATCTCCAATTTATGACAACCAACTAGACAGGTGCCAGCCTCTCAGAGCTTCCTACAGATGCGGGGAGGAAGTCATCCTGGACCCCCTGCTTCCTGGTCTACATTCCTGGGTACATTACCTTGCCCAACCCAAACATGCCTCACTGGAGAAGAAATGAATGTGATTACATGACTGCGTGTGATTGTGTGCATGTGCCGTTGTCTTTCACACGATCTTAGGCGCGTGCTGTTGTCTTTTGCATGATCCTGTGTGTGTGCGCCGTTGTTGTCGTCCACACCATCTAAGCTCACACCCTCTTGCTTTGGTGCTGCTGCGAGACCATCTGTTTTAGAATCATCCTGTGCTTTCTACTCTAGACCGGCACAGTCGGCTCCCCAGATGCCGGTTCCTTTGGGGACTGATGGTGACAGTAGATGACAGTGGCAGAACCAGGAATGCTTTTATTGTCTCGGTAACTTTGACCTTTCCATGGGACAGAACCAGAAAATGTGTATTTTAAAGATGAAATAACTCACGAGTTTATGCACACACATAACCTCTTTGGTGTTACATCTGTGTCATCTTCTTCTTTTTAAAAAAAAAAAAAAGATTTATTTATATGTAAGTACACTGTTGCTGTCTTCAGACACACCAGGATAGTTGTGAACCACCATGTGGTTGCTGGGATTTTGTTTTTAAATATTTATTTTATGTATATGAGTACACCATTGCTCTCTTCAGACACACCAGAAGAAGACATTGGATACCATTACGGATGGTTGTGAGCCACCATGTGGTTGCTGGGAATTGAACTCAGGACCTCTTGAAGAAGAGCAGTTAGTGCTCTTAACTGCTGAGCCATCTCTCCAGCTCTGGTTGCTGGGATTTGAACTCAGGACCTTCGGAAGAGTAGTCAGTGCTCTTAACCGCTGAGCCATTTCTCCAGCCCGTGTGTCATCTTCTTTCTTCTTCTCCTTCTCCTTCTTCTTCTATTTATTTATTATGTATACAGTGTTCTGACTTGTGTATGCCTACAGGTCAAAGAGGGCACCAGATCTTATTATAGATGCCTGTGAGCCACCATGTGGTTGCTGGGAATTGAACTCAGCCAGAGCTCTTAACCTCTGAGCCATTTCTCCAGCCCCCGCATCTGTGTCTTCTAAGTATATTAGGGAACTCAGATTCAGAATGCCCCATGATTATTCTTTATATTTGCCTCATGCTATGCTTCCAACAGGTTCTGAGTAACAGCACTAACACTTCTACAGAAATAAGATTAAGAAGAACAGGTGAGGGGGGGGGCAGGGTGAGGCCTCAGCAGGTGAGGGAGCTTGTTACCAAGCCTGGGGGCCTGAGTTCTATTCTGGGGACACACATGGTAGAAATTGAGAACCGTGACATATGCATGCTCTCACAGACAGACAGACAGACAGACAGGCAGACAGGCAGGCAGACAGACAGACAGACAGACAGACAGACAGACAGACAGACAGACACACACACACACACACACACACACACACACACACACACAAGTAGGCCTGGGGAGGGTGTATTGGAAGTGCAGCTACAGATGGTCATGAGCTGCCTCATGGGTACTATGATTTGAAACCTGGTTCTCTGGAACCAGTTAAGTGTTCATAACTGCTGAGCCATCTCTCCAGCCTCCATAACTAGTTAGTTCTCCAATAGAGTTCTCAGAAAAGATTCATCGGCAGCTATATTCTTCCATGCTCTGTGATCGCAGGTGCCTGATGTATTTGAAAGTCAGATGTGTTTGATATTATAAACTGACATACTTCCCTTAAAATTCCCAAGATATTTTCTAACTGGAAAACATCTGATGAGAAGAATTTTGCTGTCACTATGAATCATTTGCTTCCCCCTAAAATGCTCCCAGGTTTTTTTCTCTAAAGTCTAGTAATTTTTAAAAAAGATTTATTTATTTTATTTATATGACTATGTCTTCAGACACACCAGAAGAAGGCATCAGATCTCATTACAGATGGTTGTGAGCCATCGTGTGGTTGCTGGGATTTGAACTCAGAACTTCTGGAAGAAGCAATCAGTGCTTTTAACTGCTAAGCCATCTCTCCAGCCCCAAGTCTAGTAATTTTACTAGACAATGTCTCAAAGTTGGGCTTCCAGAGCCTTTACTCTCAGGTATAAAACGGGCTCCTTCAATGTGTGGTTTTTATATTTCCCCCGGTATTATATTCTGTATTCTGTTAGAGTATCCTGTACAAGATTTCTTTGGTTATTTTGTTTTTGTTTTTGGTTGTTTTTTTTTTTTTTTTTGCTGTTTTTAGCGGACTTTCATTATACAGCCCAGGCTGGACTTGAACTTTTGTCCCTCCTGCTCTGGCTCCTGAATGCTGGGATTGATTATAGACATATGCTGCTGTGACTGACTCTTTTGGTTTCCTTATCATCATTGTTAGTTCTTTATCTTTCCACTTTTCTTCAAAGCCTTTCCAGGCTATGTTTGTATGTGTATGTGTGTGTGTATGTGTATGTGTATGTGTGTGTGTGTGTGTATGTGTGTGTATGTGTGTGTATGTGTATGTGTATGTGCATGTGCATGTGCATGTGCATGTGTATGTGTATGTGTATGTGTGCAGAGCCCAGAAGAGGGTCCCAAAATCCCCTAGAGCTGGATTTACAGGTGGTTGCGAACTGCCTGGTGTGGGTGCTGGGAGCTGAACTCATGTACTCTGCAGGAGAAGCAGGTTCTCCTACTCACTGAGCCATCTCCCCAGTGCTTACCATTTCTCTTAAGGCTTTGCTTGCCTTGTTAGTTCCTATTGGCTTTCTTCTGGTTTAATGCTTTCTTTTTTTCCAGAAAATTCTAGGAATTGTTTAGAGCCTTGCACATGCTAGACAAGCACTGTAAGTCTCAACTCTATCCCCAGCACTCACCTTTAACTCAAAAAAATTTTTTTTAGTTATTATTTAAAGAAACTTAAATTATTTTTTTAAAAATCTTTGTATTTTTATTTTATGTGATTTGGTGTTTTGTCTGTATTTATTTCTGTGTGAAGGTGTTGGATCCTGGGTATTGGAGTTACAGGCAAATATGAGCTGCCATTTGGTTACTGGAAATTGGACCTGGGTCCTCTGGAAGAGTAACCAGTACTCTTAAATCACTGAGCCATCTCTCCAGACCTGACACTTTATTTTCTGAGTCCTGCCTCTCATGTAAATCTTACCATGTTGTTCCAGTCCCAATCATTTTCTTATCAATTTTGGTAGCATGAAAGTATATTTAAAGCTTTTTAAAAAATGTTTGTTCAACATGTGAAGGCATTTGCAGTCAAGCCTGACAATCTGAGTTCAATCTCTGGTCCCCAAGGTGGAAGGAGACAGTATACCTCTGCAAGTTGTCCTCTGCCTTCCACAGGTACACGTGCACAAACTAAGTAAAATGTGAAAACTGCACTATCTCTTATTTCAGTTTAATTGATGGTGGTTGCTACCCGTTTTCTAATACCCACTAGTAAACATTCTCTAATATTCAAAAAAGACCACTTTCAGTTATTTCCTTCCTCCTAGAAACTCTAATCCCTGCTATACCTTACTTTTTAAAGATTTATCTTTGCTAGTGTGTGTGTGTGTGTGTGTGTGTGTGTGTGTGTGTGTGGTGTGTTTGTGGTGAATATGTCTGTGGTGTGTTTGTGGTATGTGTTTGTAGGGTGTGTGTGTGTGTGTGTGTGTGTGTGTGTGTGTGGTGTGTGGTGTGTGGTGTGTGTGGTGTGGTGTGTGTGTGTGGGGGGGGTGTGTGTATCTGCACGGGCACTCATGCCATTAGGAGCCAGAAGAAGGCCCGGGATCTCGCAGAGCTGCTGGAGTTACAGGAGGTTGTGAGCCTTTGGACCTGGGATTAAACACTCTGGTTGTTTGGGAGTGGGATTACCTGCTGAGCCATCTCCCCAGTTCCCTTGCTCAGCCTTCATTACAACTAAATAAAGGAAAATTCTTAGAACGTTATTTCTCTTCAGTACTCCCCCGCCCCCTGGGAACTTTTAGAACTTCATCAGACTAAACGGATATTTTGGTTTCATTTCAGTCAGCATTTTCTGTGCATTTTTCTTTTCAGCGATTCCTAGCAGCTGTGTTTTAAGTCTGTTACACTGTTATTGTATATACTGCCTTGCATATTTGAAGTAAATTACCTACCTCAGATTCCTGACTTCCTGGCATCCCTAACTTGAAGAGACCGGTGTGTTTGTTTATTAGCAAGAAGAGGTCACATGCACCGTACATGCATGTGGAGGTCAGAGGCCACTCTGGGGAGTCTATTCTCTCCGACCACCTCCAGATAGGTTTCAGGGATGCAACTAAAGCATTTTTACCTCCTGACTCCTCACTGTGTTCAGTCTGGTTTTTAAAACTGTTTTATTTCTTTCCACTTTTATTTTCATTCATTCATTCATTATTTCATTCATTTATTTATGGAGACAGGATGCCATGTAACTTTTCCTGGAGAGATGAAAAAACTTCTATTCATAGAGTCACTGACAGACCAAAGAAAGAATCCATCCAACATGAACTTAACGCACCAACAAATGGTTACTTATAAGAGTATGGGTGCGGGACTACTTGCAGAAATGTGGACAGGAAAGGCAGCTGCATTATCTAAAGTTCACAACAGCACTGGAGACAACTCAAAAAGGCTGCATCTACCCCTGTACAAGCCAGATGCAGCTCGGCTGGCTCAAAATTCTCCTTTCCCCAGCAACAGTTACTGTATACAATCTTGGGGAGGGGCCTTGTGAATCTTGTAAGTTTCAGGAACTTCCTGAGATGGGTGAATTTTATTTATTTTCTGAGATTTGCAAAAGTTTTGCTTTCTGAGTTTTAAGAAGACTTCCTTCAGGAAGTAATGTTTCAGTTTGAAGAAAGTAGCCTCAACAAACACATGATCTGGCTGTGAGGCCCCAAGTAGCCTCACCTGATACTCAGGCCTCACACTTCAGAACTCCTTAGTTACAGCTTGTGTTGCTGTCCTTGTTAGGGTTACCGTTGCTGCAATGAAACATCATGACCAAAAGCAAGCTGGGAGGAAAGGGTTTCAAGGTCCATCACTGAAGGAAGAAGTCAGGACAGGAAATCAAGTAAGGCAGGAACCTGGAGACACAGGAGCTGATGCAGAGGCCATGGGGTTGAGGGTGGGGGGAAGTGCTGATTTTGGGCTTATTTAGCCAACTTTCTTATAGAACCCAGGACCACCAACCCAGGAGTACACTACCGTCAACACACTGGGCCCTCCCCCCATCCATCACTAATTAAGAAAATGCCCTACAGCTGGATTTTATGGTGGCATTTTCTCTATTGAGGTTTCCTCATTTCAGATGAGTCTAGCTTGCATCAAGTTGACACTCAATGGGCCATCAAAGTTGCGTCTCCTATTTTAGCATTCACTCCTCAGGAGCCCTAACAGGAAGTCCAGGAGAAGCATGTCTGTGTGGGTCTGCATGTTCACAGATCTCTGTCACCTGACTCTGCAACGGAGTTTGGGCTGAGCTGACAGCTTTGTCCAGTGTAGCTTCCAGGGGTTCTGGTGAGAAGTCAAAGCCACACAGCACCAGAGATATCCTGTCTCTCATCAGCACCTCCCCCTTCTAACTTCTTAGAAGTAACTTCTTTTCTCTAACATTTTAAAACTCTTCTCTTTATAAAGACTAACCTAGGACATGCTTAGGCACGGCTTTTCACACACTTTCTGCCAGGAACACAGGTAGATGCACGTCTATATTTGAGGAAGGGACATTTTCTAAAAACATTTGTTTAATTATCACCTTTCTGATTTCTCTTCCTTTTTTTCCAGATAACCAGGGCCTTTTAGATTTATCTTCCCAGTGACTTGTGTTCTTCATCATAATTTCCACCTTATACGTGTCTTGCTTTGTGTTTTATGATATCTTCTCCAGGCAGGTGTGGTAGCACACACACCTTTAATCCCAGTACTAGGGAGACAGAGGCGGGCAGATCTTTGTGAGTTCAAGACCAGCCTGATCTGCATAGAGACTTCCAAGCCAGCCAAGGTTACAAATTAAGACTATACCCTTCTCCCAAATATCCTTTCTGTATCTCAACCCATTAAGAAGGATTCAATTTCTCCTTCAACATATGAACATAATTTTTCCTAGAAATCGCGATTTGGGTGGACAGAGTAGAGAGCAATTGCCACTGAACATGAGGGTCCAGGTTGGCTCCCCAGCACCCACATAAAATCCAGGCAGTAAGAAGCGCTTGAAATCCCAGCACTGAACAACTGAGACCAGAGGATCTGTGGGGCTTGCTGGGTGGCAGCCTAGCCTAACTAGTGAGACCCAGTGAGGGGGTCCTTCCCAAAAAATCAAGGTGTATAACACCTAAAGAATGACACCTAATGTTGACCCCTGACCTCCACATACATGTACATGCAGACACACATACACACATACATACGTACACAAAGGAAATAAATAACGATTTTCTTAAGTATACTCATAGGAAGATATTTTGATTGTTTACAGTGACCATCAGTGGAAACAGCCTACATACCCATTGTCAGGAAAGCAAAGAGACAAAGCTCAGTGTATTCATTCAATCCAACACTCAGCATTAAAAAGGAATAAACTACAAACACATTCAACAATAAGGATTTTAAAAATGTTTTACTGAGTGAAAGAAGCCATGCAGTAACTATAGATGCTAAAAGACTCTATGTGAAGCTGTAAATCAGGAAAAAACTAATTCATAGATGAAAATCTGGTGTGTGGGTGGGGCTGAAGAGACGGCTCTGAAGTCACAAGTGCGTACTGCTTCCCCCCCTCCTCCCGTGGACCTAAGTTCCGTTCCCAGCTCCCATACCAGGCTTGCACCTGTCTGGACCCCAGGACCAGGGAGATCTAACACCCTTGGCCTTCTGGACCCCAAGACCAGGGAGATCTAACACCCTTGGCCTTCTGGACCCCAGGACCAGGAGATCTAACACCCTTGGCCTTCTGGACCCCAGGACCAGGGAGATCTAACACCCTTGGCCTTCTGGACCCCAGGACCAGGGAGATCTAACACCCTTGGCCTTCTGGACCCCAGGACCAGGGAGATCTAACACCCTTGGCCTTCTGGACCCCAGGATCAGGGAGATCTAACACCCTTGGCCTTCTTGGGCACCTAAACTTGTGCATATACCCACACGTAGATATGCATATGCATGTAATTAAAAGTAATAAAAATAACATTTAAAGTAATTTTGGAGCTGGTGAGATGTTCACTAGATAAAAAACACCTGGGCACACTCATGAAGATTTAAAACAAAAACAACATCCCCCCAAAAAAAGAAACCCCACAATTCTTAGTTTACAGCGTGAGAGAAAAGCCACGAGTCGGATTTGGTTTATAAGCTTTAATGTGCCAACACTTGCTTTTGAGGGTTCTCTTTTTTTAGTGAATAATTCAAGAAG
The DNA here is from genome assembly GCA_036184795.1 of Tokudaia tokunoshimensis. Classification (NCBI taxonomy): domain Eukaryota; kingdom Metazoa; phylum Chordata; class Mammalia; order Rodentia; family Muridae; genus Tokudaia; species Tokudaia tokunoshimensis. Next base: position 8,853,355 of record BTHU01000014.1, read on the forward strand.
AAACACATGTTTAAGTCTGACCAGTATCAGCAAGGCAGTGGTGGCACATACCTTTAATCCCAGCACTTGCAGGCAGATTTCTGAGTTCAAGGCCAGCCTGGTCTACAGAGTAAGCTCCAGGACAGTCAAAAAAAAAAATAGTCTGACTAGTGTCTCAGGAAGACAGCTCATCTGAGGACATATTTAACTTGCTACTGAAAAGAGGTTCACGGGAAAAAATACCTTGGCTCTGTGACCGACATGTGTGATTTGTGTGTGTTTTATGTGTCCCTAGGTATCAGCCATAAATCATCGAGAAGGAAGCCAAACCCTTCAGGATGGTTTCATGAAGAACAGGAACTAGCAGATGTCTCTGTTTTTCACCTTTGTTTTACTTTGTTTTTTTGAGTCAGGCTGGCCCCAAATCCTTCATCCTCCTGTCTCTCTACCTTCCAGGCATCGCGCAATGACTTAAGTGCATTACGTGCCCATGATGTGCCTTTGAAGATGTCAGTTCTCTTCAGAGTTAGTCTAGGAAAGCTAGCATTGAAAAAGAAGAAAAGAATACTTTGTATTTATACGGCGTGCAGAACGTCATAAGCCACGTGAGCTGCTTTTGCTTGAGCTGTGACCTACAGTTGAAAGCAGTTAATGTCAATATTGAGTTATAATGAGGCAGCAGATAGCTTTGTGTGCAACTTTTTGGGTTCCCAGGGCAGTATGCCAGCTCCAGAATTATTTATATAAGACGTGCAGTTTGATTGGATAAGGGATCAATTCTTTGTGTGCACAGCTATTTACATGAGCCTTAGGAGTCACTTTTCATGGCCAAGACGAGGTATCGTCATGAGATTCTAAGATGCTAATGTGTACCAATCTTCTCCAACCACGCGTAGTAGTGCAGGTATGCGTGCAGGGGTCTCTACACTTATGTTTTATAGCAGTGGGGAATACCATTTCTCTCTGTACTAAAATTATACCTTTATACCCTTTGCCTTTTAAGAATGCATTTTTAGTATAATTTATCTATGGGCTGGAGAGATGGCTTGAAGGTTTAGGACATTGGCTGCTCTTTCAAAGGTCCTGAGTTCAATTCCTAGCACCTACATGGTATCTCACAACCATCTATATATAACTATAGCCCTATAGGATCTAATGCCACCTTCTGGTGTGGAGATGTACATGGAGACAAAACATCTATAAAATAAATAAATCTTTAAAAGTAATTTATTTATTTTTATTTTATGTGCATTGGTGTTTTGCCTACATGTATGTCTGCATGAGGGTGTTGAATCCTGGAGTTACAGATGGTTGTGAGCTACCATGTGGATGCTGGGTATTGAACCTGGGTCCTCTGGAAGAACAGTCAGCGTTTTCAACCATCAAGCCATCTTTCTGGTCCCAAAAATGTATATCTTTCACATCATTAATGTTACACTTTGCGGGCTGGTGAGATGGCTCAGCAGTTAAGAGCACCGACTGCTCTTCCGAAGGTCCTGAGTTCAAATTCCAGCAACCACATGGTAGCTCACAATCATCCATAATGAAAATGCCCTCTTCTGGTGTGTCTGAAGACAGCTACAGTGTATTCATATAAATAAAATAAATAAATCTTTAAAAAAAGTGTTACACTTCACCTGCATGACTTATTTCAGTCAGTGGAACCTGGGCAGAAATGGTAGTATGCTGGTTGTTTGGGAGTGTGTCAAAAGACATCAGGCTTCTGCTGTACCTTTTACGTCCTCACAACCCATCCCACGGTAGCTGTGCCCTATAGCTTAGAGCCCAGAATTAAAATAAGCAGAACACAGCCACTCAACCATAGGCCTGGGTTCCTAGATTGGAGAATCCAACGTTTCTACTATCATTTCTGTTGCTGTGATAAAACACTAACCAGAAGCAACATGGAGAGAAAGTGTTTATTTGGCTTAGACTTCCAGGTCATGATCCATCATGTTTGTATAATAAATTTATATTAATTATACACATTTCGACCTCCTGAGACATCACCTCAGTTAAATTCTAACATACTCCCATCTCTTCAAAAGTTATGCCCAACCCCTTTGGTAGCAATCAAAACCATAATTCAGCTACCAGGCATGATGGTATAGACCTGTAATCCCAGCATCTGGGAAGGGGAATCAGGAAACCGATTGTAAATTCAAAGCCAGCATGGATTACTTCCGAAGACCCTGTCTAAAAAATTCAAACCAAGTAATAATTCTTATTTCTCCCCTGATATATGTGGATATTGTTTTCAAATGGCATAAAAATACTAATTTCATGTCACCTTGTGCCAATTTTTCCCACTAAATGAATTTGTCATAAGCTTCCAGAACTCCTTCGGTTTTGTTAAGGGATTATCAGGTGTCATATTAAAAAGGGTAATATGTTAATATGTTCATGGGAGCACATGCCTGTAATCCCAGAGCATGGGAGGCTGAGGTAGTTGGACTGCCACAAGTCCAAGGCAAGCCTGGAGCGACACAATGAAGGTCCTGTTTCAAAACACAACCAACAAAAAAAGAAGTCATAAGATAATGAAAAACAAGTCAAAGCGGAAGGAAACACACTTCTGTTGGCTGTCGCTATAGACACCATGAATTTCCGGCCAGAGGCGGCCACAGCCGGGGGATCCCTGAGTAGTCTTTTGAACTGAGCTGTGGTGAGGATGTCTCTCCCCCACTCCCCCCCTCTGTTTTTTTTTTTGAGACAGGGTTTCTCTGTGTAGCTCTGGCTGTCCTGGAACTCACTCTGAAGACCAGGCTGGCCTCGAACTCAGAAATCCGCCTGCCTCTGAGGATGTCTTATTGAACCGTAGAGGCTTAGCGTCTAGCTTCGCCTCTGGTACAAAATAGGAACTGAGTAACATTTCATTTTGTTTTCTGAGAACTCCAGCCAACTCTTACCGACATAAGCCTGCTTCTGTGCTTTCGTTCTGTTTCCCGCAGACCCGCCATCTGTGGGACTTGGGGGTTTAGCTCAGTGGCGACACACTTTCTACACACGGGTAAGCAGGGAGTTCGGTACCCAGCACCGTTTTACTTTCTTCTGAATGAAATTGAAGATTGCTCACAATGTTTCTTCTAAGGTCTACAAAGCCTTCATAGAACAGCAGCACAGCGCTGGCCGCCAGAGTCACCGGTCCCCACCGAAAGCGTGGTATGGCAGCAGTGAGCTTGTGGTTCATGTGCATTCTGTGTAAATGTTTAAACAAACCGTTAAAACTGTAAAGAGGGGAAAAAAAATAACCTGAAAGGGATACTGAGACATCCATGGAAGGTATCTGCCTAAATCCTCACAGCTATTAGAGGGCACGGCTTTCAGCTCAGACAATGCGGATGCAGAGATCAACTAACCTGAGCTCTTTAGGATTAATTTTAATAAATACTTGTCTTTGCAATATTCGTATTCCTTACTTTTTTTTTTTAGCTTTAGTCACCAAAGATAATATTAAAAAACAGCTCAGATCTAAATATTTTAAGAATTACATTCATTCATCTGTGGTGGGGCACGTGTATGCCATGAAATATGTGTATAGGTTGAGGACAAGTCCTAGTGTCCAGGAATTCCCTATGTAGACCAGGCTGACCTTGGATTCACAGAGACCCACCTGCCTCTGCCTCCCAAGAGTTCTGACATTAAAGTGGCACACCACCAAGCCAGGTTTAAATTCTTGGAAAAGATCATCTTGTAATAATGGGGGTGCCTCTCCATTTTATTGTAATGTATGATGTTGCAGGTTTATTATTTATTTATTTATTTTTAAAACAGGGTTTGTTTGTATAGCCTTACCTGGCCTTCGAACTAGCTCTGTAGACGAGGCTGGCCTTGAACTCAAGAGATTTACCTGCCTCTGCCTCCTGAGTGCTGGGATCAAAGGAGTGATCCACCACCTCCTAGCCTGTTGCTATTTATTTATTTATTTATTTATTCATTTATGTATTTATCTGTGACAAGTTTCTCTGAGTAGCCCTGGCCACCTTGGAATCTTGCTTCCAGGAAAGGAAGGAAACATTGTGTGTGTGTGTGTGTGTGTGTGTGTGTCTGTCTGTCTGTCTGGGTCGTGTCTTACTGAGAAATCCAGGCTGAGTGTTGGCTTCAAACTCACTATCTTCTTCTTGCCTCAGCTTTCAAAAAGCTAGGCTCCTGGGGTGGGCCACACTGCCCAGCCAAAAGCTTTAATTTATTCTTGATCTTATATGAATATTTTGTTTATTTTTAAGATTTCATTTTTACATTATGTGTATATCTGTGTATCTGTCTGTGCCCTCAGAGGCTAGAAGAGGATGTTGGATTCCCTGAAACTGGACTTACAGGCCTTGTAAGTCATCCTGATGTGGGTGCTGGGAGCTAAACTTAGGTCCTTTACAGGAACGGTACCGGGTCCTAATCACGGTCCTAAGCATGGAGACATCTCTCCAGCTCCTTCTAAGAATTATAATATTTAGCACAGTTGTTGAGTGTTCTATAATGTGTCACTAGATACCACATTTTCTATATTGACTAATATAAAACTATCATTCTCCACATATACTAAATACTATGTCATGGTGTGAGTTGTTTTTACCAGATTACTGACAGTGATAAAATTGAACCAGTCATTTCATTCTTTGTAAAAAATTCGCAGTAAAACCGGAAATGTTACCCTATTCCTTAGGTGCTGTTTTGTAGCAGTGATTTCAGAATTTTGTCAGCTTGGTGGAAGGAACTCAGAATTTTTCTACAGGGTGCAGTGTGGGGGTGGGGATTATCTAAATTTGGGACCTAGGTCTCTGCCTTCTTCCTTCTAGAGATGGCCCTACAGTAGTACCCCAGTCATTGGACCAGGCTAGTTCTCAAGGTTTCTCATATACTGAGCTCACAATACTGATCCCTAATAAAACCCATGTATATTCTCCCACATTCTCACTTGCACTTCCAAGCCTATGCTAATATCATGCCACTGGGCTTGCTAAAGTGTGGCTATAGTCTTAAAGAATTAACATTTGAGGCCACTTGAGCCCTCCCTCCCGCTTTTATTTAGCTGTCTGAATCCCGGGGAGTTATTTTTACTTTGTAGACGGAAAAAGAAACAGGTTGGATACGAATTAGTGGAGGGACCAGAATTTAAAACCAGGAATACTTAATTGGAAAGCGATGGCTTTAACTTATCTCCCGCCTCCTCCGTGCGGTTCCCCAGACAGTTTCATGTCGTAAGGCCATTTTTTTTTAAAATTTCTTGGATTTATAAATATCCCAGGAAATGAAGGAAAAGATGACTGAATACAAAGAATCCATATTGTATTAGTATAAGGTGTGTTGCAAAAAAAAAAAAAAAAAGATCAAAAACTCCCTTTCAAGGTAAGTTTAAGTCTGCGTGCTGCTCTCGGGAGCTTTTCGGCGCCCCTTGCACTACTCACGTCTCAACCCGAACAGATTTAGCATTGGGGAAGGGATGTCGACTCCCTTCCTCACTCAAGCGCATCACCAAGCGGGGGCCACGCTGGAAACCGCCCCTACCGGGGTTTAGTCACAAAGCCCGCGGCACGAACCCACTCGGTGTCCCCCGCCCTCGCTTTGCCGGAGGCCCCAGGAGGAGTCACGCGGAACCCCAGAACTCCCCGAGCCTTGCGCAATGACGCGACTCGGGTTGCCAGGGGGCGGGGCGGGACGCGGAAGGGGCGGGGCGGCGCGCGGGCGGGGCGGGGCGGCCCGGCGTATTATGGGATGCGGCGGTGGAATGGCGCTGGGCGCGTGATTTTGAACAAACCCGGGTCTGTGTTTCGGAGGCGCCGCCGCCGCCGCGGCTGCTGGGAGCCCGGGGAGCGCGGCGCGAGAAGGAGGCGGCGGCGCCGCCGGCTCGGGTGAGTGTCAGCTCCGGAGAGCCGGGCTGAGCGGCGGGGACCGGCGCTGGGCCCGCGCTCGGGGCGGCCGCGCGGGCGGAGAGCGCCGGCCGGCTCCCGGGCAGCCGGGCCGGTGGGCCGCGGCGGGCGGAGGGTTTGTCGGGGCGCGGCCGCGAGCCGCTGGCGCCGGAGAGCGCGGCTGTCAGTCGGCGGGGCCGGCGGAGTCGGCCCCGCGCTCGGGAGGGAGGGCCCGGCGGCTGTTGACAGGCTCTCCGGCGCGGCCCGGGAAGCGGCCGCCGGCCCCGGGCTTCTGGGAACCTGTTTTGCTGCTGTGTCATTTCGTACCAGCGCCTCCTTTCGCTGCTGCCCGGCGCCGCGTTCTTCCTACGCCCCTTTGTATGGACTCCCCTGGGTGTGTGTCCGTTTCCCTCGCGAAGCCCACCAGCCAAATGTCATAGTGTCCCCGCGGTGCACGGGGAAAGAGAGCGGGCTGGGTCTCAGCCTGGCCAAGCAACGGTAAACAACCATCCGAGTGCCGGTGGACCCGGCTGTTGGTGGGGAATAAAGTTGAACGATGAAGAAGCTAGGAACCCCTTACACGCTCAGCCTCTAGCGGGCTCTCCGTAGAAACGCGCCCGCCGGGAGTGGGTGGGAGACAGTCCTTGATTAAGCCTGAGCCTGCTGACTTTTATATGGAGCTGTCATTCAAACGAGGTAGGGAAATGAAATGGCTTCTGCTTCTTCCCTATTCTTAGGTAAACGTAAGATAGTAGAATAGCCTTGTTCACAACGCTGAGATTCAGTTTGCTCGTTTCAATTAGGTCTTTTAGAGCTTACAGTGAGACTGAATGATAAAGAATAAAGCTCTTGAACTGGCAATTATCAAGACTTTCTGAAGTCAAACAGCTAATTTTTTGCGGAATGCTGGTCCTATTAAGAAGCCTTGCAGCTTATATGTTCTTAATTCCTTACGTGATTAATTACTTATATCCCCTCTTGGGTACTTATTAGACTACACCATGAGAGGAACTGGAAGGGGTGCATAGGTTGTTCCGGAATCTTGTTCTAAAGCAAACCGTTTTTTTCCCCCTGAATTGAACAAGTTTATCAGTAGCAGATGGTTTTTAATTTGGAAACTTAGATCCTAAAGCCAGTTGGCAAAGGGTTCTAGCGAAGGGCTGTATTTCCTATGTTAGAAGTTGATGGTTATGAGTGGTTACACAGTTGAACCAATACAGTTTAAATTTAGTAGCACCTGTGTACCTTAAACCGACGACAGATTGACGTAGTTGTGTTCATGGGCAGAAGTGGTCAAAGTTAAGTGGAGAGGAAAGCAGTTCAGAACTTTATTCTTAAAAATTAAAGGGAGAGGAGACCACCATCTGCATGATCAGCGCCTGTAATTAAGGGGTGTCCGAGAAGACAGGCATGCATATAGAAATAGCCATATTGTCAGAGTAGTTCTGTGGGTGGAGTAGAATGCCAAAGTTGGTGAGTGACGTTAAAGCTCGCCGGTGACTCTGAAATGTACGTGAAACATGATCTACCATTTCTCTCAAGTATGTTTCTGGAAATGAAAGTTTGGGACTTTACTGTTCTTGTGTCAGATTCCACCCGGCTTGCCCTCCTAACCAACATCCCGGCCTTGGAATCCCGCAGGTATCACGACTCCCCGTGGTGTTCCTGCGGGTCTCACGGGAGCGGTGAGTCTGGTCCTGGGATGATAGGTCTGGCACGACCCGCCGGTGAGCGCTAGAACCCCCCGGTGTGCGTTTGAAGGTTGGCGGGGCGGGCGGGAGGTTTCCCCGGATATGTGGGTGTGCGCTGCTCGGGAGGGAGGGCGGGCCGGGGCGGGAGCTGGAGGAAGGGGGAGGTGACTGGCGGCGGCGGCAGCGGCCGCCGGGGCTCGGCTGTCGGGGGAAGCTGCTGAGCTGTGATGGTGATGACGAGGTGAAAATGGCGGATCTTTCGAAATACAATCCCGGCCCCTGACATACCAGAGGCGGCGGCCGCGGCGACATCGCCACCCCGGCTCCCCCCTGGGTCCCCGGGTACCCTATAGCGCTCCATTTCGTGCAAACTGGGAAAGGAAGCAGCTGGACAGAGCTACCGTGCACAGGCAAAACAAGCACTGCCCGGGCTCGAAATTGCCCGGGGACCTCTGGAGCCCGCTCCTCTGAGCCGGAGGGTGGAGAAAGCAGCTGCCTCTGGAGGTAGAGGAGAAGGGGGGTACCCGAGGGTTCTCTGTTTGCAGAGCTCTTTATTTGGAAACTGGGGGAGGAAATGCGTTGGGGATCAAGAATGACTTGTCCAGAGGAGTGCAAAGAATCAGTAGCCTTGTAATGACATCAACGTTTATTTTATTTTATTTTTTTTTGAGTATCAAGAGGACTGAGTTTGCTTATACCTAAGGCTGCTGTTGAGGCCTAGAGGAACCGCTAGTACTTACCCTGATTTCCTGATAGAATACTTAAAATATCCACTCAGTGGGGGTTGGCTGATGGTGTCCAGCAGTTTAGGGAGTTGTGTTTCTTTGGGGAGGCACAACATTGGCATTTTCTTTTACATTTAATGTTGGTGACAGGACATAGGCTGGAACTTGTTGGGCTGTGGGTCCTTGTCTATTTTTGAACATATGGACCAGTTTTGTAGTAATCAAAAAAAATTTTATATGTCTTTGTCATCTTTGGGGTAGCACCTTTTTGATACTGACACTTGACAAATAACGGTTGATACTGTAAGTCATATTTTCTGTTCATTTTTAAATGGAATTTCTTCTCTGTCCTCACCTAATTTCTTGAATTCAGAGAATGAAGTTATGGGAGATTTTATGCTAGACTGCATATTACAAGTGAAATTCTGTTTGGGAGCATGGTTCTACTTATGGATTTGCTTTCACTGTCAGAGATGTAATTGGATGAAAGCTTTGAACATATATAACTGATAAAGACAATTGGAACCTGTTATATCACACATATTGCTTCTTTGTTCAGGTGACTGGAGTACTGTTACCTTGATTGTAAGGTTTGATTGACCTCGGGATGGCCCCAGCTTACTTTTGTCATCAGATGGTCCATACTGTTTTAGATTGTTACAGGGTTCCCAGGCAGTCTCCCTACATCCAACAGGAATGGTACCAAAAGGGTTACATGGTATATAAAGTTTTATACACTGGTTTGGAACTCTCCTTTCTTCACCATAATTGGTAAAAGGTTGGGCTAGTGACCTTGAATTATGAGAGTAAACAGAAGTTAATAGTTAAGAAATGCCTTCTAGTAATATTTGCAACTAGCAATAAATTTTCTTACTCAGGTTGTTTATAAAGTGATATGATAGTATTTCATATATTACCATGTATATTGTGATATACAGGACAAATTTTTTTTAAAGATTTATTTATTATATGTAAGTACACTGTAACTGTCTTCAGACACTCCAGAAAAGGGAATCAAATCTCATTAAGGATGGTTGTGAGCCACCATGTGGTTGCTGGGAATTGAACTCAGGACCTCTGCAAGAGCGTCAGTGTTCTTAACCATTGAGCCATCTCTCCAACCGCAGGACAAATATTTTGAATGTTTATATATATAGTTCAAACTTTGGCTTTCACTTAAAACAAGCATGAGAAACCAAAGAATGTTTTACAATAAATACCTGAGAGGTATTTAGAAGATTTAATTATTGTTGCTCATTAAACATATAATTTGAGGGGCAGCCAGATGGCGCAGCAGGTAAAGGCACTGACTGGTCATACCAACAGTTCTGAACCTGAGTTCAGTCCTGTGGGATGCAACTGTCATAAGGTATTCTCTAACTTATTTCTGGCATGTGTGTTCCCAATAAATAAAAAAACGAAAAAATATTAAAGTTGTGGGTGAAGAGATAGCTCATTCATCTAGAGTTTAGACTTTACAACTGCGTTTAACTCCGCTGCAGGGAATCTGATGCCCTCTTCTGGCCTCGATAACCCGCACATAGGTGGCGTATACACACATCAAAATAACTCCTTTTTAAAAGGAATTAAGCATTACAATTTACACACACACATATCCATATATATGCACACATACAAATATATGCATACACACATATAATTTGATCTTGCGTTATTCAGTAGGAATTGGGTTTTTTCTTTTAAATTATGCTGCAATTATTTTGGTCCACATCAGTTACCTTACTTAGAGTAAGAACTTAAAACTTAGAATGCTTGGTCATTTTGGTTTTCTGTTTGTTTTGTGATGGAGTCTTGCTGTGTAGCCCAGGCTACCTTTTTTGTGTGTGGGCATTTTGCCTGCATGTATGTCTGTGCACCATGCATGCAATACCCACAAGCCCTGGATACTCTGGAGCTGGGATGCTGTGAGCCGCTGCCCTGGCTGCTGGGCTCTGTCGAGGAGCAGCTACTGCCCTTAGCTGCCCCGCTCATGATCAGGCTAATTCTAACTGCCAACTTTGTTGCCTTTTTGGTTGATTCTTAGTGATTATCTGTTTATCTGTCTCTCCCTTCCTGTTTTAGTCTTTTTCTGTAGCCTAGGCTGACCTGAAATTCATAGTAGCACAGACTAACCTCTAACTCAAAGTGTCCCAGATGCTGGGATTGCCCGTGTGAGCCTCCATGCTTGGTTTGTGATTACCTTTTAAAGTACCTTCTCTCTTTTGGGGGTGGTGGCAGCGGGGAAACAGGAACTCTATTAGCCCTGGGTGTCCTGGATGTCACTGTGTAGATAGGCCATGCTGGCCTTGAACTCTCAGAGATATATTTGTTTCTGAGTACTGGGATTAAAGGTGTGTGCTACTATACCCAGCTGTGATTACTATTATTATTTATTAAATTATAATTACATCATTCCCCATTCTCCTCACCCCCCCAAAAAAACTCTCCCATATATACTCCTTGTTCTTTTTGAAGTTCATGGCCTCCTTTCTCATTCATTCTTTTTACATAGGGGGGTGTGTGTGCGCGTGTGCGTGCGCGCGTGCGTGAGTGCATGCCTCAGAAATGTACCTAGGGACATATATCCAGTAATGTTTATGTAAGATGGACTGTAGATGAGAGGACGTAAGTAAAATACAATAGTATTTTCTCTGGGGTGTGGAGACTGTTGATTGCAAAAGGGTGGAGTAATTAATACATGACCTGCATGTTAAATGATAGATTAGTATTTAGTATTTCTATGAGAATATGTCAAAGACTAGAAAGATCTAATTTTAATTAATTTACTGTTTTGTGTGTGAGCTCACATGTCCTGGCCCTCATGTGGAGGTCAGAGGACAACTGATGTTTGAGAGTTGCCTCTCGCCTTCACCATGTGGACCCACAAATCAAACTCAGGTCATTAGGCTTGGTAGCAAGCAAGCCTACCAGCTATGCTGTCTCCAGCCACAGATTAAAAGACCTTAAGCCTCTGCATATATGTTATAGCTGAGTGTCTTGGTGTTCTTGTGGAAATCCTAACAGTGGGAGGGGTGTGTGCGTAGGGGATAAGGGTGGTGGTGGAGGAGCACGCGCGCCTCTGTGTGTGTGTGTGTGTGTGTGTGTGTGTGTGTGTGTGTGTGTGAGATGGAGGTGAATTTTTGGTCTACTTGTGGGACTGGGTTGCCTTGACCAGCTTGATGTGGTGGTCTTATGGGATGCAGTGTTTTGTTAATGTCCCTGAGAGGCCTGCTTTTCTCAAGCAGAGGAGATAGGGGTGGATCTCGGGGAGTGGGATGTGGGAGCCAGGAGGAATGGGGGAGGGGGAACTGTTGGGATGGAATGTAATGTATACAAGAAGAATTCTTTAAAAAAAATCTATTATATTTTGACATGCCTCATTGAGAAATATAGAAAATTAAGGGGTTAAAGAAAAAACATGCAAATAAAGAGGAAAATGAGGAAAGATATATAATGAATGGTGAAGAAGTGACCATAACTAAAGGAGATGGATGGTAGTTAGCTGAGTGTGGTGGCTCCTACCTTTAGTCTCAGGAGACAAAGACAGGTGGATTTCTGTGAGTTGAGACCAGTTTGGTCTACATAGTAAGTTCTAGGCCAGCCAGGGGCTACATAATGAGACCTTGTCTACTGACGATGATGATGATGATGATGATGACGACAATGAGGATAAAGAGGAGGAGGAGGAGGAGACATTTGAAGAAAAATTATATGGAAAATATTGACCCGTGTTATTTTTCTTTTTATTTAGGACACACAATGATGACCTTACAGGGTAAGGGTATTAATATGGGAATCCAAGAGGCTTGGATTAGCCTCTGTCTTAGTTTTGTTTCTCATAGCTGTGATCTGATACCTGCAAACCATTAACTGTAGCTTGCGGCTCCAGGTCCCGTCTGTGGCTGCAGAGCAGTTAGGATGGTGGGAACCTGAGGCCTCCCGCCCGTCACATCCTCCAGTATTTGGAGGATATCTGGTGTTTCTCAGATTACTTACATTAGGCACCCTGGTTTCATGCTGTCCTTTGGACATACCATGGCCATTGCACAAATGCCTCAGCCCCTGTGGTTACAAGGCTGTTCCCTCTGGGAAACCTTCTTCTTGGTGGGGGAAGCAGGGTAGCAGCAGCAAGGTGAGGCTGGCTGTCACATTGTATCAGCAGTGTGGAAGGGGAGGCACACTTCGATGGAGTATTAAAGTGCATACAACAGCGTCCGTCTGTCCGTCTGGAGAAGCCGTGTAGAGAAGCAGGCAGTAAGGCAGAGTGCGGTGCCTGCTTCTCCGAGGAGGCCCTCGAAGTGAGACGAGATTACATGATAAGCAGCAGCTAGAGCCTCCACAGGAAAATGGGTCTTTCTGCCTTGTGGGATCCTAATAAATAGCATGTTGTGTGAGATGAGGTCTCCTACATAGCCCATGCTGACACTGAATTCTCCATACTCCTGCTGCAGCCTGCTGGCATGTTTCTTCTGTGTAACATTCGGTAATAAATTTTTTAAAATGTCAGGATGTAGCCTTTTATTTCCATCTATATTATTTTAAAATTTTAGATAAAATTTACTTCTTTTTCATTGTTCCTGTGCTAAATCAAATCTGTTTATCTCTTTTGTGGAGCTTTTACTGTAGCAGCCCTTTAACTGTTGTCCAAGCTAATGTTGAGATGATATACTACCACTTTGTCTGTTGGTTACTTTTAAGCTCTTGAGAGCTTAATTTCCCAAATATTATCAAAGTGAGAAAGTACCTTTAGTTAAACTACTGATAAAACTGTAACCTAGTTAAAAATTCAGATCTTCTAGATTTTTAGATAGAAAGTATTTTTAGAGGATATTGTTGAAAAGCTTACTTGAAAATAGCTTTTCAGCTTTTTAGCATGTCTTATGGTGGTTTGGAGTTCTAATTTAAATCGCTGTGAAGTCCCAGAGCACTGTACACAGCCTTGCATTGCTTGTACCTTGCATTGATAGTTATTTGCAAAGCTGGCCATAAATAATGGTAGTTATTCAATTGTATCCCTTCTCCATGGTTTATTTATTCATCTTTCAAATGTCTACTGAGAGGCTGCTGTTTGCCCGTGCTGTGGTGGGCCCTAGGATGAGAGGGCATGATGGTGAGGAGGTGAACTCCTGTTCTTACACTCTAAAGAACTGGGTTGGGGTGTAATCAAGCTATAAATGGACAGACAGGAACTTTGTAGTGACAGTAGATGCTGTGAGGTGGGGTGTAGTGCCTTGTGGTGATGAGGGCCGTATTTAACAGAGGGCTTTAGTGTCACTGAGACACTTAGAAATCTTTAGACTTTGAGTTGAGTGACTCTCCTTGGACTTAAACCATTCAACCATTTTCAGCTGTGAGGGAGTAAAACTTGATTGACTTCCAGCGGTATACTTTTGCCTTTAGATGCTAGACTATTGGTGCTAGGAGCTGAAGCTACCGGAAGCGTGAGGATTACATGGTGTGTTCTGGGTTCCTCCGCTCTGTACACTGACTGGTGGAACTCCTGTGCAGGTGAAGCAAACTGGCCTTAGCTTCCTCGGCCCCTGACGATCCTCTTTCCTTAGAATAGACTTCAACATTGATGAACCCACACACTAGCACATAGCTTCCATTCCTAAGGGATAAAATTAGGGGATGGCTCATGTAACTGAAGGGCCAAGCCCTTTGCTTGCTGTGCTCACAGGCTTCTTCAGAGAGTTGATTTTAGTGGAGGTAAGTGTGCTCTGCACGGACCAGAATGGAAATCTGTAAGGATATGAGGTGCTCTGTGGACTGCTGCGAGTTTTCTGAGGCATCCTGGCTCTGAAACTTTGCACAGTCCTACATTACTTAGAGACTGGCCCAACCAAATTAGACTTTTGTTACTACAAGTTTGAACAGCTCTCAGAAAGGCACAAAAGGCTTCTGCTCCTGTAAGTAAGAACTGCATGTGGACATTCTCTCTCTCTGTTCCCTTCTGCCCCTGCCCCTCTTCTCTTCCTTCTTCCCCTTCTTCCCCCTCTGCTTACCCCGTTGTGAAGCAGACTCAGGCTGGCTCTGGAGTTGCCTCAAAATAAAAACCCCCTGGCCTCCCAGTATTGGGATTTCTAGCATGGACCAGCACGCTGTGATATTCCAGGTCCTGTGTTCTCTAGAGCTTCCTGTAAAGCATCAGAGACAGAGTGCACAGAAGAGACATTGGAGTCAAAGCCACTCTCACCTTTAGGTGTGACACCCTCTCTCGGTGCTTGTTAAAGCAGTAGCGTCGTCGGCTCTTGGTGGTTCTGCTTTGGTCCTTGCTGTAGAGCCCAGGCACTCAGCCGACTCTCGAGTTCTGGGGTTTCCAGGAACTGTACCACCGTGCCTGCCTCAACATAAGTGAGGATGTAGGCTCTGCAAATAATGCTCAAAACCAAGCTGACCTAACATTTGTGGATGACTGCCTTCTGTAACTTCAGAATGAGTGTTCGAGTGCACTAGTGAAATAGTTGATCATAACCAACTCACAGTTGTCTTATTTCAGATGATGGAAATGCTAGAGCTGTCTTTTGGCAATAGAAGAGTTAAACTAGAAATTGATATAAAATACATAGAAAATCTCCAAATGGTCAGGTATTAAATGCTATCTATTATTATCTGTGAGCCAAAGATAAAATCACAGGGCTATTAGAAAATGTTTTGAAGTGAATAAATAATAGTAAAAATTGACCTTAATGGAATACATTTAAAGTAGCATTGGTGTTATTCTTGTTAGTGTGTTTTTTCTTGTCTTAATGGCTTATTGTAGGTATGGAGGGCTTGACCGTCAATCCTCATGCCTTGAGAGTTGTAACACCGGGAGCCAGTCCGACCTTCAGCACGTCTGGGTTGTCCAGTTCCTTGCCTTTTGAGTATTGTCTTGACACTTTGGGGGAAAAAAAGGAAAACAAAGCGGTGTAGTGATCTGAACCATAGCTTGAAAAATTATATTTTCTGGAGAAGGACAGATAGAAAACATTTAATTTTACAGGTATACAATTGCTTATATATGTTCTTCCCCAAGCTTTTAGAAATGTAATTACAATATCAAAGATACCCTCAGGGTGAGAGTGACATAGAAATAACACTCTGGGCTTCTGGACTGGGCTGCTGAGCCCTGATCCTTGTTGCCATTTTAAGATTCTGGAAAAAGAAGGTCAGCTTACACCTGAAGCCCTCAGAAGAAAGGAGGTAAAGACAGCACTTAGCTAGGTAAAAATGGAAATTGAAACTGCTAGCCAGATTAACTATGAAAAAGGGGTAGAAAATAAAATACCAGTGGGAGGAATGAAGAGAGAACATTTCTACAGAGCCTACAGATTATTACACATAACTTTAATTATATATACACTCAAATATAATTATATAGTGCTGATAAATTTGGCAAGAGGAAATAGACAAATTCTTTGGAAACACAAACTATCAAATATCAAAGGTGAAACAAAGAGTTTATCAAAGATATTAAGTTTATAGGTTTAAAAAAGCCTTTTGTAAGCCGGGAGCAGTGGTTCCTTTCTATGGAAGCGTGGCAGGCAGAAGCAGGTCACTGGAGTCCAGCGCGTACACAGTGCGTGTAAGACCTTGATTCTAGGATAAAACAAGAGAAAGCTTCCTAGAAGCTATGTATCTTCATTGATAAAGTCTAAGGAACATGGAAGAAGGAAATAGACAGTTCTGTGCACACTTTTCCTGAGCAGAGAATGTACCCACTTTATTTTTATCAGCCTAGCATTATTTCCAGTCGGATATTTCAAGAAAACTACAGACCAATACCTTTCATGAATGTAGACAACAATACTTATTAGCCAAATATTTACAGAATAAATTCAGCAATTAACACAAAGCATAATACATGATGGATTGAGAATGTAGAACTAGATTGGTAATAAAAATTAGTTTAACTTGCAGACTAAAGTAGAAAACCATCAGATTTTTTGGTAGTTATAGAAAAAGCGAATAACAGAATTAAACTCGTGTGTGTGTGTGTGTGTGTGTGTGTTTTGCTAGAAATTGAACTCTGGGCCTCATATATACCAGGCCAGTGTTCTACCAATAAGTTATAGTTCCATCCTTGCCCCTCTTTTGAGACTGGCTCTTGATATGTACATGAGTATTAGTCGCCCTTCTGTTGCTGTGATAAAATACCATGACCAAAAGCAACCTAAAGAACCTTCGGCTTATGATTCGAGAGCCAGACTCCACTGTGGCAGGGAGACACGGCACAGAAACAGGAAGCTGGTTGAGCACATACCTCCATCCATTACGGGGAGGGCAGAGGGCAGGGCGGAGGATGCGGCTGCTTGAGAAAGCCTCAGCATCCTTCCCAGGGACGTGCTTCCTCCAGCAAGGCTTCCCCTATAAAAGTTCCTATAATCTCCCCAACAGCCCAACAGTTGGAGATCCACTGTTCAGATGTGAGTCAGTGGGGGCCACTAATTTAAACCACTACCCAGGTCAGCCTTGAACTCATAAACCTCCTGCCTCCACCTCCTAAATACACAGGTTATACACGTGGACCACCATTCTTGAGTTCATTTAATTTTTTTATGGATGTATTCATTTTTACTTCATATGTATTGACGTCTTGCCTGTGTGTATGCCTGTGCACCATATATGTACAGTGCCTTCAGAGTCCAGAAGAAGGCATCAGATCTCCTGGGACTGGTAACAGTTCATATGGTCCCCTGTAAGAGTAGCCAATGCTTGGAACTGCTGACCCATTTCTTTATGTCAAGTTTATTTTTTTATTTATTTTGTTTGTTTTCTTTTCAGGATAGGCAAGATGACTTTGCTGATAATGGTGCATTTGGCCTACATTCAGTCCTAGTGATTGAATGTCAGAAGGAGCCAACATTCTCCCTTTGTCCTCCAACCTCTATACTTGCACTACTGTACTTGTCCAGCCCCACAAATGCATCACATATCTATATTCATCTATATAGCTCTATTGATGTATTCAGAAGATCATTTGAAAGAGTGAAAACAGAATGAAAGCTAACCTTTTCAGCTTGATAAAGGAAACCTACAGATAAACAGATGATATTGGGAAGCAGGCAGAGATGTCTGCTTTCATTCCCTTAAGTCATCATTTTGTGTGACATCACAGCAAATATAGAAAGGCAAAGGAAATAAAAGGCATGCAGATCAGAAAGGAAGAATTGCAGTTATTACTTGAAGACAAGTATTGATGGACATTTTAAGTAATCTATATTGCAAGCCACTACAGTGAATAAGTGTGCTTAGGATGTGGGGTACATGGACAGCAATCAAAAATCAATTCTATCTCAGTTTAAGGATAGACACTTGGGAAGTAGGGGAATGTCATTTATAATAGCATAAAAACAGTGCTTAGGGGTAGACTGAACAGTAGCAGATGTATACACTTGGAGAATAAAATGTTGATGGGATAGATATGCTGTTGGGAGACTACTCTGGGGTCTTTGCATGTCTGTATGAGCTACAAAGGAAGATAGCGACAGCTCTAGTGTGTGTGTGTGTGTGTGTGTGTGTGTGTGTGTGTGTGAGACAGACAGACAAAAAGCTTTGTCTCAGACTCAGGACTTTTGTGTTTTCGGGGGATGAAGCAGTAACTGGTTACTGTGTTTTCCTTGTTTGCGAATAGCCTATTTTAAAAAACCAACCCTCCCACCTCCATTTGGGCCTTGGCTTCTAAAAAGGGGAAGGAAGGATGGGTCCTTGTGGGCTAGGTTACAGGCTGTAATGAATACTCATCTGTGAGGTAAACAACAACTTGGACAGGAGAGTCTTACCTGTTAGATAATGTGTAGAGGCTTGCTGAGAAGTGTAAGCCGACTAGATGATGCGTTAGTTATGATACGCACTCAAACCCACATCCCTTGCTGAAAGGCAGTGGAAGTGGCTGCTGAGGGAAGGAGCCCTCCAAACTCCACTGTGTTCACTGAAAACCACGGGAGCTGGTCGGGCTGCAAGAGGAGTTGTTAGGATGGAAAGGAATGCCAAGGTTTGCTTATTAGTGTGGAGGCACTTGCTCCGTCTGGGGCTTGACTTTGCCTCCTGTCTTGACCTTAAGACCAAAGTTCATGCCTATGTGTCTGTGCCCCATTTTGCACATTGTACAGAAGAAAAAAATTACAGTTGAACTACTGTAAGTCAGGCCCTTCTGTGCTATTAGCCTGTGGCTGACAAGAGTTGCAGAACACGCCCTTCCTCACAGCATGCATTTTGAGATTGATCTCCACTGTTGCATTCATTTCTAGTTCCCTTCCTTTTGACTGTTAAATAATATTCCCCTGCATAGATCTCCCACATTTTATATATCCATCCACTTACTAATGGTCATTTGAACTTTCTCAGTTTGAAACTGTTATGGATAATGCTGCTATAAACATTAAGTACAAGGTTTTATGGCTACGCCTTTCCAATTCTTTTCAATAAATATCTAGAGAGGAATGAATCAAACATTCATGGTTCTGTGGATACAGATCCCCAGATTACATTTAATGTAACAATTTGTAGTAGGAGAAATGAAGAGACACTGACTGTGGGTGGGGCTAGTGTGTGGTGGGGACTGACTGTGGGTGGGGCTCTAGTGTGTGGTGGGGACTGTGACTATGGGTGGGGCTCTAGTGTGTGGTGGGGACTGTGTGCTGTGGGTGGGGCTCTAGTGTGTGGTGGGGACTGGGCTGTGGGTGGGGCTCTAGTGTATGGTGGGAACTGACTGTGGGTGAGGCTCTAGTGTGTGGTGGGGACTGTGACTGTGGGTGGGGCTCTAGTGTGTGGTGGGGACTGTGACTGTGGGTGGGGCTCTAGTGTATGGTGGGGACTGACTGTGGGTGGGGCTCTAGTGTGTGGTGGGGACTGTGACTGTGGGTGGGGCTCTAGTGTATGGTGGGGACTGACTGTGGGTGGGGCTCTAGTGTGTGGTGGGGACTGTGACTGTGGGTGGGGCTCTAGTGTATGGTGGGGACTGACTGTGGGTGGGGCTCTAGTGTGTGGTGGGGACTGTGACTGTGGGTGGGGCTCTAGTGTATGGTGGGGACTGACTGTGGGTGGGGCTCTAGTGTGTGGTGGGGACTGTGTGCTGTGGGTGGGGCTCTAGTGTGTGGTGGGGACTGTGTGCTGTGGGTGGGGCTCTAGTGTGTGGTGGGGACTGTGACTGTGGGTGGGGCTCTAGTGTGTGGTGGGGACTGTGTGCTGTGGGTGGGGCTCTAGTGTATGGTGGGGACTGACTGTGGGTGGGGCTCTAGTGTGTGGTGGGGACTGTGACTGTGGGTGAGGCCCTTCACTGGGCATGGTGAAGATTTTCACTGAGCCTGTGCAGCTGGGTCAGGGGTGTTCATGACTCTGGCTCTGTCCAGTGTCCAGTTCACGTGCATGCACCCCGTCTCCACTTCCAGCTGCAGTGACTGTGACTGATGGTTTCTCAGCATATGTAAGGGACGCATTCAGTGCAATATGGATTCAAAAAGCTATCATCTAAAAAACATAAAAAAGTAAAAGTTCTTCTCAACATTGGCCTTGAATCCCTGACCTTTATCTCCCAAATGCTGCAGTCATATATGTGTTTGCCATGCTATTAACAGGCACACACACACACACACAGAGTTTGCATTATTATTGCAGTTTTCAGTGGTAGAGTAAGGCAGGCAAGTAAGTACAGGAGGAAAATAGAGTCCTCATTTGCAAGAAATGCCTTTGTTTTTCTGATTTACTTATTTCACTTAACATGATTTCAGTTACTGAACTCTCACCTATTGAAACAGGAAACACTTTAGATAAACATGCAGAAGGGATTGGAGATATAACTTGGTAAAAATAGCTTTTGTGTAGCATGTGCAAGTTGCTACGTTCAATCTCTGGTACTATTTTTTAAAAAAGATAGAGCAGACTCAGTACATTGTTTAAACATATGGAGGTTGGCCTGACATGGTAGCTCACACTTTAATCCCAGCATGTGGGAGGCCAGTGGGCAATAGACAAGTTTCATGTGTAGTTAGTTATATGGGAAGCAGCTCAGGCGATAGATAGAAAGCTTACCTCATAACACAAAGCCCTTGACTCAGTCCTGAGAACCACATGCACCCAAGGGCAGATACATGCCAGTGATCCCAGCACTTGGGAGGTAGAGGCAAGAAAATTAGAAACTCAAGGTCCTTCTTGTCTACAAAGGGAGTTCAAGGTACCCCCTTGTCTATATTAGAGCCTTTCTCAAAAACAAAAAATTACAATGTTCTTTAAAAAAATACAGGCTTGGTCATGAAGCTCTGGTTTTATGCCCAGCACCAAACCAGCATGATGACACATACCTGTAATCCTAACATTTAGGAGATGGAGGATTAGAAGTTCAAGGTCATCCTAGGCTTCATAGCCAGACTGAAGCTAATCTGAACTGCATTCTCATGTCTCAGAAAACAAGTCCCTCATCCCCCCTCATTGAGGCTGCAGAGAAGGCTAGTAGTTCTCTTAACTACCTGCTATTTGGGAGGATGTGGATTCAGTTCCCAGCACCCATCTGCTGCTCCCAGTCATCTCCAACCCCAGTCGCAGGGATCCAACAGTGGTTTCTGGCCTCCACAGGTACTGTGTGCACATGGCGTGTCCATGTAGGCAAGCCACTCATGCATAAAATAAAGATAAATCTTTAAAATAAACCTAGCAATTCTATGTCTAGCTATTGAAAAGAATTGGAAAGGCATAGCCATAAAACTTTGAACTTAGTGTTTATAGCAGCATTATCCATAACAGTTCAAATGATCGTTAGTAAGTGGATGGATATACAAAATGTGGGAGATCTGTGCAGGAGAATATTATTTAACAGTCAAAAGGAAGGGAACTAGAAATGAATGCAGCAGTAGAGATCAATCTCAAAATGCATGCTGTGAGGAAGGGCGTGTCCTACAACTCTTGTCAGCCACAGGCTAATAGCACAGAAGGGCCTGACTTACAGTAGTTCAACTGTGACCTACCCCCTTTGCTGTAGCGCTTCTCGACCTTCAAATGCTTTGATCTTTTAATGCAGTTCCTTGTGTTATGGTGACTCCAACCATGAAGAAGAAGAAGTGGTAGTGGTAGTATAAATAATAATAATAATAATAATAATAATAATAATAATAATAATAATAATAATAATATTGTAGGCATACATATTTTGCAACCTACTTTTAATAGGGTTCAACCTCTCTCTAGCCCACCACCCAGCAGAGGCAGTGGAAGAGAAAAGTTAATAGGATATGGGGGAAGTGGACCTGTACAGCAATAGTTCTTTGGGGGCGAGCTTGATCTTCTTTGGCCTCAGTTCAGTCCCATAGCAAACACCAAATACGACTCAGCAGCTGCAGACCAGTCCTCTAGGCAGGCAGACACCAGGCACGAACCAGCAGCTCCAGTCCAGTCCAGTCCAGTCCAGTCCAGTCCTCTCAGCAGGCAGCATGAACCAGCAGCTGTAGTTCAATCCTGAAGAAACCGCCAGGCTCGCCAACCGGCCTGAGGTGAGGCTGCAGAAGCGGCAAGCTGCCGCGGGAACCTCACAAGCAGTTCTTGAGGGAGCTCCTCTCTCGTGTTACTACTAATGGAGATCGACAACTCTGTGTAAGGCAAACCAATACACGTGTGACTTTAGCAAAGAATAGCGAGGCGGAGCAAACCAAACCAGTGCTCAGTGCTCCTCTCCCAGTGTCTGTGGGTCGTATTTATACTCCTTCATCATGGGTGCTTTCATGTGTTTGCTATATCAAAACATCCTTTCACCTGTGTCTGCTTCAGGAAAAAATTCTTTCCTGTGTCTGCTCCAGCCAAACATCCTTTCATCTGTGTGCCCCAGCAAAACATCACTTGACATAACTGACTTTCCAAAGAAACTGGAGGTTTCCACTTCATAATATAGTTACTATAATAATAAGTATTATTATTTTGGTTTTTCAAGGTAGGGTTTCTCTTGTAGCCTTTGCTATCCTGGAACGTAGATTAGGCTCACCTTGAACTCAAGGGATCAGCTTCTACCTCCCCAGTGCTGAGATTAAAGGCCTGGTGTCTGTTATGAATCTTTTTTTTTTTTTTTTTGGTTTTTCGATACAGGGTTTCTTTGTATAGCCCTGGCTGTCCTGGAACTCACTTTGTAGACCAGGCTGGCCTCGAACTCAGAAATCCGCCTGCCTCTGCCTCCCAAGTGCTGGGATTAAAGGTGTGCGCCACCACTGCCCGGCTTCTGTTATGAATCTTAATGCAAATATCTGGTGTGTGAACTATTGATGTTCCACCATGTGAAAGGGTCAGATCCCGACCCACAGGTGAGAACCACTGCTTTACAACATGCAAAGGTGGGGCTGGGAAGAGGGCACATGGTCTAAGGCTAAGAGTACCTAGTCTTCCAAAGAATGGGCGTTCATGCCAACCCCATATAGGGTGACCCACAACAGCCGTTATTCTCTCCAGGGTCTGATGCTCTGCTGCCTAGCTGTTTGGTAGGTGTTTGTAATTTTGATTTTTAACTCATGGTAGTTTTTCTGGGACAGCGTTATCATGCTGAGGGGCATCTGTACAGGATTCCCCGTACATGAAGTTCTAGTGTGAGCAACACCACATAGCTCTTCTGAAAGACAGTGCATGTGTGGTGTGGGCTTATAGGACAGGGAGTTGACACTGAAGGGTTAGGCCTGCTTTATTGTCCGTTTTAAAACACCAGTGGTAAAATGTTTATAATACTATACTTTTGCAATTAAAATGACTAACTTTGGAACCATACAAACCGGAGTTCAAATTCAGTCTTTACCATTCACTAATTGCCTAGGGCAATTATTTCTCATCTGTAAAGTAGGGGTGATAATGTTACACTTATCAGAGGATGGGGACGGAAATTATATCATGCTTTCAATAGTATCTTCTCAATACTGATGCTTTTTCTGGCAGCAGCAGTATTTGTCATTGCTCCTAAGTACAGTGTACTGTTTGAAGGGGTTAAGTTACACTTTTGTGTGTAACACTTGCTGCCCTGAACTTGCTATAGTCCTACCTCAGCTCCTCCAGGGCTGAGATTACAGGTTCAAACCACCACACCAGCTGTATGTGCTACTCTTAATTTTGGGATGGTTGTTGTATTTTGAAGAAGGTCAGGTGGATGTGGGGACACTCCCTGCAGTCCTAGTACCCAGGAAGCTGAAGGATTAAGGGACAGTCTGTACTAGGTGGTGAGAGGAGACTCTGTCTCCAAAGAAGAGGAAGAGTTGCTGATTAGGTTCTAAAAGATCTTTCAAGTTCTCTGAGCAAACAGTGCATGCCATGCTGTCTTTAATACATGCTGATACCGGAGTCCACTCCTTCATTGGACGTTCAAAAGGATTTTTAGGTAAAAACATTTTGGCTGATTTGTCCATAATCTAAACTTATTTTTTTCCTTGATGGGGGCTGGTTGTACATTTTTTTATAATTATGTTTTAATTGTGTGTTTTGCATGCATGTATGTATGTACACTGTGTGCATGTCTGGTGTTTGTGGCAGTCAGAAGAGGGCATTGAATCACCAGGAACTGGATGGCGTTCCAGAATGTTGTGAGATACCACGCGAGTGCTAGAGACTGAGCCCAGGTCCTTCACAAGAGCATCAATTGCACTTACTCGCTGAGCCATCTCCTAGACTTGTATAATCTTACATAGTTTCCCCTTTGGCACTTTAAATGGCAGAGGATTTGGAAATCTTTCCAAAGAAACATTCCTTTAGTAAGAAGCTGGTTGATTAGACTTGGGCCACACAGTCCATTTGATCTCCATGAAGTGGACTCATCTAGAAACTACAAGGTAGTGCCATTTGTAGGTAGGTCATTGAAGATTTAAAGATATTTCCATATCTTAGGTTCTTAAAGGTGGTGTGGTTTAGATCAGCATCAGGGATATCCTCCAGTTAATTATATATGTGTCAAGATGGCTTATTTTGTTATTTACATTTTTCTTGAATGTCTCTTTAAAAATCTGCTTCAAAGCCTGGTAACGGGTTTTTCCGCTTTTCTTGCAGCACCTGGGCATCTCTCTAGAAGTGGTGCGATCATGGAGGTGGTGCCGGCCGAGGTGAATAGTTTGCTTCCAGAGGACATAATGGACACTGCTATAACTTTAGTGGATGAGGATAGTATTGAGGCTGTAATTGTGTCATCCCCAATTCCCATGGAGACAGAGCTGGAAGAAATTGTCAACATAAATTCTACTGGTGACTCTACAGCCACGCCCATTTCCACGGAACCAATCACAGTGTACAGTAACCACACTAACCAAGTTGCAGTGAATACCACAGTTTCTAAAGCAGATTCTAATACCACAGTGAAACCAGCATTTCCAAGTGGCCTTCAAAAACTTGGTGCTCAGACTCCTGTGACTATATCAGCCAATCAGATTATTTTAAACAAAGTATCACAGACATCTGATCTTAAACTTGGCAATCAGACCCTTAAACCAGATGGACAGAAGTTAATATTAACAACTTTGGGCAAGTCTGGTTCACCAATTGTTTTAGCACTACCCCATAGCCAACTACCCCAGGCTCAGAAAGTTACAGCTCAGGCCCAGCCAGGAGATGCTAAGTTACCACCGCAGCAGATTAAAGTAGTTACCATTGGAGGGAGGCCCGAGGTGAAACCTGTCATTGGTGTCTCAGCACTGACCACAGGAAGTCAACTGATTAATACTACAACTCAGCCCTCTGTGTTACAGACCCAACAGTTAAAAACAGTACAGGTAAAAACAAAAGAGGGCGTATTACTTCAAGTGCATGTTAAAAAGTTAAACTGATGCAAAGTTGGGTTTATAGGGTTGTTAATTGCCTAACTGTTAATGAATTCTTTTGAATGTTTTAAGTAATTGTGTGGATTTGTTTTGTTGTTAAATTTGATATGTCTAATGCTCATGAAAATTTTTTACCAGAGAACTTATAGCAAACTAAGTTTTGGTTAACTTTCAAGTGGTATATTTATAACCTTTTATGCATTTTATACATATTGGTAGTTTGACTACAGAGTATTATTTTGCTGGCCTAAAGATGCCCAACTTTGGGCTGGAGAGATGGCTCAGCAGTTAAGAGCACTGACTGCTCTTCCGAAGGTCCTGGGTTCAAATCCCAGCAACCACATGGTGGCTCACAGCCATCTGTAATGGGATCTGATGCCGTCTTCTGGTCTGTCTAAAGACAGCTACAGTGTATTTACATATAATAATAAACAAGTATTTTTTAAAAAATGAAAAAAAAAGATGTTCAACTTACTGCAAAGCTATCAAATCAATCCACCTTTTTTCTTTTTTCTTGGTTCATTAATGACTAAAGGGTAGGCAACCTTTGCTGCTCTGAGAAGCCTTGGAGTCAGCGGTAGCTGGTGTTCACCAGTGTTTGTCCATCACCGTGGTTCATGTTTGGAATTGAAGAAGACACTGGATATAATGGAGCAAAGTGCATTTGAGTTCGACTGCGGGGTTTGAGTCACCCCATGTTGTCCATAGGCTGTGGGACTGGAGAGAGCTTGCTCTCTGAAGTTTAACTTTAGCTTAAGATGGCTACTTGATCATTTAAAACACAACAAAACAAAACATAGTATTATATAGTTTTCAAAACATTAAGGATCCTTCAGAAAGAATAGAACTTAATAATATGAACAGTATAATAAAAGATCACCAGGGCATACATGAAAGTTTTTCAGTTTTTGATGGCCCCAAAAGCCTCTTTAGGCCACTACAGCACTTAGAGATGCAGGGATTCACTTAGAGGGAAACCATGGTACATTTCCTGTTTGGAAGAGTTGTCTTTGAAAAGAAACCAGACAGAAGCCAGTCGTGGTTCCCCCCTTAACCTTTAACCCCAGCTCTCATGAGGCAGAGGCAGGCATATCTCTGGGTTTAAGGCCAGCCTGGTCAACAGAGAGAGTTCCAAGACGGCCAAAACTATAGAGAGAAAACTTGAGTATGGGAGAGAGAGGAGTAACCAGAAGGCATGGGACAGAGTAGCAAAGAAAGGAGTATAAGGAGTAGGAGAGTGTGGGAGGGAGGAGTAACCAGAAGGCATGGGACAAAGTAGCAAAGAAAGGAGTGTAAGGAGTAGGAGAGTGTGGGAGGGAGGAGTAACCAGAAGACATGGGACAAAGTAGCAAAGAAAGGAGTGTAAGGAGCAGGAGAGTGTGGGAGGGAGGACTAACCAGAAGGCATGGGACAAAGTAACGAAGAAAGGAGTATAAGGAGTAGGAGAGTGTAGGGGGGCTACTTCCTCTTAGCTGACATTTATGTCCAAGTTTTGGTTATTGTTTCCAGAAAGAGTTAGAAACTTTATTCCGATGAACTTTGGTTAAGAAGGATAAGCTTTCTCAAACCTTGTAACCTGCTGTTCCTTTCCGTTCCTGTTTAACAGCTGATGCTTCTTGCTTCATCATTATTGTTACCCCTCACTGTAACTGGTTTATCTTTGCTGAGTCACTCATGAATGAGATCACTTCTGTTATCATTAGGAAGCATCCTGTCCTAGTATTTAGACCTGATATGATTGGCCTTGACCGTGGGTCATCATGTTCTCAGGGACAGGTGATAGAAACCAGAATGCCATCCCTTCACTTCTGAGAGCGGTGTATGCCATCCACTGATTTCTTACTTTAATTTCCTAAGCATTGGCAATAAAAGACTCGGGTCTAATACTCATTTATTTTATTGTTGTTAGCTTTATAAAATCTGATTCCATTTGTTTTGAAAACTTCTGTTTTTTAAAATATTTATAACAGAGCTGGTCATGGTGGTGCATGTGTCACGTACTCAGGATCTGTGATAGTCTGGTCTATATAATGAGTTCTAGGGCAGCCAGGGCTCCATAGTGAGACAGTATCTCACACAACTAAGAAACAAGCAAACAAATAAACAACAGAAAGACAAAGAAACCTATTTAGAATATTCTCTAAGTATATAGTTGATTTTAGGTAGCTCAGATCTTTCTAACTCAAAAGCAACTCATGAAACACTTTGAAAAAATAAGTTAGTAATTAACACATCTATAGTTTTCTACATTAGGCCCCATAATATTTGGGTTCTTTTGAGGAATTTATACAAATCTACACCACCCATAGTCCACAGAATTATTTTAAATTTAGTCAGAGGGTTGTAGAAAAATGGCTCAGCAGTTGAGAGTACTGACTTCCAGAGGTCTTGAGTTCAGTTCCCAGCAACCATATGGTGGCTCAGAACCCTTTGTAATCCGATCCAGTGCCCTCTTTCTGGTGTGGCTGATGACAGCTACAGTGTATTCATATGCATAAAATAAATAAATAAATCTTTTAAAAATGTACTCAGGGTACTGAGACTGTTAAGAGTATGGACAGCAGGCAAGAATAATGGAGATCCATCTTCAAATGAAAACAGTCTCTGCGCCACAGGCAGTGGTAGCGGGATACTCACGATAGTGATCGCGGCACCCTCATCATAGCAGTATAGTGATACGTAATTTCAAAGAGCTAGCCATACTAAGTAGCTCGCAAGCAAGCAGCAGTGCTCCTTAGTGACCGCCCCTGAATGTGTCCCACATGATGCTGAAAGTTATTCCATGAGTTATTGGCTGACTTTCCTACCTTATTTTTAAGTTTTCTTTTATTTTAATTTTGTCTTAATCTGCTTATATAAATTTATTGAAAATGATTCTTTAAAAAATTTCAAAAAGTTGTTTGCTTGTGTATTATGTATTGTCTGTCTGTCTATTGATCTATCTCTATGAATGTTTTACCTGAGTTGTGTGTGTGTGTGTGTGTACGCATGTTTATGTACCATGTGCGTCTTGCAAAGTCCAGAAGAAGACATCAGATCTGAAACTGGAGTCCCAGAAGAGCCGTCAGGGTGCTGGGCGTGGAGCCTGGGTCCTCTGCAAGAGCAGCAAGTACTTAAGTTGCTGAGCCGTGCGCATGCCAGGCAGTGACTCCAACAGACAGCTACATACCAGGCCAGTTCACTGATTCCTAAGCTATCCTAGAACAGAAGTGTAAGTGAAATAAAGAATCATTTTCAAGGGCATACACAATATCACGTAACATAAAAGCAGGTGTGGTGGTGTGTGTCTGTAATCCCCATGCTTGGGAGGCGGAGGCAGAAGGATAGAATAAAGGAGTTCAAGGCCAACTAGGCAACATGAGGCCTTATTTAAAAAAAAAAAAAACTATGGTTTCTTAATGGACCTAGAAACCATTATTTTTAGCAGTGCTAAAGGAATACTACTATAAGAACATGATGAGATCTTCCATTTGATTAATTAATGTGCCTTTGGTTCCATTGTTTAGACCACTTTTCCTGTTTGGTAAGCATGTAGCATATGATGGTGAAAGTCAGGAAAAGGGGAAATACTTGGAAGTCTTACTTTTTAGCTAAGGCTTTATGTTTCTCAGACTGTCCATCTCTGTGGTCACTAACTCGTTGTGTAGATGTGAAGTTCCACCTTGCTTTAGAGCTGTACTGAGCACACTGGGGTATTTCCCTTTGTGTCTCTAGGGTATCCCAACTTTCTAAAGTATAGTTAATTTACTCAGCTATATCATGGTTTGCAAGCTGAGTGTATTGCTACCACCAGTGGATTTCTTTTGAAGAAATGATTTTATCTCATAGGTATTTGTGTCACTGATAAGTTCTGAGTACAAGAACGTAGCACCGTGAGCATAACTGTGTGCTGTCTGTAATTTGAGCACATAAAGCTGGTGTTCAGCTGTGATCAATTTCGTTTCTGATATATTGCTGTTATTCATGTTAGTCTTGTTTATTTATGTGAGTCATCTCCAGTAATAAATAATACTTCAGGATCTCAGTGTACATATCTGCCAAGAGATAAACTATTTAATGTTCCTCACACACTAAGCTCTGAGTTCTATGCCAGGTAAGTGTCTGCTCCTGCCTTTTAGCAGAGATTCTTTGCATTTGGTGACAATTGCAGCATAAAAACATTGAACTTGAGCATGGTGGCGTGTGCCTGTAATCTCCACACGTGGAGTGAAGTGGGAGTGAAGGCCCAACCTTAACTGGGTCAGCTCTTCTTCTCCTGGTATGTGTGTGTGTAGCTCTAAGTCTCTTGGCATGGTGGTTCTTGTCTGTAATCTCAGTATTTGAGAAGTTGAGGCAGGGGTATTGCCTTCAAGGCCAACGTGTGGTCCATAGTGAACTCCAGGCCTGTCTTAGCTGATGAATAAGAACATATCTCAAAAAATGTGAAAAAGAGAAAAGAAGGACAATGTAGCTGTAAAGTTGTAATTTCCATTGGATCCCAGGTAATGTGGTCGTGTGTGTGTGCAGCAGTGCCTCATTATTCATATTGTAGTTGTAAAACTCCGTCTTTTTATTACTGAATAGCCTAGCTGGAAAACTAATATTGTGTGTAGACTCTCATTATTAAACATTATTACTATTACACTTTACTGTTTTCACCATCTGCATGTTTCAGAGAGACTAGGGGATTTATTGGAAAGTAGAGGTATTAGGACATTTGTGCTTATACATAATGACCATATTAATATTTTGGCGAGTGGATTTATTTTAAATGTTTTATACATTAATACATAGATACATTTGCTAAATTACCTGGCTTTACTGTACTACTGTGTATGACTGTTGTTTACTGCACACGTTTTATGGAAACATGTCTCCATGGTTTATTTATGTTTCAGATTGCTAAGAAACCTCGGACACCAGCCTCAGGTCCAGTGATCACGAAGCTGATTTTTGCAAAACCAATCAATAGCAAAGCAGTTACGGGGCAGACAACTCAGGCGTCCCCACCCGTCGCCACAGGTTATCTGTCTTTACAGTTTGTCAGCTCTGTGTGTGTGTCTGTCCTAGATTTAGAAAAGGCTCTCTGTCACTTTAAAGTGTTCTAACATAATTATACCTTATTTGTTTGTAGTTTTTCACTCTTTTTTTATTGAATTTTTTTTCATTCTATATATTTTGATTGTGGTTCCCCCAGCTCCTCTCTTTCCACCCAGCTCCTCCCCCCAGCTCCTCTCAGATCCTCTCCCCACAACTCCTGTCTTCTTTCTCTCTCTTAGAAAACAAGCTAACCAAAACCAAAAACAAAAGACCAAATAAACCAGGACAAAGAATAAGACAACAAGGAGAAAGCACAAGAAACACACAGATACACACACAGAAACACACAGATACACACACAGAAACACACAGATACATACACAGAAACACATAGATACACACAAAAACACAGATACACACACAGAAACACACAGATACACACAGATACACACACAGAAACACACAGATACACAGAAACACACAGATACACAGAAACACACAGATACATACACAGATATACACACAGAAACAGATACACACACAGAAACACACAGATACATACACAGAAACACACAGATACATACACAGATATACACACAGAAACACACAGATACACACACAGATACACACAGATACACACACAGATACACACAGATACACACACAGAAACACACAGATACACACAGATACATACACAGAAACACACAGATACACACACAGAAACACACAGATACACACAGATACACACACAGAAACACACAGATACACAGAAACACACAGATACATACACAGAAACACACAGATACATACACAGATATACACACAGAAACACACAGATACACACACAGAAACACACAGATGCACACAGATACATACACAGAAACACACACAGAAACACACAGATACACACAGATACACACAGATACACACAGAAACACACAGATACACAGAAACACACATACACAGAAACACACAGATACATACACAGAAACACACAGATACATACACAGATATACACACAGAAACACACAGATACACACACAGATACACACAGATACATACGCAGAACCACACACAGAAACACACAGATACACACACAGATACACACAGAAACACACAGATACACACAGAAACACACAGAAACACAGATACACACACAGAAACACACAGATACACACAGATACACACACAGATACACACACAGATACACACAGATACACACAGAAACACACAGATACAGACAGATACATACACAGATACAGACAGATAACACACAGATACACACACAGATACACACAGATACACACACAGATACACACACAGAAACACACAGATATACACACAGATACACACAGATAGAAACACAGAACCTATAAAAGCACAAAATAGTGGGGCTGGAGCGATGGCTCAGTGATTAAGTGCAGACTGCTGCTCTTCCAGAGGTCCTGAGTTCAGTTCCCAGCACCCACACGGTGGCTCACAACCATCTCTAACGGGATCCAATCTCTTCTGGGGTGTCTGAAGACTGTGACAGTGTAAATAAATAATTCTCAAAAAAAAAATAAAAAATACACACACAAAATAGTAAATCATAACCCAGTTTCTCTGGCTGCACATGAAATTCTTTATGAATGGGAAATTGCCATGTTATCAAATAATTGTTATCAAAATATAACAGAATTTAAGCTATAGTAGTTTACCAGCACTCTTCTTAATGTTACCCAGTTCTTTTTTGTTGTGTACTTTAAAATGTATCATTACCAATAACTATCATTTCAAATGCTCTGTTAGGAACGGAGTTCAGTAGAAAGGTTGTCTGTGCCTCAGACCTTGATATCAATCTTTATTAATATAAAACAACAATATCCAAAAGCTGTCCAGCTCTCCCTGACTCTCGGGAATTACTCTCATGAATGATGCTGCTTGGTCCTTGGGTCATTTATAGCATGTTGCAAGTTAGTCTCTGCTTTTCCTTCTAATTGCAGACAAAATGCTCAATATCTGTTGTGTCACTAGAATTGTGTGCACTAAGTGTAGTTTGCAGAGGGGTGGGAGTCAGGATCTTGCTCTATAGCCCTGACTAGCCTGGTGCCCATTCTATAGCCCAGGCTGGCGTTTGAACTCACAGTGGTCTTCTGATAGAGCCTGCCTAGTATAGCTGATGCTTTTTCAAAATGTGTTAAGAGTGTTTTTTAAATTGAGGGTTTCTCATTGAAGATGGCTTTACTAATATATACTTCGTTTCTTTAAAATACAAATTTGATCTTGTTACATCCTTGCTTAAAATATTCTTTGCTTGGTTCATTTCTTGGCTTTGTCCTGTCAGTATTAAGTTTACAGGAAGGAAAGAACTGACCTCTCCAGCATGTTGTCTGATTTCTACACGCACCTGGCCCCTGAACAGCTAGACTCTGAGAACACACTAAATGATGAAATATTAAAAAATCAATGTTCTCTGGAAGAAAGTCTAGCAGATTCCTTAAAATCAAAAGCAACAACAACGACAACCCTGAATTTCCAAGTGTGACATGAACTATCTGGTGCAGGCTGAGTGTGAGCTCTTGTGCACCTTCTAGTACCCGTGGGGTCACAGGGCCACTTGAGGCAGTCTCCTCTGTCCCACCATGTGGGTTTGGGTCCATTGCCTCAGGCTCTGTGGCGGCAGGCACCTTTATCACAGAGCCTAGGGAAAAGTAAAGGAATTCGAGATGGAGCCTAGTTGGGGTCTCCAGAACCTGGAGCCCTAGTGACAAAGTGGATCACTTTCCACTGAGGCAGAGGGAGAGCCTCGAGCATGTGAGGCTGTCACACTCCAAGCTGACATTAAATACTGTAAACAGTAGTCCTTGATATAAGGTTTGTAGGCTGGGCCATAGCTTGGTCATAAAGCACTTGGCTAGAGTGTTAGACCCTAGGTTTACTCTACAGAAGCCTATGCCTCTACTGCAAACAGGAACATCGACTGGCCACCGATTCTTAATTCCTACCCTGGGGCACTGACCACATGGCTCATCGAGCCCAGTTCCTGGCCCACTGGCTAAGGCAGGTCTGCAGCTCCTGTGTGGGCTTCTGCTTTCACTTCTAGTCAGCCTTCCTGCACCTGTAATTTTTGTCATTGTCCCTGAGTGCAAGGGATGACCTCCAGTTGGTCTAAAGAGGCTGGAAGGCACCATCAACAGCCTCATTTCCCAGGGGAACCCCCACCCCCAGTGGCCGGCCGCATGCTGCAGTTGCTGTGGTAAGGGCAGGGATCAGTGGGTAGCACAGTGGACTGGAGGACTTAAGATAAAAAGCAAAAGGAAAGTAAATTGCTTTTAGTTTCCTTCCACAGTGTGGAAATCAAGGACAACTTTCAGGATTTGTTTGGTTCTTCCTTGGGTCATCAGGTGTGTATGGGAAGCGCTTTCCCCTGCGGAACCATCTTGCCAGTTCTTTGCTGCATAATGTTTGCTCTGTTTTCATTGTGTTCATTTTAAGTGCCCCCCCCCCCCACCGTATTCATTATCGTCAGTAATTGAGATTGTCTGTAAGAGTTTTTCGAGAGTTTGGAGAGATGGCTCAGTGGGTGAGAGTGCATACCAGCTTGGCTCCAGCGTCTGAGTACGGTGGCCACAGCAGGCCATAACTCCCGCCTTTCTGGCCTCTGGGCACTGCACTCACTTAGACACACACAGGCTGGAGGGGTGGCCCTGTGGCAGCAAACCTGCGAACACATACACCTGTGAATATAGTTTTACCTTTTAGGGAAATTCACTTAATGAAATTTGATTACATCTTCAGTCAGCTTGAGCAATCATTAGGTCTTGACAATCTCATTTCATAAGCCCTCATTTCTTCCATCTGGTACTGTTGTAAAGAAATTTCAGACAGTAAGTTTTTACCTGTAAACATTTCAGCCTTAACTTATACTATAAATAACTATATTTATAAAAACAACCATAACAGTATCAGTAACCACAATAACCAGTGACCTTAATGGTAGTTTCTAAATAGCATAAAATACCACTGTCAAATATCAGTTTAACTGAAGTCATTTTAATGTTATTATTTTGAAATACTTAAAGTAATTGTGTTTTTTTATTATTGACTATGCTGTTTTCCATTTTTAAAAAGATTTTATTTATGTTTGAGTACACTGTTACTGTCCTCAGACACACCAGAAGAGGGCATCAGATCCCATTACAGATGGTTGTGAGTCACCATGTGGTTGCTGGGATTTGAACTCAGGACCTCTGGAAGAGCAGTCAGTGCTCTTAACCACTGAGTCATCTCTCCAGCCCACTTTCATTTTTTTTAAGTTTTAAAAAGTTTTTTTGTTTACCATATTCTTTATCACTTATGCCAAAACTCATGCTGAACAGTGAGCTCTGTATTACAAAGGAAGTTTTACTTTTGCACTCAACTTTAAGTCTTTGGTTGCAAGTTAAAAAAAAAAACTCACACAAATGCATACAGTTGTTAAAAAAATGTTTCTTGAAAGATAATATCCACTTAATAGGAAATTATATTAATAACTAAAGCAGTGAATATTTGTATGAAACTCTTCATAATGTTTTTTGAACTTTAGGCTCAAAATGTCTACAGGCATTTGCTTTGTAAAGCACACACATATGTTAAACTAAAGAAATATATTTAAGATTTATGTATTTATTTTATGTATGTGAGTAGTTGTATTCAGAAGAGGGCATGGAATCCTATTACAGATGATTGTGAGCCACCATGTGGGTGCTAGGAATTGAACTCAGGACCTCTGGAAGAGCAGTCAGTGCTCTTAACCACTGAGCCATGTCTCTGGTCCCAGTGGCTGGTTTGTAAGTGTCTGTACGATTTTTGGTTTTGTGTTTTTGAGTTAGTCTTACATATTCCTGGCTGACTCCCCCTGTTGCCGAGAATGTCCTTGGATCCTCGGGTCTCTACCTCTCCAGTGGTGTCCCATCTTGCTGGTTTAGGAGGCTCTCATGGCTCCCTGTATGCTGGGCAAGCACCCTGCCAATCAAGCTGTCTTCCCTGCAGAGCCGTGCGTTTAATTTTGCTCTACATGATTTAAGGTCAAACAGGAAGATGTGTATGCGTAAAGTACAGAGATGAAGAAGATGAGGGGCTCACGTCCTGAGCTTTCCCAAGCACGCACGCATTCTCTCTCTCTCTCTTTCTCTCTCTCTCTCTCTCTCTCTCTCTGATGGATATATAGATATAGCTTAACTGTGGTTCGGGGGCACTCTTAGATCATCTAATATTAGATATTATTAAGAAGCTTTGTTTTGTTTCTCCCTATTGTTCATTAGGGTCTCACTAATGTCTTTAAAGTCATATATTGATATATATGAAACTAAAGTCCTTATATATAGAGATCATCACTGTGTGGTTTTTTTAACTGTTACTAGAGCCCATTAGCTGACGTGTTCCCTCTCATTTGCAGGTAGGGTTCTTTCACAGTCTACTCCTGGCACTCCGTCAAAGACGATAACAATATCGGAAAGTGGTGTTATTGGATCAACTTTAAATTCCACAACACAGACACCAAATAAGATAGCAATCTCACCTTTGAAGTCGCCAAATAAGGTAAAAAAGAAAAAAGAAAATTAGCTCCAAATGCCACATACTGTGGTTGACACTTTTATTGTCTTACACTAACTTCAAGTACTTTAGTTCTCATATATCCCTAAGCAGGTAACAGGTACTCTAGGTACTCAGTGAATACAGGATTAATTGACTAATCAGAATTTTTTTTTCCTCGTTGATTTGTTTAGGACTGAGTCTACTGTGTAGCCTTGGGTGGCCTGGGACCTAAAATCCCCCTGCTTCTGTCTTCCCAGTGTGGCTCTAGTCAGGACAATCAAGGACTTCCCACCTTGTTTATTAGTTTGTTTGGTACTGGGGATTTGACAAGTGCTCTACCACTGACCTCTACCCTCAACCACAAGCAAGGAGTTTTGGCTAGTGAAGATTTTACTTTAAACACTTGGCAATAGAGTAATCATTGGTGACTTTTATGGCCTGTATAAATACAAGGCTTTGTTTTTTTTTTGTTTTTTGTTTTTTTTTTGGTTTTTGAAGACCTTTGAAGACCGGGTTTCTCTGTGTAGCCCTGGCTGACCTGGAACTCACTCTGTAGACCAGGCTGGCCTTGAACTCAGAAATCCACCTTCCTCTGCCTCCCAAGTGCTGGGATTAAAGGCATGCGCCACCACTGCTCCACTAAATACAAGTTTTTAGTGAAGGATATATATATGATGTGGTTAGTTACTCTTCAGCTAGTATTTAGCAAAATTACTCTTTGGGTAATAATGAAAAGATACAGTGAGTTCATAGTGTAAAATGCTAAAGTAACTATTGATAGAGATGCACGCTCCCCTTGGGTAACACTGAGGACTAGAACAGGATGTCAGTCGTGCTAAGCTCACTATCAGTGTGTCTGAGCTTAACTACATCTTATTCAAAGCATTTGAAAACTTCCCACGACTTTTTTTCATTCTAAGGTGGCAAGTATCTTAACTCACTTCCCTGAGACTTAGAATTGTCATTATGTCAATGTAGAAAAACATACAAAGTAGGTGTATTTTAAAAGTCACACCTTCTTTTTCCCTTTAGATGCCACTCTGCGAGTCTGGAAGTACACTATCTTTTGTCGGCAACTTCCTCCTTGATTTGTAGCTATTCATAAATGAAACAACATTGAATGTTTGCTCTCTATAATATATAAATATGGTATCATACAGCATATTAAAGTCAGCATCCAGATACAAAGTAGTATGTTCATATAGACTGAGTTTTCTATGACAGAGTGGACTCAGCTTTTTGTCTCATGCATTTCACACACTGAGGCTGAAACATAGAAAGATAAGGTTTTCATCTGAGGGAGTTCAATCAGAACATTAGATGGAAGCATTAGAAGCTCTTTGCAGAATATTAATTATTACTGGTAGACTGATGCACGCGTGTGCGTGTTTCTGTGTGTGTGTGTGTGTGTGTGCGCGCGTGTGCTCATGTGTGTTCGCTACTAGGATTTGTACAGATAAGGCTATTCTTTTGTTTTGTTCTGTCTTCAGAGTCTTTTTTTTTTTTTTTTTTTTTGGTTTTTCGAGACAGGGTTTCTCTGTGTAGCCCTGGCTGTCCTGGAACTCACTCTGTAGACCAGGCTGGCCTCGAACTCAGAAATCCACCTGCCTCTGCCTCCCAAGTGCTGGGATTAAAGCTTCAGAGTCTTTCTATATAGCCTAGGCTGGCCTTGAACTCAAGGCAGGCTCCCAGCCAGCTATGTAGCCTGACTAATCCTGGCATTATGTCCCACCATGTGGCTAACTCTACCTCTGTGCTCAGCTCTGGTCCTCCTGTTCACTTCTGCGTCTGCTGGCGAGTCTCTTGGGTGTCATTTCTTCTTCCAGCATCTCTCCCTACGTAAGCTTGGTGACAACCTTGTTTTGTTAACATTTCTGACAGTCCTCACTCGCTTCTTGGTCTTTGAGTCTAACATCATTCTTCCTTTGTAGAGCACCAGGATGTCTGCTTTCCCAGCCCACTTGACCTGCAGTTGTCATTTGCTAGAGGATAGATTTCTTCTCTTACATTTTCTAACTAATCATGAATTTCATAGGTATTTATTAGACATGCACACAAACACTGAAGTAATGAAATGATCTGTTTTATTTCTCTTGGCTTTAAGTTTTACCAATTATATCCTCTTTTTTCTTACTTCCAGTGTACCTTTTGTTGAGAAATCATAGTATTTCTTTTTAGGAATGTTTGTTATGGTATGTCAGTTTCTTAAGCCCAGTGTTTTAACATGCTAAACTAATTTATTCAAAAGGCAGAGAGTGATTACATGACAGTTCCAGTGAATATATCGAATTCCTGATAATACTCAGCTTCTGCTTTGGTAACTGCAAAAATAGGATTCTCCTAACTTAAAAAGGAAAAAGATCCTTAAGATCCCATGTATTAGCACAGTGTTAAATCCCTATACTTGTTCAAGTCTGTAGATCTAAGTTAACATCCAGCAAGAAGAAGAAATAAGGGATTAAGATGAGTACGAAAGTTTATCACAATTCACTCATTAACATTAATATGTGCTGAGAGACCAACTCTTTTGGGTTCAGACTCCATCTTAAAGAACTTGACCTAATGCTGAACTAAGTTAACTAGCAGGCTGCTACCTAGCACCAGTTTCCAGGTTACCTCCCAACAAATCTGCACCCGCCGGTTCCAAGCCCGCCCCTGGCACTTCACTCCCTAACAACCACCAATCAGGAGGAAAACAGAAGTTAAGTTTTTAGTTTGGCTCCCAGCACTGGCCAATTACGTTAAAGGCCATAATGGCCCCCCAATCGCATGTGTACCAGGCTAGAGATCCCCTTCTTCCTCTATCAGTGCTTGCCTGAAACTGGGCTCAGGGCTTCACCTTCCTGCTGTGTCGGGGTTGGCGGGGAGCCCGAGCTTGAGCTTGGATAAAGAGCCCTGAATGTGACGGCACTGCACTCGGCTCCTTGGTGGTCTTTGGGGTTCACGAACGTTTCCTGGCACAACATACATATAAAATACCACAGAATAGTGACCACAGTGGAAACACTGGAATTAAGGTTTAAGTTTCACAAGGTGACTGGACATATGGCTGCTGTGTGTTGTTTGTTCCGGGACTGGGGAAGTAGCTCAGTTGATCCAGTGCTTGCGGGAGCTCACATGAAGCCCTTAGATTCAGTCTGTAGCAGTGCATAAAAGTGGGCATGGCTGCACACCTGTAACCTCAGCACCTCAGGAGGTCGAGGCTGGTGGCCCACAAGTTCACGGTCACCCAAGTCCCAGAGACTTGGTCTTAAGAGAAAGGTATGTGTGTGTCTGTCTGCCACCACCATTCCCTGTTTCCAGTGTAAAAACTATTTTGGTGTTGGGAATCGAAGCAAAGGTATCCCATATTCTGAGCCTGTGTTTTATCACTGAGCTATATTATCCAGCTTCATGGAATCAATGTTTTGTAGTTTTTACTGTAGAACTCTCACTTTTCTGGTTAAGTATATGCATCAGTGCTGTGGGGTTTGGTTTTGTGTGCTTACGTGGTGACTTGTGTGATCACTTTCCTGGTATCTGTCTCAGATAGGCCTCCAGTAGAACTCTGGGTTTTAACTGTTGATTGTACGTCTTGACACTTGACGAGTTTGTTGTTTACCATTAGGTTTTCTGTGTGTAATAGCTGTCATCTACCTACAGTAATAATCTGACTTCTTCTTTTCCAGTACGAATAGTGTGTTTTTCTTCCTGATTGATCTGTATAAGACTTGTAGCAGTTTATTGAGTATAAGTAGTGAAAATAAGCATTCTTTTTCTTGAGATTTTTAGAAAGTTCTTCCTCAGAGTAGAATGCTAGCTGTTGGATTTTTGGATATGGTCTCATGTGATTATGTTCCTTCCGTGTGTAATGTGGTCTCATGTGATTGAGTATGTTCCTTCCGTGTGTAATGTGGTCTCATAATTATGTTCCTTCCATGTGCAGTGTGTAGTTTCTTGAGAGCTTTATCACAAAGGGTCACATAAAGGGTTACATAAACTCTTCTTGTGTCTGTTGAGATGACCACGTGGCCGGCTGCACTCCACCTGCTGATAGACATGTCGCTCTTCATGCCTTACTTTGCACTCCAGCTTGTCTTGGAGCGCTGTGTAGCCGGGGTTAGCCTCCAGCTCAGACGTCCTCTTCTCTCAGCCCCTGTGCTCTCTCAGTGCTTGTAAGGTGTTTGCTGTTGATGTTGTAGTTGTTTCATGTTATGGGGACCTGAGTCAGGCTTCACACTTGCTAGCCAAACACTGTAGTAATGACCTCACTCAATTGACTAGTATTTGGTTGAGGATTTTTGCATGTTTGTCAAATATACTTGTCTATAGGATTTTTGGTTTTGTTTTCTTTCTTTCTTTCTTTCTTTCTTTCTTTCTTTCTTTCTTTCTTTCTTTCTTTCTTTCTTGTTTGTTTGTTTGTTTTTGGTTGCGTTCTTATTTGCTTTTGGTGTCAGAATAATATTGGCCACATAGAATAAGTTTCGAATAATTCTTTATATTTTTTGTACTAATTTAACCAGAATTGGTGTGTGCTGCAATGTTTGAGTTGACTGTTTTGCATGGAAACTGGTCTTTGCTGGGAGGACAGAGGCTGGGATTCAACGCTGATGGGGAGCCGACCCACCTCAGACTTGGCATTAGTCTTTCCACTCACAGTGAGGTGCCCGCGCTCAGGAGCCCGTGCTTCTTACCACCTGTTTTTGTTGTGTTGTACAGTTGTTCATAATAATTCCTGATGATCCCCCGTGTCCCTGTGATGGCGGTCACAGTCACTCCCTTTTACTTGGGCTGGCCTCATTCTTACTGTAGTAGCCAGGCTAACCTGGAGTTGGACTCCTCCTGCCTTGGCTTCTCAGATGTTAGGGTGTGCATCCCCACATCACATGTGCCTGTAACTCAGGAATTGCTTCTCTTCTCCTGGATGCTGGGACTTGAGCTCAGTCTGTCAGGCTTTGGGTAAGCACCCTTACCCATTGAGCTACCTCGCCCGCTTGTCTTCTTGATTTCTTTCAAGTCTCACTCTGTAGACCAGGCTAGCCTGAAACTCCTTCCAAGTATTGGAGTTACAGGTATGAGGCACAGTGCCCAGAAGTGGTTTTTTGTTTGTTTGTTTGCTTTTTCTTTTGAGATGGGGGTCTCTCTGTTATGTGACTCTGGTTATCCTACAACTCGCTCTGTAGACCAGGCTGGTGTTGATGTTTCTGCCTCTGCCTCCTGAGTGCCAGGATCAAAGACATGGACCACCACACCCAGGTGTCTCCATCTTTGTCTCTGATTTTATTTGAGTCTTAACTTTTCTTACTCTACCTAAGCATTTATCAAATATATTTTTTTAAAAGAAAAACCAGCTCTATTTTTTAATTGACTTTTGTAGCTTTTAGTCTCTCATGCATTTATTTTTTGTTGTGGTCTTTGTTATTTCTTTCTCCTAACCTAGGATCTGATTTGTTCTGAGTTTCTGGTTCCTTACAATGTAACATAAGTTGTGTTTTTGAGATCTTTCAAGGTTTTTGATGTGATATATTTTCATTTTCATTTTTTCAAGGAATTTAAATTATTTCCTCTTGGTTTCTATAATCTGTTATTTCAGAACAACTAGGCCGATGTGGTGGTGCACACCTGTATGTAATCCCTATATTTAAGAGGCTGAGGCAGGAGGATAGAGAAGTTCAAGGCCAGCCTGGACTAAGTAAGTAGTAAGACCATCTCAAAAAGTAAAATAAAAGAAAGAGAATACATTTTAAGTTTTTCATGTTTTTGTATAGTTTCCAAAGACTTATTACCGTACAGATATTTAGTTTTGCTGCATCGAGGTTGGAAAAGACTCCAGGTGTGGTGTCAGGTGTGTTGAGCTGGATTTTCGGAATGTATGTTCTGTCTCAGAAAATGTCGTGCATGGTAATGAGAAAAACATGTAATTTACAAGTCTGGGGGAGGCGTCTGTTGGTGTCTGTTAGGCCCGTTTGGTCGAGGGATCAGCTTAGCTGCCGCCTCTCGGGTTTCTGTCTGATGTGTGCATCCCTGGCAGTCGGGTGCTGTGTCCCTTACTGTACTGCACTGGGCCTATCTCTTCCTGCCTTGACGCCGTATTGCTGTATATTTGTTACTGTTTTCTTTTTGCTGAATTACACTTCATCCTTTGACTCTCTGTTTCTTTTTGCTGTCTTTGAATTGAGATCTATTTTACTTCGTATAAATATGGCTACTCCTGTTTCGTTTGGGTTGTTGGCTTGGAACATCATCTTCCACCCTTGTGTTCTTCTGTTAGAAGTGAAGTGAGTTCCCTCCAAGCAGCTGGGCCAGCCAGTCATTTCAGTAGGACAGTGCCACAGCTCAGGTGGTACACTGAGGAAGCCTGCTGTGCTGTGCTGTTACTGCCTGCTTACTGTCTTCTCACTCTCTTCCTTTCTGGTTAAGTATTTTATCCTAGTAATGCGTTTGATTCCTTATCTTGGTCTCTAATGAGTATTGCTTTGTGGTTACCATTAGGCTTATAGCAAAACTTGTTTTGATTATAACAAACTGTTTTGAAATGACTTCAACCAAAGCATATGGAAAGTCATAAAAAGAAAGAGTTTGTAAATATACCATTAAAAATTGTTCCTGTCGTGGCGGTGCGTGTCTTTAACCCCTGTACTCTAGAGGCAGAGGCAGGCAGAGCTCTGTGAGTGTGAGGACAGCCAGAGCAGCTCCATAGTGAAACCTTGTCTCAAAATGAATCAATCTTTTATCACTGGGGCCAGGAGAGTGGTCCAGCAGGGAGTAGTCTTTGGTTTGATCCTCAGGGCCCACCTGGGAGAAAGAGAGAACTGACTTCTACAAGTTGTCCTCTGACTCCTACTCATGCGATGGTATGTACATGTATGTTTATATCACACAAATAACTAAATGTAAAAAAAAAATGCATCCTAGTACCTGGAAGCTGAGACGGAATGATTGCCACAAAATTAAGACCAGGTTAGCCAGGGCTACAGTGTAAGGTATGGAAGTGTTACAAAAGAATTCCATGGCTAGAAATGCACTTTACCTCTGTCTCTCCATCCAACTCCCCCCCCCGACCCCTGTGTGTGTGTGTACTTGAGACAGTCTATTTGGTATCTCTGTCCTGGAACTTGCTTTGTAGACCATGTTGGCCTTGAATTCCTGGAGATCCCTTGCTTTTGCCTCCTGAGTTCTGGGATTAAGTGCAATGGTACAATAAACTTTTTTAGAGGTTATAGAATTCAAATGCAGGTTTATAGAGGAAAAGACAATATACAGATTTTTGCTGCTTTACATAGTTTGTGCTTCAAAGAATACAATGGATAATCAGTTAATTGTCAACATTACAATTACTCTGATGCTCCTGGAGGTTGAGACAGGAAGATCCTGCCTTCAGAACCAGTCTGGGCTACTAGTGAGACCTTTGTCAGAGAAGGGAGGGAGGAAGATGGCTCTTAGGTTTAATTGAATGCACTTTAAAAAATGATGTAGCCATTTATGTTTATATATGTAAGTACACTGTTGCTGTCTTCAGACACAGCAGAAGAGGGCGTCAGATCTCATTACAGATGGTTGTGAGCTGGGATTTGAACTCAGGACTCTGGGAGTACAGTCAGTGTTCTTAACCGCTGAGCCATCTCTCCAGCCCCCCACCATTTATTTTTAAATGCTATTTAGTAGACTAGAAAATGACTTTAGGCTATAATCTATAATTGGCTTCCAGATTTCCAGTGGGCTGAAAGAAAAAGGCACAGGAAAGGCACATAGAAAAGCTTCTTCAGAGTACGTGGCATCCAGTCGCTTTACTAGGTAAAGTTCAAGTGCGCGGCTTTATTTTACTGCAAGGGAAATGAAGATATATCTGACTTTATGCTTAGGAACCCAGACATTTAGTAAAACAACAAGTTGCCTTTGATATAATCATATTTTTTCCATAACAGTTTTACATTCATGTGGATAATTGTCATTTGTTAAGCAGAGGGCTGGGAGCTTAAGCACCATGAGGGTTTCCTATTGTGTGTGCCCTCCTGACGCTGTGGGACCTACTGACAGAGTTTGCAGGTGGCAGTTGACAGAACTGAGTGCAAGCAAAACACTGAGTACTGAGATCATTTACATAGTGCTGCGGAGTGGACGCAAAGGCGCAGTGGGAAGGGGGAGAGGCGCCTAGAGTAGTAAGCAGCATTCTTAGTGTTAGATGGTTTGTTTGCTGCTAGTCTACTGTAGGTGGCTTGTTTACACGCCCTAATAATATCCATGTTCTAAATTAAAATATTATTTATGAACTTACTTTCTTTGAGATTTCTTTATTTTGTTTATGATGCTTTACCTGCATTTATATTTGTGCATGACCAGTGCCCTCAAGTCAGAAGAGGGTGTTGGGTCCAGTGCTGGTTGGTGTTTGTCAACTTGACGTAAACTCAGACAGATATGGGAAAAGGGAATCTAAATTAAGAAAATGCCTCCATAAAATTGGCATGTAGGCAAGTCTGTAAGGTTTTTTCTTTTTTCTTTTTTTCCCTTTCTTAGATAGGGTGTTTTTATATAGCCCTACCTGTCCTGGAACTCGCTCGGTAGACCAGGCTTTCGGGAATCCTCCTGTGGGTCACTGTGCCTGGCCATAAGGCTTTTTCCTGATTTACAATTGATATGGGAGGACGTACCTTTCTTGGGGCAGTACCACTCCTGGGTGGATTTAGGAAAGCAGGCTGACATCATCAGAGAATATTCCTCTTGCAACAGATGGTAACAAATACAGAGACTCACAGACAGATAGTATGCAGAGTGAGTGTGTTTGGAATACTTAGTTCTAATGGGATGTCTCCATCAAATCTCCTCCCCTTAGGGCTCAGGGAACCCTGCAGAAAAGGAGGAGGAAAGATTGTAAGAGCCAAGAGTGTAGGAGGCAGAGGGAGTAGAGGACACCAAGAAAATAAGGCTCCCTAATTCAACGTGATGGCGGAGTCGTTTATATTATTTCCCACAACAGGTTCAGGTTAAGAACAAGGGCTCTCTCTCTCTCCTTTCCCTTCCCCCTCCCTCTTTGCTTGCTTGCCCTTCCTCCTTCCCTTCCTCTCTCTCTCCCTCCCTCCCTCCCTCCCTTTCTAGAATTTCCTGTCTGTAGACCCATATATGAGAAAATCCCACAATGAATTCTTGAGGCAAAGAGTAAAGTAAGAAACATGGAGGATATAGGACAGTAAGAGTAAGTTTGCAGCTGTAACAAATTATTATTTTTAAATGTTTCTTTGCATGCAC
Organism: Tokudaia tokunoshimensis; assembly: GCA_036184795.1. NCBI lineage: Eukaryota > Metazoa > Chordata > Mammalia > Rodentia > Muridae > Tokudaia > Tokudaia tokunoshimensis. Next base: position 8,898,135 of record BTHU01000014.1, read on the forward strand.
ATGTCAGGATCAAGACTAGGTATGTGTATGCTAGGTAAGACTGTACCACTGAACAAGTTTTCCAAAGCTTTTAAAATATTTGGCCCCAAAGAAAGTCAATAAGGAAGGGGTGGGACAACAAAAGAGGGTCACATGGTTTGTTAGGAGAGCACAGTTTGTGACTTATTCATTATCTAACTGTATGTAGGATGTAAACTGACTTGGGCAGCCAAGTGTCTCAGTGGGTTAAAGTGCTGCCTGTCCAGGCTGTGTGTGTGATCACCAGGGACAGCACTAGCTCGAAGGGTCACCCACCCTCTGGCCTCTACATCTGTGTCACACCAGACCTCACATATATAATGATAATATACATGCATTTTAAAAATGAAAACAGACTGCATGTTGATTAAAAACATAGAGCCAATGTTTTCAGTTAAAGGCCAGTGATGTATAGCTTATAAGAGTGGTAGCTTCAAACTTAAGAAACAGAAAAGTTTGGCATTAGATTTTAAAAGGTCTGAGTTTGCTGGGCGGTTGTGGTGCACGCCTTTAATCCTAGCACTTGGGAGGCAGAGGCAAACAGATCTCTGTGAGTTCAAGACCAGCCTGGTCTACAGAGTAAGTTCCAGGACAGCCAGGGCTACACAAATAAATCTGTCTCAAACAAACAAAACCCAAAAGGTCTGAGTTTTGCTTTTAAGATTTCCTTCTATTTGTTTGATCAGTTTTTTTGAGACAGGATTTCTCTGTGTAGCTTTGGTGTCCTCAGACTCAAAGATCTACCTGCCTCTGCCTTCTGAGTGCTGGGATTAAAGCTGGGAAGATTTTCCTTTTATGTGTATGAGAATTTTGCCCTCATGTATGTCTGTGCATCGTGTATATACATGGTACCCACAGAGTCCCGAAGAGGGCCTCAGGTCCCCTGGGACTGGAGTTGTATGCAGAAGGCTGTGCAGGCACAGCCATTACTTCTAACCACTAAACTGAACACCTCTCTGTTCCTCCCCACATGCATTTAAAAAACTGTTTTGTTTTGCAGTGCTGGGAATCGTGCCTAGGGCCTCTTAAATGCTAAACTAGCTCTCTACTGCTAGCTCTACCTCAGGTTCCAAATGAGACAGGAAGAGAGTGTGAAGAGAAAACTTAGATCCTTAGCCATTTGACAGTTGTTTTACGTGAGCACTTTCTCTAGACTAAGTAGGGGTATGTGTCATCTCTTATGAAATAATCTTCTACAAGAGGTTAACTACCTGTCCTTTATTTTATTTATTTATTGTTTTAAGTAAGGTTTCAATGTGTTACCTACAGCACCTAGCCTCAGCTTCTGCAGTGCTGAGATTGCCATGTGTCTACCACCCACACCGTGGGTCACCTTTGCTTGTGTTGACTGTGATATACATGAATTACACTTAAATTAGGGGCATCTCATGAGACTGATTGCTTTCCGGCTGCTTCTGGTGTTTCATTGGCTTCCTGTAAAGTCTCAGTGTACTATCTGGTGAAGAAAATTATTGAAGTGATTATTAAAATCTGACTCATTTCTTACACTCAGTATTGGTTACTCTCTAGACAACCAGGATTGGGGTAGTTTTGAACTGTGTTTGGCATCATGAAACAGGTAGTGAGTATCACAGCCTTCAGAACAGACAAGAACGGGATGGGCTTTCTCTTTTATAGTATATTTAATATAAAAACCACTATAGCTTGTTAAAGTAACATCTGTATTCCCTTTTTAATTCTGGAAGTCAAAAATGATCCTTTTCTCATAGTTACCTGACAGCAAAAATAAGGTGTGCATTCTTGCATGTTGTTTTCAGTTTTAATTTTTTTTTTTTTTTTACTTTTGAGGTTATAATATAATTACAGTATTTTTCCCTTCCCCTTCCTCTCTTCAAATCCTCCCATATACCCTTCCTGGTCTGCATCAAATTAAGTGTGTGTGTGCATGTGTATGTGTGTGTATTTGTGTATGTTGTGTGTATGTGTTATGTTTGTGTGTGTGGTCTGTGCATATGAATACAAGTGCCTGTGGAAACTAGAAGAGGGCATTAGATCCCCTGGAAATTGAGTTTTGGGTGGTTGTGGATACTGAGAATAAAACTCTGGTTTTCTGGGAGAGCGCTTACCCCTTGAGCTGTCATCTCTCCAGCTCCACCTGAATACTATTTTTCATTTCTTTCTAGGCGTGTAGCTGATGAGATTTAAGAGCACACTCTCTTACTTAAATGACTGTTGTAAGTTAACAGACTAACAGTAGTCATGTTGTTTTGTATTGTGTGACAGACAGTGAAATCGGCTGTGCAGACCCTCACTGTGGGAGGAGTGAGCACATCACACTTTAAGACCATCATTCCTCTGGCAACCGCTCCCAATGTCCAGCAGATCCAAGTGCCTGGAAGCAAGTTTCATTATGTCCGACTTGTTACTGCCACGACAGCCAGCAGCTCAACTCAGCCCGTCAGTCAGAGTCCCAGTGTAAACACCCAGCCTCTTCAGCAAGGTTTGTAAGCGTTTTCATTGAATAGTAATGAATGCCTTTAACATTGTTAAAGAACATTACTGCTTCTTTTTTTCAATCTGGTATTTCCTTAGATAATATGAGTGAGTAGTGCTTACAAAAGACAGATCAGAGTTGTATGTAGCCACTCTTTATTCTGTGAGAAGTTAGTTGGGGTTAGCCTTCTCCCAGAGAACCAGGGTTTGGTTTCCAGCATCCATGTGAGGCAGCTCACAACCACCCAAAACTCACTGATACCAGATAATCATAAGTATTGGTTAATTGGGTAGCTATTTTACTGCTTACATCCCCACTGTTTATGTCAGTGGAGTAGATTTAGTTGGAACCAAATGCTTTATTTAATTACTGAACTGTACAACTCTTTGATAAGGCTTGGGTCAGCATGTGAAGAATGTAACAATTATTTTAATCTTCTTTTGAATAGTATTTTAAAATTATTGGCATGCTACCCAGTCGGCAGAGCACTTGCCTTGCATGCGTAGAGCTTAGGCTCGTTACCACAGTCTGGCTGTGGTTGTGTAGACCTTATAACCCAGTGCTTGGGAGGCGTACAGAGAAGGATCACAAGTCCAGGATCCTCATTATACGGCAGTTTCAAGTTGGCCTGCAAGGAGACTGCCAACAATCAATCAACCCTTCCTCCCTCCTGATACATATGCAAAGTCATGTGTAAGTGCTTTTAGACTTAGCTGCTTTTCAGAGTCGAGCAGAAGGAAAGGTTCAGAACAGCTTATAGCTTAGAACCTGCTTTTCTTTGGGAAACTGCCGTACATTCCAACAGTGTCAGATTGAAAAGGTGAGTGGGTAGCTACGTGGTAGAGTGCTCACCCTCCCGTGTAAGGTTTAGGATTGATCCCCAATACCACGGGGCCAAATGCAGAAGTGAATGGAAGAATCGCGCTCAAATAACTTCAAATCCAATGTCACTGCATCTTGGTCACTTCTGTTGCTGTAAAGAGACAACCATGACTGTGACAACTCTTATAAAGGAAAATATTTAATTGGAGCTGACTTACAGTCTCAGAGGTTCAATCCATTGTCATCATGGTGGGAGCAGGGCAGCAGGCTTCACAAGCATGGTGCTGAGAAAGTACTTGAGAGCTACCTCCTCCTGATCTGCAGGCAGAGAGGGAGAAAGCCCAGTTCTGGCACGGGTTCTAAGAAGTCCACATCTCCTAATCCTTCTAATCTTTTCAAAGAGTTTCGCTCCCTGGAGGCTAAGTACTCAACTATATGAGCCTGTGGAGGCCATTTTTATTCAAACCACCACACATTGCTTATGTATTCTTTTTTTTTATTGTAACTTTATTGAAATATTTTATATGCATCTTTGAATTCTTTTATTTTATCTTCGTGCGTACACACACGTGTGAGTACAAACATACTGCCACAGTAAGCCCGGATGTCAGAAGTGCCTCCGCGTCAGCTCTCAGTATGTTGGAAGCTGTTGCTTACTGCTCCTCAGTACAGCAGACTAGCTGCTCCTTGAGCTTCCGGGTGTCCTGTCTTAGCCTCCATTTCGCTGCAGACGGGCTGGAATGAGGCACAGCACACCATCCGGCCCTGTGTGGACCTGAGGTGTCATGCCTCTGTGACAAGTGCTCTGCGCCCTGAGCCAGCTGTCGCCCTGCCCAGTCAGAGGCGCGCAGTCACCACTGGTCACTGCTCTCCTGGGAGCCCTCTGTGTCTAGCTGTCACCTAGGACACTCATGACTCTGCCTTTCAGCTACTAGCCTGCCAGTCTCCATCAAAGGTGTAAGAAAGGAAGAACCCATTGTTATCACGGTGGCTTTTCTATACAAAGAAGGCTATTTCATTATTGCTTAGAATGTCCCTCCACCCCCAAGATTTGTCTTTCTTTGAGACCAGGCTGCTGGCTTTGCTGTCACATACATGACACCCCAGGTTCTGTCCTTCCTATCTTCCTAACTCCCCCCACCCCTTTAAGGCTGTGGACATGGCGGTAAGCTCGGCCCTGGACCATTGGTTAGTCTATTGCCGACTGTTACCTGGGTGTCCCCAGGGTGTCCGCACCTCACTTGCACAGCCCTGCAATGGCTGGCCCTTTCCTCCTTTTTACCACGATTCCAGTACATTGGTGAGGTGGGAAGAACGGGTGGTGATATCTCCTTTCTCATTCCCAGGTCTGGCAGGCTCTTGCTCGCACCTGCCCGAGCCGCCTGCCCGCCCTCCCGCCCTCTCACCCTCTCATGCTTCCGCTCCTCTGCCTTGTCTTGGTTCATGCAACTTGACTTGATTGTTGTGTTTTTTTTACATACTGCTACCAAATAAATTTCCCATTGTGTTGTTTCCGTAATATTTAAGTACCTCATATCACCCTAGAAACTTTTCATTGCCTATAGAATTAAAAATACATATTAAGACTGGGCAGGCCGGGCGGTGGTGGCGCACGCCTTTAATCCCAGCACTTGGGAGGCAGAGGCAGGTGGATTTCTGAGTTCAAGGCCAGCCTGGTCTACAGAGTGAGTTCCAGGACAGCCAGGGATACACAGAGAAACCCTGTCTTGAAAAAAAAAAAAAACCAAAAAAAAAAAAAAGAAGGACTGGGCAGGATGTCAGATGCCTGTAATCCCAGCACTGGGGTAAGCAGAAGTAGTCAGATCTCTGTAAGTTCAAGGCCAGCCTGATTTATACAGTTCCAGGCCAGTCAGGACTGCATACTGAGACCTGTCTCAAAAAATAAAATTAAACTAAATTTAAGAATACAAGCCTGGTGTAAGCTTTTAGTCCCAGCACTAAACGGGCCAGCCTGTTCTACATAGTGAGGTCTAGGACAACTAGCACTATGTAGAGATCTTTCAAACAAAACAAAACGGACAACAAATGGAATAAATGTTCACATTTCTGCCTTAACATTCCAAGGCACTCGGCAAACCCTCTGAAACCTCCCTCTCCCTCCTGGTGTTTGAGTCACTTTCCCCCAGGGTGCACCTAGACTGCTGTGTTTACTAACGTGTGTGTGTGTGTGTGTGTGTGTGTGTGTGTGTGTGTGTGTGTTCACTTTCCCCTAGGGCTCACCTAGACCGCTGTGTTTACTAACGTGTGTGTGTGTGTGTGTGTGTGTGTGTGTGTGTGTGTGTGTGTGAGTTCACTTTCCCCCAGGGTGCACCTAGACCGCTGTGTTTACTAATGTGTGTGTGTGTGTGTGTGTGTGTGTGTGTGTGTTTGAGTTCACTTTCCCCCAGGGTGCACCTAGACTGCTGTGTTTACTAACGTGTGTGTGTGTGTGTGTGTGTGTGTGTGTGTGTGAGAGAGAGAGAGAGTTCACTTTCCCCTAGGGTGCACCTAGACTGCTGTGTTTACTAATGTGTGTGTGTGTGTGTGTGTGTGTGTGTGTGTTTGAGTTCACTTTCCCCCAGGGTGCACCTAGACCGCTGTGTTTACTAATGTGTGTGTGTGTGTGTGTGTGTGTGTGTGTGTGTGTGTGTGTGTGTGTTTGAGTTCACTTTCCCCCAGGGTGCACCTAGACTGCTGTGTTTACTAACGTGTGTGTGTGTGTGTGTGTGTGTGTGTGTGTGTTCACTTTCCCCTAGGGCTCACCTAGACCACTGTGTTTACTAACGTGTGTGTGTGTGTGTGTGTGTGTGTGTGTTCACTTTCCCCTAGGGCGCACCTAGACCGCTGTGTTTACTAATTGTGTGTGTGTGTGTGTGTGTGTGTGTGTGTGTGTGTGTGTGTGTTCAGTTTCCCCCAGGGTGCACCTAGACCGCTGTGTTTAGACCGCTGTGTTTACTAACGAGACTGCTTTTGCATCCCCCTTCCCATGCCGTCTGCAGAGAAGCCCTGCCGCAGTGCGTGTGCAGCTACAGCCTGTGTGAGGGAGGCCCCTCCACTGCCACATGCCTGGGGCTCTACTGTGGTGTCCTACACACTTTTCCAGATCCATTTTCTGCCAATAAGTGTATTTCCTCTTCTTTGAAATCTTAGGGCAGTTTATCTTCTTTAATAGTATGTTTTATTTCTTGAAATTTAGATATCCCATCACTTTCCTCCTGCCTTCTCCTCCCTGCCCATACCTCCTTGCTCTCAGATTCATTAGCTCTATTTCTTTATTGACACACACACTCATAAATGTAACCTCTTAGTCCCTGTAAAGTCACTTGTAGGATCGTCTCAGTTTTTCTGTGGGTTCAGAGAGACGACTCAACAGCACAGATGGTATGTGCTGCGCTTGCAGAGGACCTGGGTTCAGTTTCCAGCAATCTTCTGTGACTCCATTTTTATGGGATTTGACACACCATTTGAACCTCCCTAAGCAACAGACATGCTTGTGGTGCACAGACGTGAACTCAGGTGGTAAAACATGGATACACGTAAACTATAGAAGCTTTTTTCTTTTATTTGGGTACTTGCCTAATCTGTTCAACAGCATAATCTTGAGCGCAAGAGCTTTAAACTTGAGTCTCCTGGAGCGCACTGCCCACAGTATCATTTATGTAGTAGCAGGGTCACAGTGATAGCAGTAGTGACAGTAGCTGACATTGACTGAGCAATTGCTTTTTGGTGGGAACTATTCTAATCCACTTTAAGAAGTTAATAGCTTTAATCCTTCTACCCTGTGTGGGAATTTACTACCCATGTCATACGAAAAGAGCCTACACACTTAAAAGTGGCAGAAGTGGGTCTTGAACCACTGCAACTTTTGACTTTAGAACTTATTTTTTCATTATTAGTAAGTGTGTGCATTCATGTGAGTATATTTCATGTATTTTGAGTATGTGACTGTGCACATATGCTCATGTGTGCATGTGTATATATGCATGTGTGCACATGTCTGTATGTGACTGTTCATGTATGTGTGTACATGTGTACTTGTGAGTTCATGGGTGTTATGTACACATGTGTGCACATGCATGTGTGTGCGCATGTGCATGCGTGATTGTGTTCACATGCGTGTGTCAGAGTTGTGGGAGTTGGTCCTTTTCTTCACCCATGTGGTCTCGGGTTGAATTCCGTCCACCTGCTGAGTGAGCCATCTTACCAGCTCAGGAGCTCAGACTCTTAACCTTTTTGCCCTGTTGTCTTTTTTAAATACTTAGCTGTGCCAGCATAATCTTTAGCGTAAAGAAAGCACAGAAGTTAGAAGTCGTAGCGCAGAATGCTGTGCTTAGCTGAACTGTAAGTGCGGTTCATTTGCTTTTGGTTTTGTGTACGGCTCTGAGTGCAGGCTGAAGGATTTCAGTGGGAAGCTTTGAACCTACAGATAGCCCCTCCCCTGGGGGTTACTCACCTCAGACTCACATTTGCTGGGGAATAGGCAACTGTGACAGGTAACTACCCTTTTCTTGTTGTTGTTGGTTTTGATTTCCTTTTGGTTTGGTTGGTTTGGTTTTTATTGTAGCCGGGGCTAGCCTGGAACTCATTCTGTAAACCAGGCTCTTCTCCCGGCTCACAGAGATCCGTGGATCTGCCTCTGCCTCCCAAGAAAGGTAACGGTCTTTGATTAAAGATGTGCACAATGAGAATCAAGTGGAATGCTCTAAGCTGTCTCTCAAGCATAGCCTGAAGGATAAGTATTCTTAAGTGTTTGGAGTACTGTTTTTTTCTAAATATTTTTATTTTTTTATTCTTTTAAAGCAAAACCAGTGGTTGTTAACACCACCCCCGTACGGATGTCAGTTCCATTTGTCCAAGCTCAGGCTGTCAAGCAAGTGAGTATCGTGTAGCTTCTCCATTTTTTTTTCCCCAAAGGGCAGTTTACTTTTTAGTTATAAGAAGCTGGGCATGGTGACACTCAGGAAGCAGAGACAGGCGGACCTCTGAGTCTAGAGACCAGTTTCAGGACAGCCAAGGCTATATGGGGAAAACTCTGTTTTAAAAAGCTAAAAAAAAATTATGTGTAAGAGACTTGTACTGGATTAAGCTCCCATAAAATTAATGGTTTTAATTATTTAATCACAAGTTTCTTCTTTTTTTTTTTTTTTAAAGGTTGTTCCAAAACCAATCAATTCGGCTTCACAGATTGTAACTACCAGCCAGCCGCAGCAGCGGCTCATCATGCCTGCCACCGCCCTGCCTCAGATCCAGCCCAACCTCACTAACCTGCCGCCGGGCACTGTGCTGGCGCCAGCTCCAGGGGCGGGGAACGTGGGTTACGCAGTGCTTCCGGCTCAGTATGTCACTCAGGTACGGGGTGAAGGGACCAGCTCTGCAAATGCTGTTTGCCCTTAGCAGGGCTCTACCATGTTCTAAGTACAGCGTAAGCACCAGCTCTGTATTAAAATAGCTCTTCTAAAATGTTGTATTAATTGAACATCTGAATTTAGAGATATGCAGCAGAAATAAGATTTAAAAGTTGGGTAATTTGGAATAGTTGGTGATTAGGGCAAGACTATAGATAAGCATTTTACAAAGTTGACATTAAAAATGAGAATCCCGGTGGATTTAAGAAAGACTGTGCCCACACTAACACTCATGTGCCCACACAGATAGGATGCTCTGGCTTGTGCTTGAAAATAGGCTGCAAGGTGTATTTCGTAGGGACTGTTTTGAGACAGGATCTCTCTTTAGCATAGGGTGGCATGGGATTCACCATGCTCCGCCTTCGGAGTGCTGGGAGGATGAGCATGCACCACAGTGTTCAGCCAAGGTGTCGTAATGTTTCCTGCACTTACACAGCAGTGCAGAAGAGAAGCTGTGTGTGGTCCCCCCTTATTGTTTGTGATGTGATAAATAATACAGTACCTACTTACCAGTGGGCACAGTGCATTTCTCACATAATAGATGTTATTTTGGTATTGCAGGACATTCACCTAGAATTTCCTATAACCCTGACATTGTCCTTTTTGAGGTAGTCTTTTTATATCTGTACCATTCAATGCTGTTAGACATTCATGCTATTTCATTAGTGTTGGTTGAGGTCTTTAAAAACACACCATTAGGTTTATTTGAAATTCCCCATTGTTTTTTATCTTTAGGGAGTCATGCTTCTTATACATTGTTATGTCTGAGAGTGCTATCAATTTTTGCAAATATTATCTGAACTTATTTCTTTGCTAATAGTTACAGCAGTCTTCGTATGTGTCTATAGCAAGCAACTCTAATTTTACTGGAACATCTGGCATCCAGACACAGGCAAGGCTTCCATTCAATGGGTGAGTATTTTAAGAATATGCAAATTGAATTTTCAAGTCAGTTTAAGTGCAGCATTAAATAGATTTATTCCAAATATACTCCATTTGCTTTTCCCTTTAAAGCTGTGTATTTGTCTAAAGTACTCTGTTTTGAAATAGTTGAAATGGACAGGTTTAGAGACTATCAGCGAAGGATTCCCTCATGCCCTTTTCCAGTTTTGCCATGTTTTTCCACTTGCTGTGACCGTTTGTAAAACGATGTTTAGTGCTGTTTTTCACGAGTTGAGTGTTGGCTCTGTGTCTGGGTTTGGCAGGTCTCCGCTGCCTTTGCTCTGTTGGCCTGTGAACTGTGCCGAGCCAGTCAGCCCATTCCGTCCCCCTGCCCCGCTCTTCACCACCACCTCCTTCCTCCTTCCTTTATAGGAAACTCTAGGAGCTTTTAAAGCTGTTCAACTTCAGTTCTCTCAGAGAGAAGAGTATGTGTGGCATATTCTTAAGCAATTGTTGATAATATTTTTTTTAAATGTAAAGGGAACATCCTAATAAAGTTTTGCCAGAAATGGAAGCATCTGTTAATGTTTTACTTTAGGAAGGATTTATAGACTAGAGGTTGTTTTTCTAGTTTTAAGTAACCAATTGATTTTTTTTTCTGTGTGTGTATGTGTATCTGGACAGCATAATTCCATCAGAATCTGCCAGTCGGCCCAGAAAACCCTGTAACTGTACAAAGTCACTGTGTTTGAAATTGTGAGTAGTTCTATGACTCTTTGCTTATTTGATACAACTGAACGTGTTCTTACAATTAAATGAAGCTAGTTGGGCATGGAAGTACAAGTCACATAGTTCTCACACTTGAGGACGGAATCAAAAGGGTCTCTGTTGCATGGTGAGCTTGAGGCTGCCTGAACTACGTGGAGCCATGGAGGTAGACAGATGCTAGAGCTAACAAGTCTAAACAATTAGATAAATCTAAATGTAAATGGTTGAACATATCTTGTAGCATGAAAACTATCCCTTTATTGATTCAGAAGAAAATAATCTGGGCATGGTGACATATTGCCTATTGTCCCAGCACTGAGGAGATGGGGCAGGAAGATTGACAGGAATGCCAGATCATCTTGGACAATCTATGATGTGAGTCCAGGACAGCCAACGATTAAGACTCTGTCTGGAAAAACTACAACAAACAAAAACAGAAAGCACTAATTTTAGAGTCCTCAATACACCAGGAGGGCCTATGTCTCAATAGTAATAGTTTGATCTCGTTTATGACCTTATATGTGGTTCTCAAGTCAGGGAATACTTGAGGTGCTAGAGAGTTGGCTCGGTGGTTAAAAGCACTTGTTGGTCTTGCAGAGGACAAGGGTTCCTAAAACCCAAGTGGTTGTTCACAACCATCTGACTTCAATCTTAGGGCATCTGATGCCCTCTTCTGACCTCCAGGGGCACCAGGCATGCAAGTAGTGCACATACATACATGCAAGTAATGCACATACATACATGCAGGCAGTGCACATACATACATGCAGGTAGTGCACATACACATGCGGGTAGTGCACATACATACATGCAGGTAGTGCACATACATACATGCAAGTAGTGCACATACATACATGCAGGTAGTGCACATACATACATGCAGGCAAAATAGTCATACACAGAATATAAGTAATTAAGTTCATTGGACGAGTAATTTTCTTAGGAAAGTACATAGAAAGTACTGGTCCTGTTGGAGATTTGGGGTCTCAAGCAGCACTGACCCAGTTTCTGTGGGTCCCTTGTAAGAATAAGGCCCAGCTCCTTTTCCTCAGGATTTTGAAATAACTCAGTGAAGGGCATCTGTTAGTTGGAAAGATTTTTAGTTTTTAGGATGAAATTCCAGGAGTTGTTGGCTCTCATATGACTGACAGTCTGTTTTTGGTGTTGTTAACTCTTTTATCTAAGTATCTCTGAGTACATGCTGATGTACCACATTTCTAACTAGCTAACTGCTAATTTTATTTTAAAAATGATGTTTTAATTTTATTCTGATTTTATCTTCAGATACTGTGATTGCTTTGCAAATGGTGAATTCTGCAACAACTGCAACTGTACCAATTGTTACAACAACTTGGAGCACGAGAATGAGCGACAAAAGGCGATCAAGGTGATTCTCGCAGGCTGAGGACCGCTCACTCCTCTTCCCCTGTCAAGGAAGCGGCTGCTCTAGAGAGAGAGATGCCCATTCTTTACCTTTGCGGTATTTAAGGCAATGTTTAAGTTAACTCAATTGGTGTTTGGTCTGTTCCTAAAGGCATGCCTTGATAGAAATCCGGAAGCCTTCAAGCCAAAGATAGGAAAAGGAAAAGAGGGAGAGTCGGATCGGCGGCACAGCAAAGGGTGCAACTGCAAACGGTCAGGGTGCCTTAAAAACTACTGTGAGTGCTATGAGGTAAGTACTTGTTGGCGAAGGTAATCTAGCTATCTTTTGAAGTGATTTGAAATTGGCAAATCACTGTGCTGTTATATTTGAAAATAAGCAGTTGTGCAGAGGCCTTTATTTGAAGAAGGCCTGGGACTTTGTAAGCAGGGCTTGAGACGAGCCAGTAGACCCGTCACTCAGATGGGCTCGGTTTCATGAGCCGAGATACAGGATTATAGCTTAACGGCCTTTACCCGAAAGCGTGTGCATCATAGCACCAGTGTGCTGGATTTTCACTGAAAATACTAACATAGCCACACAGGAGCCCCACCAGAGGTTCTCGGCCATAGTGCAATACTACCCACCTGGCCCCATGGGCTGTTTAGATATTTACAGACACCAAATAGCCTCTCTGCTGAGGTAGCCCTGAAGTAACGGCTGTCTCCCTCAAGCACTGCTCTGCAGAAGGAAGCACCCAGGACGCTGCAGAGGAGTCACCGCTCTCTGTGAGCTCACGGAGTCCCTTCTCACTGCTCCTGTTCCTCGCAGGCAGCTGGCTTCACTCCTGGGCTGCCTGACTTCCCCGGAGAAGGCACTGCTGCTCTCTCTGGAGAGGTCATGTGTAAAATTATTTGCTTCTTACTTCAGACAAGGTCTCAAACTATCACTTTAAAAAGCTTAAATGTAAGTAACCATCTGCCTGTGCCTGATAGTAAACTTTTGGGTTGAGTCATTGCTATAGTTAGGTCTTCTATATTTGTATTCTTTCAAACGTCATTTTCAGAGGGAAACTCCTCCCATACCCAATTTTGACGGAAAGCCTCTCTTACTTAGGGTTTCATTTCTGTGAAGAGACACCATAACCAAGGCAACTCTTATAAAGGACAACATTTAAATTGGTGCTAACTTACAGTTTCAGAGGTTCAGTCCATTATCATCATGGTGGGAGGTATGACATCATTCAGGCAGGCATGGTGCTGGAAGAGCCAAGAGTTCTACATCTTGATCCATAGGCAGTCATGAAGAGGGTCTCTGTCATCTTAGGAGGGGCTTAGGTATAGGACCTCAGAAGCCCACCCACCCCCACAGTGGTGCACTTCTCCAACATCCTAGCATCTACTAGGATGGCTCATTTAGCCCCACTTAAAGCCTTCCACTGCTTTCCAAGGTCTCGGAATCCACACTCCTCTAAACAAAAGCATGGTCAGGCCTATTATAGCAATACCCTAGTCCTGGTACCAACTTCTGTCTTAGTTAGGGTTTTATTGCTGTGAAGAGACACCATAACCAAGCAAGTCTCATAAAGGACAAGTTTTACTTTGGGCCGGCTCGAAGGTTCAGAGGTTCAGTCCTTATCATCGTAGCGGGAAACATGGCATCATGCAGGCCCACTTGTGCTGGAGGACCCAAGAGTTCTACGTCTTGATGCAAGGCAGCCAGGAGGAGGGTCTCTTCTGCCCTGGGCAGAGCTTAAGCATAGGACTCAAAGCTCACCTCACAGTGACGCACTTCCTCCAACAAAGCCACGCCCCTCCTACAAGACCAGTGAAATGCTTTTTTGGGGGTGCAAAACAAGAAGGGTGTCTACTGTTCTTCCATAGGACTCATGTTTTGTTCCCAGCACTCCTGACAGGCAGCTCGTAACTACCGGTAAGTCTAACTCTAGGGAATCTGACTCCTGGCTTCCTTCACACTAATGGCATGCACAAGGACATACACAACACACTTAATGAGAAGAAAAGTACTGAACAAAAAGTTTCCACGATTAATATGTCCCCTCCTTGAAAGGCCTGTTTCTCTCTTCATCACTTGGTACTTCATGAGTCGTCTTTAGGGAATCTAAGACTGTAGGTCAGTTCCCTAACCCTCTGGGGTGCATGCATACCTGTACTCCCAGTACTTAGAGGCAGGCGGATCTGGAATTGAAAGTCACCTTGTGCAGTGAGGTCAAGGCCAGCCTGAGATATATGGTGCTCTGTCTAACCCCCCCCCCCCCAAATCAAACAGACAGAACAACAAGAACACCTGAAAGAAGAGCCAAGTGTGGCAATGGAAACTTGTAGTCAGCACTCAGGATACTGAGGCAGGAGGATCACTGTGAGTTTAAGGCTGGCTTTGAATACCTACTGAGATCTTATCTTAACAAAAAGAGGGATCTGGGTGGTCACAGTGGCACATACTTTTAATCACAGCTCTCAAGCTAGCCTGGTCTAATAATTGAGTTGTAGGCCAGTCATGGGCACATAGACAGACCCTATCTTAAAACAATAAAGGGGAGGCAGATGTGCTAGCTTGTCTTTAATCCCAGTAATTGGGAAGTGGTGGCAGGTTACTTTCTGGAAGTTGAGCACCAGCCTGCTTTACACACTTCCAAAAGAACAAGGCCAAAATCAGAAAAGAATTTACAAATGGGCTGGAGAGACGGCTCAGCAGTTAAGAGCACTTACTGTTCTTTCAGAGATCCTTGACTTTGGTTCTTAGTACCCACATAATCACTTTATAATTATATGTAACTCTAGGTCCAGGAAATCTAGTGCCCCTGTGGTCTCCTCAGACATCAGGCACACACATGAAGAAAGATAGATCTAGAGAATCAGCGGGGTGTGGTGGCCATATCTGCCATTCCAGCACTCAAGAGGATGATGACACAGGAGGGTCTTTGACTTGCTGGATTCTATAGAAAGGACAGAGTTTTATTTATTCAAGTAGAGATGGACTTATTGAAGAAAATGCAACTCAAAAGCAATACTCAAATTGTCCAAGAGTTAAGAAGTGTAGGAACCATGTGCTTTGCCTTCTATGCCCTTCCCCATCTCACTGAAGCCCAGCCTGGCCATGCGAGCCTTAATCCCAGCACTCAGGAAGCAGAGCCCGGCAGATCTGTGAGTTCAAGAATAGCCTGCTCTACATAGTGAGTTCCGGGACCTCCAGAGCTATATAGAAAGCTCTCTAAATCTCAAAACAACCAAAACATTGTTTTGGAAAACAGTAAAAGAGTTTTAGTGCCCCCACTTAGTTGGTGGGAACCTAGGGAAGCCTTAGTGTGCACATTGTTACTTAGGCAGAGGTGTTGTTAGGCTGGAAAGCAACCGAACTATGTCACTTAAAATGTGATTTACCAGTGAAGTCTATTCAAAAAAATCTAGTTCAGAGAAGGAGAAGCTGTATATAGACATTTCTCCTTACAAAAATCATGAATTGCTTTTGTTTTCCAAGAACTAACAAAATGCACACCCATTATTAGGTAAGTGAACGAGCCAAAAATGTGGCCCCGATGCCAGGGATCCCGCCCCACTGGTAGCTGGAGAAGGTGTTTCATGAAGTGAGGGGTGAGGGCACTCTGAAGCAGGCGGGCCATTTTGTAAAACAAGCTAAAAGGGGGAGTTCTGTACTCGTTACTTGCTATGTGACCCGAAGTCTGGGTTTTTGAGGTTATTTTTTTATTTTGTATGTGTGTATTATTTTGCAGCAGGGTCTCAAGTAGGCTAGGCTGGTCTTGAATTCACTATAGAGCTCAGGTTGACCTTGAACTAATGATCATCCTGCTTCCATTTTTCAGGTGTTAGGACTTTAGGCCATCGGCCCTAGCTTCAGTCTGTGTGTTCTTATAATAAGTGTACTTTATATTTTTACATAGGAGAACACACTGGTTTATGGATATGAGTTACTGAAGGGCTTGGGAACCTGGTTCAGTGAAGGAGGGAAAAAGAATGCTGAGATCCCCTTCCCCCTTTGTCCTTGAGATAAGTAAGGTCTCGAACTTGGAGCCTGGGTTGTCCTTAAATTAACGACAGTCTTTCTGCCTTGTCTGTACCAAGCCCAGCTATGAAAACTTGTAAATGTGCAGTTGTGAGTTTGTATAAGTGTGAGGTCACAGACATGTTAATGGTGATCTGTTTCATTGACTGAATTCTTAGTGACTTTTTAAAAATATTTTTATGTCTTACTTATATTCATTCTGAAGAAAATGTTATTCCTATGCGGGTGAGAATCTGTCCTCAGTGGGAGAGAGTGGAATGGCCTGTTCTCAGTTTAATTCTCAATTTACCCACAGGCATAGCATTGTTAACAGAAACTGCTTCATCTAAGGTATCCATTTGTTGACAAGATAATGCTATTATTTTTCTGTTGAGGAATCTACTTACAGTGATATTTTCTGCTTTTGATTTGGAAACTTTCCTTTTGTAAATCTTTCAGGCAAAAATAATGTGTTCCTCCATATGCAAATGCATTGGCTGTAAGAATTTTGAAGAAAGCCCCGAGCGGAAGACGTTGATGCACTTGGCAGATGCGGCTGAAGTAAGGGTCCAGCAGCAGACAGCAGCGAAGACCAAGCTGTCCTCTCAGATCTCAGACCTGCTCACAAGGCCGACCCCCGCTCTGAACAGTGCAGGAGGAAGGTGAGCCAGCAACTCCTAACAGCCTCCTTTTAGCTGATGTTCACGTGGTCCTTTTCAGTAAGGTTTCTTTTTAGGGAGACAAAGTTAATTTCGAACTCTAAGCTGTTGCCAACCTGAATTTTCCATTTTCCTTCCATTTTATTTACTTTTTAAGTAACTTGAAGAGCAATAGAAAACCCACTGTCAGATTTTGTGCAAGTCTACACACACACAGATGGTTTAACTGCATTGCTTTCTTCTAAAGTGCAGTGAGTATGTAGATTGAGACCCTTTAAAGAAAGTCAGGGCTTTATACTTCCCTCAGTCAGTGTCCCCTCATTTCCTTGGTTCTCTGGCCTGGTCTGTGTCCTCAGAACACTTCTCCCGCCCTGTCATTGGTCACCCATCCCACTGCACTGTGGGAGTCTCACAGTTGGACTTCACTAGGCTGTCGAGCTCTGGAGTCAAGCAGCAGTGCCGGGGAGCTGCCGCCAGCAGGACTCCATCTCAAAACCAAACAAAATGAAAAAGAAACAGCCGGGCTTGGTGGCTCAGGCCTTTAACCCAGCACTTGGGAGGCAGAGACATTGGGTTCCTGAGTTGAGGACAGCCTGGTCTACACAGCAAGTTCCAGGACAGTTAGGGATATACAGAGAAATACTGTGTCAAAAACCCACCAAATTATTTAATTTAATTTATTATTTATGATAAAATTAAATAAATAAAAATAACGGTATTATATATAAAGTATATAAACACATAATTAACTGAAAAGAAAATATGCCAAAATGTCTAAAATAAATAATAGGAAAAGGACAAAAGTAGGCAGACCTGTGCTTCCTGTCTGAGTTCCCTCTTAGTCTGGAGGAAAGAGCTGTCTCTGGACTCAACTATCTGGGAGCTCAGAGATCCTTCAGGAAGCATTTCTGTTGCCAGTGTTTTTCAAGGTCTGCTCTTACACAGTAATTTGGAATTGGATTCATATTAGGCAGTGTATTAGAGATTCGTTTCAGAAGTTATTAAGAGAACAAACCTTGTAAATTGTCTATTTACAGTGGTTCTTGCTCCACCTGGGTGTTGAGACCCTATGTGGGGGTCAAATGACCCTTTGGTAGGGCTCACGAAGACCATCCTGCAGATCAGATACTTACATTATGACTCATAGCAGTAGAAGATTATAGTTATGAAATAGCAACACAAATGATGCTGTGGCTGAGGTCGCCACATGAGGAACTGTATTAAAGGGTCACAGCATTGAGAAGGTTGAGAACCACTGATGTATTAAGTGCTTAAGTTGAAGAGAGATGTGGCATTTGTAACAGCGAGATGCTTTTTTTTTTTTTTTTGTACAAAATGCCTTGGTTATTAGGGTTTCTTTGTTTTCCTTTTATTGTTAGGGATAGGGTCTTACTGTGTGGCTCATTCTGGCTTTGTATTCCTCAGCCCAGAAACATGCACGTCACTGCACACTGTGATTAAAGCTATGCTTTTGAGAAATTGTATACGGCTAGGCAAGAGGGCTCTGGAAAGATGGACCGATGGATGACCAGAACACACGTTAGAAGCTGGGTGTGAGTGGTGGTATAGACTAGAAATGGCTGTTGTGGGAGCTTGAGACATGAGAATCCCAGGGCTCGTGGACGAACAAGTGTAACTTCAGGTCATCATAGGTGACTCTCAGGCCAGCTGAGCCCTCAAAGACACGGTAGACTGCGCCAAGGAGGCTCCAGGGTTGTCTCCTCTCACCTCCACACGTTCCCACACGCACACGCACACACACACAATAAGAGAAAGAAACACTAAGGTGATGCCAGCCAGCATGCTCACTTAATTTGTTGATGTCTTTTTTTCCCCTTTCCTTCCCATAGTTCCCAAACGTTTTATAATATGAGCACTTTTGTTGTTATTATTATTACTATTATTTTGCAATTTTTACTATTTTGCTATTTACTATTATTATTGCTATTATTGCTAATATTTTATTAGTACCACTAATAAGATAAATTATATGTTTTTAAAGTTAAACATTTCAGGTCTCCCCCCCTCCCCAATTTATAGTAATATTTTCTAAAGTGCCTTTTTAAAAGTTCAGTATTCCAGTACACTTGTGTGACAGTCTGAGGCTCAGTTACTCTAAGGCCTTAATTTCTGACTTTATGGAGTTTGAGTGATCTGCCTGGGACTGCTAACAGGATGTTGTTAGTCTTTAGGTTGTTAGTCACGTGAGTTAATCTCTCTCAGGCTTTGAACCTGCTTGGCCACCCCGTAGCAGTTCCGCAGACCAGCGTCCTTTTCCGTTTGTTGTGTGTCTTGTGATGGAACGGTGCAGGGGTTTGGTGTGCTTTGTTTTGTTTTGTTTTGCTGTTTGAGGCAGTGTCCTGCACATAGCCCTGGCTCTCCTGGAACTCACTTTGTAGACCAGGCTGGCCTCAAACTCACAGAGATCCTCCTGCCTCTGCCTTCTGTGTTCCACCCACATGGCTTTTGTTTGTTTGTTTGTTTGTTTTTACATCATATGTAGTGTTTATCAAAATGCCTCTGTGTCAGAAAAGAGACGTCAAACCAGGACAGCGCTCACGGAACAGTTGCACGTTGGGGAGACATAAGTGGCAGAAATACCCAGTACATATGGAATCACATCTTTTAGCAGATAACGTGGTCTGGGGAGTAAATCATTTGTTTCATGTTAAATGTATTTCCTGGTAAATGCTTTTAGATGTTTAAACCCAAGTCTCGGGCTCTTGAGGCTGTGCTCCTCTCTCAGAGCTGGTGCCCTAGGCTGGTGCAGCATAGAATTCCGAGGTCAACCCATGATCATCTATCTGTGTTTCTCTCTCAAAAATCATTTCAGATTGCCATTTACATTTGTAACTAAGGAAGTAGCTGAGGCCACGTGTAATTGCCTTCTTGCCCAGGCAGAACAGGCAGACAAGAAGGGGAAGTCAAAGGCGGCCGCAGAGCGCATGATCCTTGAGGAGTTTGGACGGTGTTTGATGAGCGTCATCAACTCTGCAGGAAAAGCCAAGAGTGACCCCTGTGCCATGCACTGCTAACTGCACAGAGAACAGAAGGTGCTGGGACGCTTGATGTTCTAGAAGAGAGTTGAACAATTACTGTATTTTAATTCATCCTTTGTTTTAAGAGATCTGAAACTATAATATTGAAAGAGAAGACATTTTAAATGAAGAAAGTAGTACATTTTAAATCTTAGTTAATTCTGCCCATGCCCCTTCTAAGTTTTTTTCTTTAAAATTTTTTCTTTTATTGTATTATATATTTTTTAATTTGCTTGGGTTTCTTAAGAATTAGATGTTCTGTCCTGATTCTATTGACAAAGAACATTCATAAATTATTGTAATATCATTTATAATGTATGGTGTTGTATGACTTTGTTCAGTAGAAAAGGCCAGAGTACCATGGGTATCACCCGTTCTCTGGCTGCAGATCCAGAATGTCACAGGTAGAATGTCTACATGACTAGATTCTTAATGAAACATATTTAGAAGACATTTTGTTTAGAAAAACACCATCCTTAAAAAGAAAAAATCAGCTTTTAAGGGTGGATTCTGGAATGCTGTCTGTTTTCTCTTTGGGAATAATCAGAAGGGGGAACAATCCCCACCACACTTTGCAGATATCAACATTATATTTTCTTTAAAGAAAGCAAAATATTAAGGGACAGTAGTTTTCAGAGGATGGGCTATGTCTCTGATGAGGAATGGCTAACAAGGTCTGGGGCGTCTTCATTTTCTCTGAAGGGGGCAGTATGTTTTACAATAATTGTCAAGGTGATTATGGCTAATTACTAAGATAAGGGGCTGTGAATTGCAGTAAACATTTTGTGTCATGATGACAGAACCCATAAGCACCAAGTCTAAAGTGTGGCTTACCGGAGAAGCAAGGACAGAGCTATGAGATTATGTATGGTGAAGCTTTATGCACACACTTCTCTGCAGACCTTTGCAACTTAAGTTTGAATCAATATGTGACTCTTACCTGGTTTACTGAAATGGGCCTCCTTGTAGCTTCTAAAATTGTCGTGAGATTTTTATAAAGGAAGTTTAATACAGCATTGTTTTTAAACAGTGATTTGGTAAGCTAAAGTATGTGTGTTCTTGAACTTGCAAAAATGACCTAAATATTCTTCAGTAATTAAAAACTGTATGAACTTGGGAGCCTATTGTAATAGGACTCTTGAGTTTATGACAAGCAGAAAAATATATTGGAATTGAGGCATTTTGTAAGGTACCTTAATCCTTGATAATTATTAGCATATGATTATTACCCTTCCTACAAGGACTCTATAGTTGTAAGTAGTAAGTATGTATATATGTTCATAAGAACATGAAAGATATAGACAATAGAAATTAACCCAAAGAGGATTCCGTTATTCATTTAAGTATCCTCCATTTAAAATGGTTTTATAAGATGACAGTGCAGTAACTTTAAATGTAGATAATGCAGGCATCCTTAGCACCTCAGTGTTTAAGTAAACTTTGTATAAATGTAAATTAGTCTAAGAGGACAAAATAATTATCTAATCAAGTTATTTTTCAAAAGACTGCAATAAGTTTTTGGTTTAAACCTAAACTTTGTTCATGTTGTATATATTATGTGTTAATTCTAATTGCACCATTGTGATGTGTATTTATATACAGTGTGCACAAAATGTTTGTGAATTTTTTATTATAATTGTAGATTATGTATGATGGCATTGCTTAAGATTGTTTTGCTTGTAAAAATTGAAGGTGCAATCAAAGCTACTAGTTTTGATTTTTAAGAAGGTTTTAACGTATCAGTCCCTTTCTTTCTGTGTGGTTCTAACTAAACAACTTTTTGTATTAGGCATTTGCATCAAATTGCTGAACAAAGTTAATAGCCACATTAAATCACCAATTTCAAAAGATTATTTGGGGAGGGTTCGGTCTATAATTTTTAAGCCCTTATTTACATCCCAAAGTAGAAAGATTATATTTACTAGAGCTATTCAAAAAATACACTTTTCTATATTGTAAAAACAGGGCAGAAGAATAAATCTTACAGAAAATAAACATTTATACTATTCTGTAAAAAAAAAAAAGTTTTGCATTTTTTTCTTTAGTTTAACAATACCAGTTTTAACCATTTGCCATGCAAGGAGCCTTTTAAGTCACCTGATTTTCAAGTTCATTTGACCTTACTTCTGAAATAACTTTAAAGATAACATTGCCAATTCTGTAATGTGAATTGCATTGAAATGAGAACACGTCTGCTTTTCCACTGCTCAGGCAGAAATGCCGTCTGCTCTCTCTTAGCCACATGACGCTGTCGCGGCTGCTCTCAGTCTTTTACCTCTCTGAAGAGGTAAAACAGCCTGTAGGTGTTGTCTGCGAGAGGGAAGCGTGGTGTTGCAGCTACTCTAGTGAGCAGAGCACTGGGCGAGCAAGGAGCGCGGCTTGTCACAGCTTCACCATCTTTCTATACTTCATAGCTGAAACTTTGCAATCTCATGTAAAATGTGAATAAAAATAGCTTCAGAAAGTTTTCCATTTTTGCTCTGTAACGCTGACTAGAAAGGAGCTCTCAATGCATCATTGAACCTTACTCGCAACCTTCAGCTCTGCCTCAGGGCAAGTGGATCTCTTAAGCATCCTGATCTGTTTTGTGTTGTGGAGATGAACTCTGGACCTTGGGTAGCCCTGCGTGCACTGTGTCCCTGCAGTACATCAACGGCTGTGTGGTAAACACCTTACACAGTTCTCCGGGATCATCCACTCAAAGACCCAGGGTCACTAGACTTTTCTGTGAAGTGTTTCCTCCTCTTAATTATTACCCTAGGACCTCATGAATGCTGGTCAAGTGTCTGCTGCTGAGCTCTGTCTCCCAGTAGTAAAGCTAATTCTTCTTATATCAAATATTTAAGCTTACCTCCCAGTTCTTGTTACAGTTTCTTTGATACTTAATCTATAGATCAGATGGGAGGTTTTTGTTTGTTTATTTGGGTTTTCTTTCTTTTCTTATTTCTGGACAGTATCTTCCCAGGCTGGCCTCAAATTCATGATAGTCCTCCTGTCTCAGTTCTCCAGAGTGTTAGGAGGAATTATAGATGTGTGGTTTTTTTGTTTGGTTTGGTACTTTTGAGGCATTGTCTTATGTCGCTTAGGCTGCCGGTAGGAAGGAAGGATGCCCTGGGACCCTGGCTTCCTCTCTCCCACCCCCATTCCTTGGCACCCCGGCTTCCTCTCCCACCCCCATTCCTTGGCACCCCGGCTTCCTCTCTCCCACCCCCATTCCTTGGCACCCCGGCTTCCTCTCTCCCACCCCCATTCCATGGCACCCGGCTTCCTCTCTCCCACCCCCATTCCTTGGCACCGGTGCCGCCACACTCAGTGTCTTGTGGGTTGTAGTTTTGCAGGGGTTTTTTGTTTGTTTGTTTTTAGAGATTTATTTTTAATTTTGTGGCTGGGAGATATAGGGAGAAATATGTGAGTGAATGTGATGTCACCTCCCCTCAAAACAGAGTTGCAAGGTCCCCTGCAGCTGGGGCTCTAGGCGGTTGTGAACGCCCTGACCCAGGTCCTGGGACCAGAGCTCAACGTATTCTACAAGCTCAGAACTGCTAAGACATCTGTCGTCTGCCCTCCGCTGTGTGTGGTTCTGTCTTTCTGTCTGTCTGTCTTTAAGATTTATTTATGTATTTTATATATACAAGTGCTCCATCTGCATGATGGCTGCACACCAGAAGAGGACATTAGTCCCATTGTAGATGGTCTGAGATGCCACATGGGTCATTTCAAGACCTGAAAGAAGAGTCAGTGCTCTAATCCTATGACTCATCTCTCCAGCTTCTTGCTTTTGTTTTTTAAGTGGTTTTTAGATCCCTGATTGAATTCAGGACCTTGGACGTGCTAAGCAGGCACTTTACCCTCCAAGGCAGGCTTTAAGATCTAGCTGTACGAGGCTTTGGTTTGGTTTGGTTTAAGACAGGGTCCTCACTGTGGACACCTTGTTCACTTGCAGCAGCTCAGCTATGTAGGCCAGGCTGGCCTCGAACTCACAGACCTCTGTGTGCCTCACACTGAGATGTGCAGCAGCACAGTGGCCAAACATTATATATTTCTTAAATGATAAATTTTTTTTGTGGCACCATTTAAGGCATTCTTAACTTCTGCTAGATACTAAGTATATTCAAGGTATCAGATCACTCAGACTTTTGTAACTCTGTAATAAGCAAAGGAAAACTGGCAGTACATAAAAAGAGTACATCATACCAGGAATAAAAAGATGAGCCAATATTTCAATCAGTGAAATTCACTGGGTATATATAAATGACCATGGCATCTTTAACGTTGCAGGAAGTGTTGGTGAATATAGAAGAATTTTAAATTGTATACTTCTTTAAAAATGAGCATTATGGAATGTGAATTATATTTCAAAAGCGTTTTATAATAAAAAACAACTTTCTAGTAAACTAAGACTAACCAGATAAAGAGCGTTTTCTAGCCACAGTGAGCCTCACTCGTGGTGTGCCAGAGTTTTTCCCTGTGAGACTGGAAACAAGACATTCCTAGTCATTGCTTTGTAGAGGTTCTTTATTTCATAAGGCAAGGGGAGAGGCAGGCCCACAGACTGGACATGGGTGAGAAGCCTGTGCTTAGATGATGTGACTGCCTGTACAGAAAAATCAAAGCATTGAATGAAAGCCGTCGCCTTGCTTAACTTAGCAAGTATGCAAGAGTCAGTTGTGTCACCCACATGAGCAATTTATAACAGCATCAAAATATGAAATAGGTGTGTGCACATACAGTCTGTCTGCTGAAAATTACAAAATACAGATTTAGAGAAGAAAAGATATGCCATGCCTCATATTATAAAATTCAGTGTGATGCCATTTCCTCTCAAATTCATTTATAGGTAGAGTGGGACTCCCTGCAGGAATTAATGTAGATATTAACAAGTTGGTCGTAAGGAGAAACAAAAACAGACAAACAAACAAACAGTATCCAAAAGAGATGTGTAAGCAGGCAGTTGGAAGAGTCATACCTGATTTCAAACCTACCAGTGGTCAGGACTGGTGATGGTGAAATGACAGCCCAGTAGATGGATGGAACACAGCCGAACAGACATAGACTCACATGTTTATGAATGTCTGTGTGGAGAGCAGTCTGAAACATGTACTTTACATGTATGTAAACCCATTCTTTACATCTAAGTTAACCAAAAGCTGGCCGCCTCCCCACACTCGTGGGTCAGCTGTCTGTCGTCCTGCCCCAGGGGCCGTACCACCCGTAGTGGGCTGGGCCCTCGCAGATCAAGCAGCAATCAAGAAAATGGCCCCAGATGCTTCCTGCAGCTGGTAGATGTGGTTTCTTATTTGAGATTCCATCTTCCCCATGACTCTAGTCATGTCAAACTGACAAACACAAAACACAGTGACTTAAGCGGGAAACTTAAACTACTACATAGTAAGAAAAAAAACATAAGAAAAGTCTCTAGGACCTTGACTGAGAAAGGATTTCTTAATTTGAAAATATTAGACTAATTAAAAAAATGTGGGGTTTTTTGGTTTTTGTTTGTTTTTTTGAGTCAGAATCTAGTGTCGGCTAGAGCACACTATGTCTAATGTCTGGCCTTGAGCACACCATGTGCCTGAGTGTGACCGTGAACATCAGTGTGTTTGTGTGCCCGCACAGGTCTGAGGACAGTGTGGCTCTCAGCCCTCATCCGTGACTCTCTTCTGCCTTGGATTTCTCTCTCTTGCTCCCAACCTCTCAGGTGCTGAGGTTGTAGGTGTGTACCGTCGCGCCCGTGGTTTAGTATTAAAAACTACATTGATTTACTGTGTGTGTGGAGGTCTGAGGACTTGGTTCTCTCCTTCTACCACTTGGGTCCTGGAGACTGAACATCCAGGCTGACAGCAAGCGTCTTTACCTGATGAGCCGTCCTGGGGAAAGCACACACTTTTAATGATGATTCTGGAGATCAAATCGAGGGCTCTGTGCACACTCAGCAAGCAGTCTACACACTAAACTACGTCCTCAGGACCCAGAATAAAAAAAGAGGCCTACGGGGCTGGAGAGATGGCTCTGTGGTCAAGAGCACTGACTGCTCCTCCAGAGGTCCTGAGTTCAATTCCCAGCACCCACATGGTGGCTCACAACCATCTGTAATGACATCTGGTGCTCTCTTCTGGCCTTCAGGCATATATGCTTGCAGGACTGTGGATACATAAGAAATAAATAAGTAAATAATCTTTTTTAAAAAGATACATGTTTTTCAAATGACATTGACATGAAAACAGAAAGCCACAATCTTTGAGTTGCATGTATATCCAGAATGTATAGTGTACAACAAGAAAAGGGCCTTCTAAAGTGTCTATCAAAGAGTGAGCAGACATCGAACCTAGAGAGATGCCAGCATTAACCACTTAGAAAACGAAAGGCACAAGCTGTTATAGGGCACGGCTTGCCGTCCCCGCACTTGTGAGCGGAGACACAGGGTGACGGCCATGAGTCCCGGGTCACCTCATCTACACAGATATCTCTAGGCTAGTCAGGCTGCATACCAAGACCATGCCTTAGAAGGCAGTGTGGGGGAGGTCAGCTGAAGCTCAAGGCCCTGTTGGCCACAGGGGGAGTTCAAGATCAGCCTAGACCTCAGGCGGCCCCATTTCAAAATAAAAGTGAAAACCAAACACTGACGGGGCCTTTTGTAGTGGCCCACGCCTTTAATCCCAGCACTTTTCCAGGCAGATGCTGGTGTGTTGCTGTAAATTTGAGGTCGGCCTGGGAGGTGCTGAGATTTTGAGGACAGCTAGAACCTCATGGACCCTGTCTCAAAACACATCGACCTAGAATTATGAGCTTTATCTTGGGTAGCATTTTCTTTTTTTCCTTTTTTTAAACTATAAAAGTCTAAAATCTTGTTTGAGGTACTCACTGCACTCTGCATTTCCCAGCTTGTCTGCAACATAGCGAAGGCTTTCCTGGCGTGTGGCTTGCCTTTGTCCCGCTGATATTTCTAGGTCAGGGTACCCCAGGACGAGAGGATTTTATGGCATTTGAATCTGTGCTTTTACCTAATTTTCAGACCATAAAAGTCCAAGTGTTCACATTAAAGCAAAATTATACTCTAGGTTTTATAGGCATTTCACCAATACTTGTATGTGTATGATGTGTATGTATGATTATGATGTGACACTATGTGCATGAAGTCTGTGTGTGTTGTATGTGTGTCTGTGTGACTCTATGTGTATGATGTATTTGTATATCTGATACTTGAAATTATGTATATGATGTGTCTGTGACTGTGTATGATGTGTCTTTTATCATGGGTGAGACTATACATATCTGGGTCTGTGTGTATGATGTATGACTATGTATGTTGTGTCTGACTGTTTCTGTGTGCTTGATATGTATGACTGTATATGATGTGTCTGTACACAGGTTTGTCTGTGTATAGTGTGTGTCTGTTATACTATGCTTATGTTGTGTCTGTATGTATGACTGTATGTATATATTGTGTCTGTATGATGTGTGACTGCGTATGTTGTTTAGGATGTCTGTGACTATATAGATGGTTTGTCTGTGGGTATAATGTGTCCATTAGACTGTATGTTGTTTTTGTATATGATGTATGACTGTATATGTTGTGTGTGTGTGTGTGTGTGTGTGTGTGTGTTTTTGAAGGTAGATGATAACTTTTCAAGAGTTGCTTCTTGCCTTCTGCCTATGACGAAGGGTCTTCTTGTCTCTGTCGTGGTGCTGCATACCCTAGGTTGGCAGGTTCAAGAGCCCCAGTGACTCCTGTCTCTCCTGCCAATGTGTATTAGCCATGAGAGGATTACAGACGCATGCTCCCACGTCCAGCTTTTCAGAGGTTCCAGGGTTTTGAACTCAGATCAGATCATCAGATTTGCAAAGTGTTAGTGGCTTTTTAATAAGTGTTGCACTTTTTCAATTAGCCTGCCTAGCTAACAAATAATTAAGACTAGACCACTCTATTTATGTAGCATGTTTTAAAGGCACCGAGCAGTTATTACTGTATTTTAATCCTCTATGTTAATTTGGCTACCTCCCAGCCAAAATCCGAGATACTTGCATTTTTTGGCTTTCTCTGCTTGTTTTCTAGTGAATTTTCTTGGACTCTCTCCCCATGGCTAATC
Source organism: Tokudaia tokunoshimensis (assembly GCA_036184795.1). NCBI lineage: Eukaryota > Metazoa > Chordata > Mammalia > Rodentia > Muridae > Tokudaia > Tokudaia tokunoshimensis. Next base: position 8,925,649 of record BTHU01000014.1, read on the forward strand.
TCACTTTCATTCTCTCCTGCCCCCTCTCCTGGCTGGGAGAAGTCCTGCCCTATTTTCTCCCTTGCTCAATCATTGGCTCATCAACTTTTATTGACAAATCAGAGAATAAATGAGGAGCAATGCTTATAAAACATTGAGGCAGGAGATACTTAGAATAAGGATTGCAACCAGATATGGGGGCACAGAAATCAGCATTTGAATTACACAGCACAATAACATTATGCCGACAGCAAAGCAAGCACTTTCTCACAGAACCATCTCCTGATCTCCTGTATTATCCTTCTTAAAGTTTTGTACTTCCTTTATGTGTATTAGTGTTTTATCTGTACATATGTACCATGTGTGTGCCTGGTGCCCTCAAAGGCCAGAAGAGCTCATCGGATCCTAGACTGGAGGTACAGATGGTTGTGAGCCAACGTGGCTGCTGGGAATTGAACCCAAAGCCTCTCTGAAAGACCAGCCAGTGCTATTTATTAGCCACTGAGCTATCTTCCCCATTTCCCCACCCTTATCCAGTATTTTAAACTGCCAACCAAAGCTTTTTATTTATAGAGAGTCGACGTTTCAGTTACTCTGCGTTGTTATTTAAGCACATTGTATATATGTATAAGATCGTAGAAGAGTGAGACAAGGATATTTTATTTGCTTTTAGACAGGTTTAGTTGTACACACACCTTTACTGCCAATACTCAGGAGGCAGAGAGCCTGGTATACACAGCAAGGTCTAGGCTGGCTAGTGCTAATAATGATACCCTGTCTCAAAAACCTAAATTTTGAGAAGTCTTTTAAAAGATCTGCTCACACTTCTGTCTTACAAGAATCACTTCAGAAAAACACCGGACAGTGTCTTTTCTTCTTTCATATTCCACGCAGGCGATACCAAAGAAAGTTTATCATGAATAGGTCAGAAATATAAACCCATCCACTGAGCATGAAGAAATTATAAAATGAGACAAAACGTGAACTTCCTGATAGAGACTATCTGCTGTGTCTAGGCATGTCTACCATGTAATAAAATATTTGTAGCAGCATACAGCAGTAGAAAACACTTTCTCTCAAACACAGTACTAATGTGGTCACTCAGGCATAGTCCATAATACAGAACTAAAGGTTATAGCAGTGGCCTACACTGAAGAAAAGTAGATTTCCTATTATTGAAGAGAAACTCCACAATTAAGAACCCCCTAGGTTTCTGCTCAGATCACGGATACATTTTGGAATCCTCAAATGTTTTTGTTATTTTTGTTATAAACTTCATTCTAATGTGTAATTAATATTCTTAAGTACTTAAAAGGAAAGTGAACTTTAAAAAGTTCAGTTGAGTACTCATAAAAATGTTAACATACCATAGGTCTACTGTGAACACACCCACCGTTACTTAGCAAATGCCCAAGTCAGTTGGTGTTACAAAATTTGACTGTATTCCAAGGATAACTAGTATTTTCTTGGCCATGGTTTTTAATTCTTTCAGAATGATTTTTTTTTTCAGAGTTTCATGAAGCCCATACTGGTCTCAACCTTCCTGTGTAGTTAGAGATAACTCTGAACTCCTCCCTCCACATTCTGAGTGCTGGGCTTACAATTGGGTGCCACTGTGCCCTTCTCTGAATGATGGTTTAAGGGATGACAAACTAGTCTTAGCTCTGACATTTAAGAAACTGGTATCTAGATCCATTAGCAGCTTAACAACATGATCGATGGCATACATTTCTCCACAAGATACTCATTTTAGTCTATAACAGGTAAATATGCCAATGCTTATGGAATGTTTTAAGAAATTACATCTGTTTTGTGTGTATGTGTTTGTGCTCTGTGGTTCCCATGTGCTATGTCAGAAGATAACATCCCAAGAGGCAGTTTTTTCCTCACACAGTCTCAGATTATCAGGAATGTGTATGTGTGGTAAGTTTGCATGTATGTCTATTTGTACATGTATGGGTGAGAGCACATGCATGTGCAACTGCTCCCATGTAGAGACCCAAAATTGAAAGTGGGTGTCTTCCTTGATCGTTCTACAATTTCTGCAGTCTCTCAGTGAACCCAGAGTTTGCTAATCTAGTTAGCCAACTTGTCCTACGGATCCCCCGTCCTCCTCTCTGTGCTGGGATTATAGGCGGCTGCCATCTGCCCAGCTTTTTGGTTAAGTTCTGGGGATCTGAACTCCAGGCCTTCTCCTTTAGAGAGCCACTGAGTCATTTCCCATGTTGATTCCTTACTTCTTAGCTGTTATTTAAGCTCTATAACGTTTATGTTTTCACCTATAAAAGATAAATACATGTTTGGTAGCTGGTTCGAAATCATAGGCTTGGAGGTCCCTGAGCACGGACCCCTCCCTCCCAATTAGCAAAACACAAAACCATGGATTGAAATGCAGAGCTCTACTGAACAGTCAAAGGTAGGGATTTTTGTGCCCTGCATGGAGAGGTAGTTCCAAGCTGCTCAAAAGGTCATTAAGACCTGTATCTACCAGCGATTTTGTGGTAAAGAAAACTACTGTCCTGCCCTTTTAACTTTTTTTTTGAGACGGTGTGTTGGGGTTATCATTACTGTGATGAAACACCACAACCAAAAGGAAGTTGAGGAGGAAAGCGTTTATTTGACTTACACATTCACATCATAAGTCTATCACTGAGGGAAGTCAGGGCAGGAACTCAGAGCAGGGGCTGATGCAGAGGTCAAGGAGGGGCGCTGCTTACTTGCTTGCTCTCCATGGCTTGCTCAACCTGTACTTACAGAGCCCAGCACCACCAGCCCAGAGATAACCCCACCCACAACAGGCTGGGCCCTCTCAAGTCAATCACTAAGAAAACGCCTTACAGGCTTCCTATAGCCTGATCTTCTGGAGGCATTTTCTGAGTTGAGCCATCCCTTCTTCTGATGGCTATCTTGTGTCAAGCTGACATAAAACTAGCCAGCACACAGCACCTATAGACATAGCCCTAGCTGTCCTGGAAGTGTGTAGATAGATCATGCTGGCTTTGAACATAACAGTTCCACCTGCCTTAGTGTCCCGAGTGCTGGGATTAAAGGTGTGCACAACTATGCCTGGTGTCAACAATCCCCACCTCCCCCTTGTCAAAGCTACTCCAAATGGGCCTGTCAATCACCTGAGGAACAAAAAAACCAAACCAAACCAATTATTTGTTCTAGAGACATTTGTGTTTTAAACCCTAAAACTGTAGGCCGGCACCATGAATCTCCTTGGCTTGTGTCCATTCTCGCCCTTCGTGAGCTTTTATGCCAACAGTCTCTTTGGCCATTGTTTATCTCCCCTTTGGGTGACTACACTTTACAATACTGAAGCCCATTTATCTTCAACAGTGCACTTTGTGTGCCTTGTGAATTATTTCATTGGCAATAAGAAATGAAGAGCTCAGGTGAGTTCAGCAAAGAGCCAAGGGTCAAAAAACTGGTTTGAAGATACAATAAAATAATTTATGTAACTCTCCTGGGTTATTTTGGATCTTGATGAGTAGAAACTAGTGTTGATTTTACACAAAAGAAAAGAAATAGTTTATTACATATAAAGGAAATTCAGGGCAGTTAGAAATCCACACATCAGCTTGGTATAATAATACAGGCATACAGTCCGAGCAGTCAGGAGGCCGAGGTGTGTGGATAGAGTTCTAGATCATTCTCAGCTACATTCGGTGTTTAAGGACATCTTGGGATATGAGACCTTTTCTCAACAAAACAACACACACACACAAACCAAAACTAAACTCAAGTGCCCAGGGGAATAAAGGTTCACTTGAGTTAGAGATTCCACAAGGCTGACTGAATTTCCAGGATTGGAGATGAAATGTTATAGGTCCAGAGCCAAATTATCTTGTGCTATCTTCAGGAAGAGTCAAGAATGCTACTCATCAAAAGCAGCACACAGATCTGGTCTAACACACATCTCCCGACTAGTATGGAGAAGCTTGAGATTTTCAGGGGGGGAGTGAAAACTGATTCAAGAAGGAAATGTTGAGGAAAAGCTAACGTTTGGCACTTAGGATGGTTGGTAGTGTTGTAAGTTGGCGAAATCTAAAATCATGAAGGAGATGGGCCTCTGAGTATGTCTGTGGGGGATCATTCTGAGTACAGTGACTGGAAAGGACCCATCTAATGTGGAAAGTGAATCCTGGACGGTATAAGCTTGAAGACAATGTGCTGAGCACATTTAAAGCCCGGGCATGGTGGTGGTGTCATCCCAGTGCTGGGGAGGCAGAGAAAGCTGGAACCTGAGGGCTTGAAAGCCAGCCTGTTTAACCCAGTTACCCAATTGGCCAGTCCCAGATTACCAGTGAGAGACTGTCTCAAAAAAATAGGTGGCTGGCTCACACGAAGGCTGACATAAAAACATCCGTTATGGCCAGTGACAAAGCTACCAATTACCTACTTGCTAAATGACACCCAATGGAACTCGCATCACATGTGAATTTATTGTTATTCAACATGTTCTGACATTGTAAGACAATGCGACCACGTTTCACATAGTGCAGGGCTGGGTTTGAGGCCAACTTGGGCTACATGTGTAGTCTCTGGTCAGACTGATATAAATAGGAAGACAGTACCTCGCAAACTAAAATGGTTCTCCTTGGAAGCTAACGTTAGTAGGGATTTATTTTGCCTACTTTTCTCCACAGTATGCCTTCAATATGGTATTACTGACTTTCAGAAATTGGCGTGGCAAAGTCACCAACTCGGGAATTTCTTACCACACCTCTGATAGGCTGAGATCACTGGCGTTCACCACCAAGTCAGACGCCTAATAAACGACAAAAAAGAAAGTTTTTCGACTAACGTCACTCAAGCCGGAAGGCAAAGGCAGAGCACCAGATAGGTCCGGCTGCGCACGTCCGGCGACGCTAGGCGTTGTGCCGCCGCCCCACCTTTGCAGTCCCGCAGCAGTGCTGCGGCTCGGCGGCTGGGCTCGCCCGCGTGGCCAGAGGACAGAAGCGACACTGCTCGGGCACTCCCGGGGGCCGCGGGCCCCTGTACAACAACTTCCGGCTGTCCGACACAGGCGAGGTCCCTCTCCAGGGCTCCCGTGAGAGCTTGAGTCGCGGTAAACTCAGTTCCGCCCGAGGACTGGGCGGCCTGACCGGAAGGGCGGGCTTTAGACACGCGGGATACCGACCGCGACTGCCTAGCCAATCACAGGCCATAATGTGTCGCGGCAGCCAATCGGAGAGGCCCAGCGCCCTTAAGGGCCTTCGAGAGCACGCTCTCTCTAGCCTTCCGGTCCTTCTTTTGTTAGAGCTCTGGTTTCTCTCTGGTTTTCACTTGCTCGCGTGTAATCCGGCGCCATCGCGCTGTGGGCGAGCATAATAATGGGGAGTAGCGAGGTGGGAACCGAGCCCTGGCCATGGTGGCTTGCGTCAGGGAGGACTGATTGGAGAATGTCGCCAGAGGACGGGTAGGGGCAGGTCGTGATGTCCGCCGAATGTTGTGTAGCAAGTGGGACGAAAGCGTGATCTCAGCCCTAATCTCGTCTCTTTTGTAGGTCGGTGATGCCGAGGTGACGCGGGAGCTCTTGGTGTGACCTGGCTCTGTGGATGTGATAGCACGGCGGCTTGAGTGAGGGGGCTCTGGTGTCCTAATGAGAGAACCCTTTTTCTTGTGGCTCTCAGGTCCTTGCTGTACGCCAGGGCGGTGGGAACCGCACAGGGACGGAAACAGGGCAGGCAGATCTTTGTGCGATGTTGGGAATGGGGCATCGTGGATGGATAGCTTTCAGGACTGAAAAAGATTTTATTGGAGGCCACCGATTGAAGCATTTCACTTCTTTGTATCCTTCAAATGATACGAAATTCAAGTCCAACAAGATGCCTTTTTCCTCTCTTATTTTACTCAGGATTGAAGTCAACCACATCATCAAGGTATTAATTTACTCGTGCCTTTCCATTATATGCTTTTATCTTATTTGGATGAAATCAACAGTTTTTGCTGGTTTATCTCCCATTTTATTGATTTATTATTTTATTTCTTTTTAAAACTCAGTCCTTGAACTTTTGGGAAACCGGATGCTGGGGAAGACATGTGCAAATGTTTGCTTGATTGTCAAGAATACAGGGCTTTATGTGCTTCCTTAAGTGAGTTTCTACACAGTTGACAATGAGTTCAGTGAGGTTTAGTGTAGTCTCAGTAAGCAGCTCGCAGCACATCTGTGTTTTTGTCGTGCAGGGCTGGGGACGTGTGCGTGATTTCGGCTACTGCATCGCTGACCTGCACTTGTTTTAGGACAGTTACAGTTTTATTATCTTTCTGAGCCAGGCTTGTTTCCTAGAGTCTGTTTTCAAACTGGGGGTTATCTTTCTGAGTGTGTCGATTTTAGAGGTCTTACCCTGACAGGACAGCATTCTTTTCTTTTCTTTTTTTTTTAAAGAAAGGTCTCATGTAACCCAGGCTAGATCAGACTTGCTGTGTAGCTTAGCATGACTGTTCTAGTGATCATCTTGCCTCCACCTCCCCAGTGGTGTGCTCTAATGTGCTAGAGGTTGAACCTTAGGGCTTTGCAAACGCTAGGCTAGTGCTCCACAAGTTATGCTGTATCTCTTGCCCAAAGAAATGCCATTCATATTAACTGTCCCCTTATCTCTCCCTCCCACCCCCATCCCTAGAGGCAACTTTGTGCCTGTAGAGATTACCTGTTCTGTATGTTTCAGATAGATGAGATAAACTAGTACATAGGATTTTTGTGGCTGTCCTTTGTTTCCTACAGAATGATGGTACGAGGTCGCCCTTTTTGCCGTGCAGCGGAGGCAGCAGATTTAAGCGGGTTAAAGAGGCAGATCACTTGCTCTCTAATGCTAACCTGCTCTACAGAGTGAGCTCTTGGACAGTCGGTCAGTGCCACACAAAGAAACCAGGTCCTGACAAACTAAAAAGAGTTTACCCTTCTTATCGCCTAAGTGTAACCTTGTCTAAATCAGACATTAGTTGTCATGCATTTACATTGTTGCTATTTAGTGTTTGAGTGTTAGTGGGCAAGTATCTATGTAGATAGAATTGCTTTTCAAGTTCCTGTCCCTATTCACTACCAACCGGTTACTTTTGTTTTTTTTTTTGCCACGTGTGCGAAGTGGGAGCTTGTAGTGTGCCCCTCCTAACCCCCTGAAATTTGTAAGAAAGACGCTCACAGTAAGCAACTTGAGAGGCAGAGACGGGTCAGACCCAGTTCCAGGCCAGCCAGAGTTACATGAGACCCTGACTCACAAGACACCCTAAGAAGAATTTCTTTTTCTGGCACATGCCCTTCTGCTGTGTGTGTTACTGGAAAGCATTTGGCTGTCGAACATTGCACAAAGTTTTGGGCTCAGTTTGTAGCACACAGCAAACAAACAAAAACCATGCTCAAAAAAAAGAAAAAGAAAGGCCTAGGGAGATGGCTCTGGTGGAAGTACTTGATCAAGCCTGGTTGCATAATCAACCCCAGAACCTGTGAGAAGGAAGGAGAGAACTGACCCCCAGCCCCCATAGGCTGATTTCCACGTAAGTCAGGGGACATCTCTGCCCCCCCCCCCAAGATATTGGATTAAGTCGAAAAACCATGATAAGAAAAAACCATAAGTATTTGTACAAGGATTTATGGGGGTGGGTGGGGTTAGAGTAGACTTTGGAGCACATGCAGAGTTCTAGGCTAGTCTTGGCTACATTATTAAACTGGGCACTGGAGAGATGGCTCAGTGCCTAAGAGCACTTGCTGGTGTGGTGGAGGGCCTGGGTTTGTTTCCCAGCATCCATATGGCAGATCACAATCATTTATAACTTCAACTCCAGGGACCCAGTGTCATACCCCTCTGAGTATCAGGCATGAGGGTGGTATGCAGGCATGCACACAGACAAAACAGCTATACATAAAAATAAATACAGGTTATGAGTGGAGAAAACTTTGTGATTAGTACCCAAAGAACACTTCTGTCTTCTTACACTGTTAACATACTAAAGGAACATGAGGTATTCTGTTGCTGTGAAGATACATCATGAGCACAGTGACTTTTATAAAAGAAGCCATTTAGCTGGGGCTGGCTTACAGTTGTAGGGGGTTAGTCCATTATGCTGGGGCAGCCATGCAGGAAGGCGTGGTCCTGGCGCAGTTGCTGAGAGCTTTCCATTCTGCTCTGCCAGCAGAGGCTTTGGGTTTCCAACAAGGCCACACCTCCTAATCCTTCCCTGACAGCTCACCTGGGGACAGCATGTGAGGTGCCAATTTCAGTCAAACCACCACAAGGGCTAAATGGATTCAGAAACATAATCTGCTAAGATATTCATGAAAGGGGGGTGTTGCAGCTGAGCAGAAAGCCTGGGGAGCTTCTAAAGTGAATCTCCTAGGACAGATGTGGGGGTCTGATCGTCCGACAAGTCTGGCCATACTGCTCTGAATGTTTCTGGTCTCATCTGGTAATGTGACTACATTGTAATGCTGACAAATGGGGAACTGTGCAAAGCACATTTACTTAAATGTCATAGAGCTTAAATAAAAAAGCTTTAGGAGACATTAGAGACCTTGTGTGGGCATGGAGTGATCTGTGTGCTCCTTCCTGTTTCCTCTAGTGGCTGCATATCCAATGATTAAACTCTTCACTGCTGTTCACATAATGAGCTGCTGTGATTATTGAGAAACTAATGAGGATATGTAAGCTCTGCTAAAGGTAACGCTGTAGCAGCAGTCATCGACCCTGCACATGATTTAAAACCTAATCTCTTCTTTCAGGAATTGTGTTCTTGGTGATGTCTGGAAGAGATGCGTGGCTTTGGAAGATGATTATGAAATACAGAAAAGGTAAAATCATCTGTTTTGTATATATTAAATATTCTGAGAGATACAGTCTGGGAAAGATTATGCAAGTAAGGACTGGAATCCTAAAGACTTTGGTGAAATCTTAAGTACCTATTTTGGGGGTGGCAGAATAATTTTATTATGACAATTATTGTGTACATGTTTGCGTGGAGGTTAGAGGACGACTTGGAAGTTCTTCTATCATCTTACTCTCAGATATCCAGCTCAGGCCATCTGTCTTAATGACAGGTCCTTTAATTACTTTATGTGTGTGGGTGCTTTACCTGCATGTATGTCTTCACCATGTGTATACATGGTGCCTGAGAAGGTCGTAAGAGGGCATCATATCCCTGCAACTGGAGTTGGAGATGGTTATGGAGCTGCCATGTCTGTGCTGTGACTTGGACCCCAGTCCTCTCAACTCTTAAGCAGTCTCTACAGCAAATCCCTCTAAGTTTCAGAGATGTGCTGTACGCACAATGGCCCTGTGGGCGGAACAGTCCACTTTACTGGAGGGTTAGCCCGGGCTGTGTCTCTTGAGCATCTGACTTGTCAGCTTCCTGACTAGTTCTGTCAGCACCGTTAATGCTGTGTCCTACTGTAACTCATTCACAAGGTTTCCATTGTAAAGATTCTGTTCTTTGCTTCAGAGCAAGTATCTTGGAGGTGGACTGTCGGCTAGCTTCTTTTGAAGTGTCCATTTATCTCATATTTATGATTTGGATTTATACTTAGCATTTGGATTTAGTATTTGAGTCCAGGAAATGAGTATAAGAGCATGCATGTCCATGTAAATGGTTCCTTTCTAAATTTTTTCTGTGTATGGGTGTTAACGTCTGTATGTACATCTGCACCGAATTCATGCCCAGTACCTGAATCCAGAGGAGGGATCAGATCCTCTGGGACTGAAGTCTAGGGGATTGTGAGCCTTGTGGCTGCTGGAGGAGCAGCCAGTGCTCTACCCGCTGAGCCCGCCCTCCAGCCCAGTGCTGTGCTCTAACAGCTGAGCCCGCCCTCCAGCCCAGTGCAGTGCTCTACCCGCTGAGCCCGCCCTCCAGCCCAGTGCAGTGCTCTACCCGCTGAGCCCGCCCTCCAGCCCAGTGCTGTGCTCTAACCGTAGAGCTGTGCTGTTCTCCCAGCCCCCACCTTTGCTTTTCAACAGTCTCTGCATAGCCCAGGCTGTCCTGGAACTCACTGTGTAGACCAGGCTGGCCTCCAGTTCACAGATCTTTCTCGAGGTACTAGTTGGTTTTTTTTTTTTTTTTGCCTGTTTGCATATAATTTATGTACGTGGAAAGTTCCTAGGGCATTTAAAGTGTTTGTAGTCGGAATGCTTTCCTTGTTTGTTGATTTCGGGGAGCATTCCTTCTTAAATATGGAGGTAATTGGAAAAGCTGGTGGGAATAGACTATAATAAAATCTGCTATCCCCCTGCTTCGTATGTTTTGGAGTGGGCCTGTGGTCCAGTTGTACAAACACTTACCATTACTGAAGTATGTTTCCATTTCCCCTAAAGCTTGATTTCTATAGAGTGATGAGCATATATTACACAGTACTTGTCCTCTCCTTGGTGGTTCTTTGTCCCTTTGTAGGCATTGGCTTCTCTTCATGGGAAAGTCAGAATGTTGTTGACACTCTGTAGAATACTGTATCAGTCTGGGTTCTTTAAAGGTACAACTGGAAGGATAAATGGATACACACATACAGACGAATATATATCAAAGGCAGATTTACCAGGGGGCCTCATGGCTGTGGTTCAGCTAGCCCAACAGTGAGAGGCCAGGAAGATGGTAGTTGAGTCCACAAGTTCTGATATGGTAGAGAAACATTGGAATCTGCAGGAACTGGATTCTGATGCCAGCAAGAGGTGGGCAAGCTGGTGGGAAGCGAGCTTGCATGGATCTGCCACCAGAAGGTGTGCCCTCTACCTCCAGTGATCCAATTAAGAACTCTGCGGGTGTGCCCGGCTGCTTGGACTTAGGCTGATGCCCCAAGGCTGGCGACTCATTAGGAGCCGATCCTGGCTGTCGGAGGCCTCATTACTCTCCTGTCCATAGAACCCACTTCGCTCACAGAGAAGACTGACTTTGGAGTTGAGGCATGGCATGGTCACCTTCAAAGTAGATGCACGGGAGCAACACAATTGCGCTATCAAAAGCACAACCACACATGACAACGCTCCTATGTCTTGAGTGATTGCAACTGTCGCGCTGCAGTCGTAGCTATTTTTCAGGTGCGTGATTTTGCATCTGGGTTACATGTCGGCCATGCCTACCAGGGAGAGCTTAGTTGGAAACCTAAAAAATATTGTATACATATAAAGCGGCTGCAGAGACAGGTCAGTGGTTCAGAGCACTGCTGTCCTTCGGAAGACCTGGTTCACCTCCCAGCGGCTCACAGCCACCCGTCCCTCCAATCCCAGGGCGTCTGAAGCCCTTTTCTTTGGGCACATGCATTCACACAGGTGAAACACTCTTACATGTAACATAAAATAAATACTCTTAAGGAAATATACTTAAAGCACAAAATAAGCAGTTTTATTATATAAGGAAGACATTTTCGTAGGTGGTTTGCTTGATGATGAGAAGATACACTAAGGTGACGTGAGATAGTCTGAGCAAAGTAGATATAATTATACACTTGAGTAGGCCTTATGAATTTTTTGACATGCTTTACATTAGAGACTTGATACTTAGTTGTAAAGCTGAATTTACATTTTAAAGGGCCAGGATAAAAGCACAAAGGCTTTCTACGTAGCGCTCACATTCAGCAAGTGCAGATGCCCATGGCCAGCTTTCTCCACAGCTGCTCACAAAGTCACGGCTTAAATACCTGCTCTCATTTTCACTGATTTGTCCATGTTTCTTGTAGGAATGAAACCAAAGGATGTTTTTGTAACATTTATAGATGTATTCAGTAATTTGAAGATTTATATAAGGTAAGGATTTGTGAACTTACTAAGTTCTTTATGTAGAGTTACTAGGCTGGCCTTCAGCTCTAACTATGTCTTGGTCTTTTAGGTTCCTGGGATTTCTGTGATTTCTGTGATTGTTGGCTTGGTTTTTCCCCAGTCCTGATGTATAGAAATAGCTTTGAGGGACACAGCCAGTAGGAAACATGACTGGGGATCAGTGTGACCAAACCTTTACTGTGTGAGAGCCAGTAACTAGCTGTCCTCCCTGGTGTCACCTATACCTGTGCATTTTCTTTATGTGTGGAAGCAAACATATGCCCACAGCCTGCTGGACATGTATTATACCCTGGCTTAACTCGCCTGGGTAAATGTTACTGCAACAGGCCACACCCGGTAGCTGGATTAGGAGTCAGTGCTGGCTGGGTATGGGTGTGCAGGGGGACTTTTTTCTATGCCCTCTTACCATTAGTTTGCTAATGGCCATGCAGGATCAAATGCACTGGTGTTCTATTACAAAATGAGGGTGGGGGGATGGGGAACCAGGCCTGCTGACTGCTAAAAAGGGTACTTATCTCTTTCTAAATGAAGAACTCACGTCGATGTTAGAAAGTCGGGGTAATCAGAGGTACAGCCCAGCAGTTAAGGGAGATGGGAACTAGATACTCTGTAGTTCAGTATTCTAGCTCCTTCCGTTAACGACCCTCTCCTTAGGGCACTCCCGTTTGCCAGCCTGGTTTGTCCCTTCTCACCCAGAAAACCTAAAACTACAGGGACTTCTCTAAAATTAGTGAATATTTAGGGAAATGATAACTTGGGGCTGCGGTGAGAAAACTAGAATCAGTTGAGAAGCAAAACCATAAAATCAATGAAACAATTGGTTCAAAACAACCTTTATTTCTGCCAATGATGGAAAAGTAAAATGTCCTGTGCCAAATGGCCTATAATAACACAATGACCAGAGCCCAGACTCCTCACCCATGTCCCTGTAATCCGTCTGCACTCCTCCAGGGTCTGTGCCCTTCCTGCTCTAACAAACCTGTTCTTCACACAGGCCTGCTGACCTCAGCTAATTCTTGGGATCCACAGTGTGGAAGAAGAGACCTGACTCCTGAAAGTTGTCTTCTGACCACATATACACAATATGTAAATAAATGTAATTGTTAAAAAATCAAAATAGTAAAACTGAAACATTAGACTGTTACTGTTTAATTGAAATGTAAATATGGTGCGGAGGTTTATGGAACAAACTGCTGGATGCTTTGTGACAGTTTTGTTCAAAACTTTATCCTGTTTTGAAATGAGAAAGGGATAAAATTTGTCAAAAGAATTAAACTCTTTGTAAATCTTTCCCTCCTTGTAAAGATTTCTTTGTAATGGCCATGCTGTTTGCCTGCAGTGCCCTCAGGGCTGCTGGAGCTCCAGGCAGCTGTGAGCCGCCTGAGTGAGGTGTTGGAAACTGAACTCTCTGGCCTCTGGATGGTCCACAAGCTCTTAACTCCTGAGCCGTCTCTCCAGCCCAGCTTTGTGAATATGAATGTGAAGTCTCTGTCTTGTGGAGAAAAAGCAAGAGTGAGTGCTGTGTTGGAATGTAACTGCAGCCAGTCAACTGAACTGTAACTTCCTGTCCGAGTTACTTTCTGTGGAGGGCTAGCACAGGCAGACGGAAGTGGCCTCACTGACATTGCAGGAACCACACTAAATGTCTAATAAAAATAGCTAGTTTGTCCTCTCTCAAATGCAACACTCCAGTCTTAGCTGCTGCTCATTTGTAGTGTAATGATAAACATGGTTTTCTCCTACTCTGGCTGGCGAGCTCTTTATTGCTTGCTACTCCAAACCATGGCATTGTGGGAAAGCTGAAACTCTGATTCTCTGAGTTAGGGCTCTCTTTCAATCAAGTGATCAGGACAATTTCTGGTGACAACCAAAGGTCCCCAGCAGGGGTGTTCAGTTACTTAGTAGTTGGGACCAATGCCCCTCGTCTTTGTAGGAGAGTTTATCATTCCTCCCTGTTAGCTGGGTCTGTAGTATGTCTGAGGGTCGAATTGCCTTGCTTTGTCTGGTAGATCTGCTGTTCCCTTTGTCAGGCAGCTCATCCCTTTCTTGTTTTTTTTTTTTTGTTGTTGTTGGCTTTTTGAGACAGGGTTTCTCTGTGTAGCCCTGGCTGTCCTGGAACTCACTCTGTAGACCAGGCTGGCCTCGAACTCAGAAATCCGCCTGCCTCTGCCTCCCAAGTGCTGGGATTAAAGGTGTGCGCCACCACAGCCCAGCAACTCAGCCCTTTCTTGGGCTCCTCTGGAGTTGGCAGTCAACAGGCTGTACCTCACCAGTCTCCAAACCTGTCACTTCTTTTGCCCCACCATCTTTTCCCTTCTGGCCTGCATCACTAAGACCAGTTTCATCTGAGGACTCCATGACATCTGATCCAGTAACGGTGTTGGTCCTTGTCAGGAGTCTTCAGTAAGGTGAAACACTCCTTTAGAGGGTTGTACCTTGGATGTAGATTGGGACTTGATCTCTTGGAGATGCCCTGTTTGGAGTTGGGGTCACTGATCTCCCTTTTCCCCCACGGGTCAGGCCTTTTCTACTGCTGTAGACTCATCATTGGGAGGTAAGTTTCTGGAACTTCCTTAAAATGCTATCATTTCTTTCTCCACAACACAAACTTCAGTTCTAGATCTGACTTACTAACAGTAATAGGCTGCTTGTGTTCCTCAGCTCACCGTGGGCTGCTGTGTTTTCTTGAGAGAATCTCAGCCCAGGCTGAGGATGACCCGACTTCTCTTTGTGCCTCTCTCTCTCTCCCCCACATGCCATTATAGGCGCATGTCACTGTGCCTTGCTCTTTCCCTCTTCCTCCATTGTATCCATCCTCTTCAGAAATCCAGTGAAGCCAAATAACCAGTTGCTGGTGTGCTTATGACTTAAGCAGGGGCTCCTAAGGCTGTCGTCTCCCTTCTGGTCACCTAGCTTACAGAAGTGGAGCCCTGTGCCCGTCTTACCGTCATGACTGCTCCCTGACAAATCATCAACAGGTGAGGCAAGATTTCACACAGGGCTGGAGATACGGCCTAAGGGTTAAGAGCTAATAATGTTCTTTCAGAGGAACCAAGGATGAACTGACCTGGCCTCTGTAGGTGCCTGGATTCAGTGCCCACCCCCTCCCATAGACACAAAATTAAAAAGAAATTAAAAAAAAATGTCATGCTGCCGAAGTCCCAGAAGAGACCTAAACAGCCACGATGGGCCTGGGAGAAGAGGCCTTTCTGAGGCGCTGCAGAATGTGTGACTCGATGCCACCGAGCCCTAACCAGTCAAACTTGCTCGTCTTTGCATATTGGGAATCAAGAGCCGTGCACCAGGCAGCTCTGCCGCCTCCGCCGCAGTCCTCTGTCTGAATGGTGACTTACTGACTCCATCCACCACATCTGTGTTTAGTTACCTCCACTCTTGCTTCAATGAGTAAATCAGTCTGGAAATGAACTTTCTGAAAGTTTCATTTTCACTGAACGAGGCTTGATAAGTTCACTGATGTGAGCTAAAAAGACTTGTGCATGGTACTAGTTCTTCATTGATACCTGCAGGTGGTCCTTTGCAAACTCATTGTACAACCCTCACTTTGACACCAGTCCCCGCACAGTCAACCTAACGGCACAGGACTGAATCCCAGGCACGCAGAAACCTTAGACAGGTTATCAAGTTCATGGACAGCTTGAGTAACTTAGTGAAAACCTGTCTCAATAAAAAATGAAGGTTGCAGATAGTATTAGTGGTAATGCACTTACCTAGTGTATGCTTTGTTTCCTCTTTTCATGCCACCCAGGGCTCCCCAGTCTGATTAGGCCATCCATGGTCAGGGTGGGACTGTCCTTTACTGCACCCTGGAAGTCTCTGTGTTTGCTGTGCTGGGGATCACTGCCTATCTCTGGAGTTACAGATGCTGCCTGCTGCCCGAAGCTGTTACATGGGTCCTGTCCTCGTGCTGGGGTGGGCTGGGCTACTATTTTCTCAGTTCTGTAAACTTGCTTTTTTTTTTTTTTTTTTGGTTTTTCGAGATAAACTTGCTTTTGAAAGTGAAATACATATGTAGGACACTGAGAGGGTGAAAAAAAAACCAAAACATCTCCACTTTCCAGTACTTTGGACTAGGGATCAAACAGCCCGGTATATGCTATGCAAAAACTTTCTGGAAAGTATACCCTCAGCTTGGAAAGACATGGTGTCACCACGTACTTCAGGTTGGCCTCACAGTCTTCCTGCTTCTACCTCAGAAGTCCAGCTTGCTGATAGTTTGTGTTCAATACAGAAGCATTACTTTCATTAAGGAGTCTGTAAGTAAGGTGTTACAGGAGAGTTGAATGTGGTCAGCAAGTGCAATATGTTAGGAGACCTCAGTTCAGTCCAGGTGCTAATAGTTTATGACAAGTGATTCTCATCTGGCTTGAATTCACTGATGAAATAATTTCACCCTAAATTAAAAGTACAACCAGGTAACACATCCATTAAGGTTGGAAGCTCTAAGGGAGATAGTAATATCCTTTTAAGTGTCTGGGACCAAAGGGTCCCAAACTAGCCTCATCTTGTTAAAATTTATAGAAATAGACTGGAGCTAGCTTAAGTTGGGACAGGAAGTTTCAGCACCTAATTTATTTGGTTGTTTATGGTTTATTCATTTTTTATGTGTTGAGTGCCTGTATTTTTTATGTATGTGCTCAATTGCATACCGATATTGCTGGAGGTCAGACAGTGGTGTAGGGTCCTTTTAAACCTGGAGTCACAAATGGTTGTGCACTGCCACATGGGTTGTGGGAAATAAACCCAAGTCCTCTGCAAAATCAGCAAGTGCTCTGAACTGTTCAGCAATCTCTCCAGCCTTTGGTGGTGGTATATTTTGCTTTTCGAGAAACGCTCTTTTGCAGCCTGGGGCGACCTGAATTTAGACTAGCTTTGATCTCCTGATCTTCCTGCCTCTACTTGTGTATGGCATCATATGCATGGGCTATGAAGCCCAACTTAGCACCCATTTCATTCTTTTGCTCTACAGACCAGCTTATACATTTCCAGTTATTGGTTTATCTCCCTAACCGAAAATCTCAAATGCTCAATCTGAGAGCATCATGCAACCACACACACAAATTAGGATGCTTACTTTGTTCGGGTAGCCCAGGGCGAGGGCTAATAGGTCTGAATACCATGGATAGTTAACTGAAATATTAAGAATACCTCACTCTAAGCTAAGACTCTATAGAATATAAGTAATAAATAGCCTTTGGGTGTGTGCGATAAAATCACGTAAGTTCTCAAAGGGAAGACGAAGAACCAATAATTAACGTAGCCGAGTCACAAACTGAACCGGTCCTTGCAGCCCAGTTTTCGCCCGCCTTGTCCAGTGTGGGTATTGTCGCCAGCAGCTGCTGACGCCTCACAGAAGTGCTACGTGGCGTCCTCGCGGTCACCGCTCCACTTCCCCGACGGAGACGCCCAGCGCGACTTCCCCTTGATCCACCGCCAAGCGGATGCATCCTCAGGTTAGGCGCCTCCTCACACAGCGCGGCGGAATCCTCACCTCCGGCGGGACCAACCTACCCGAGTTGCGGCTCCCGGAAGCGCCGTCCAGCGGGGTGGGAGGAGCGAACCGCTGCTCCCGGAAGTGCCGGCCGGCCGGGTGGGCGTGGCGACTCGCCGCACCCGGAAGTGGCGGCCCGCAGGCGGGGCTGCGGCTGCCACGTTGGAGCGGAGCGTGGAGGTGGCCCTGGGCCGCGGAGGAGGGGCGGCGGCGGCGGAGCCTGGGAGAGTCCGACGTCCGCCGGCTAAGGCAGGACAGGTCGCTGAGGTCCGCCCGGTGTTTCCGCCGTTTGTTTCCTGCCCCTCGCCAGGTTCGGTGTCTGCGGCCGAGGCCCGCGGCCCGTTCTCCGCTGACGGCGCGCCCCTGTCTCGTTTCGGCCCCGCCGGGACAACGCCTGGAGTCGCAGCAGCCGGGTGATCGCGCCCCTCATCCTCTGCCAACGTTTCCAGGCTGCCCTGCTCGGGAGCGAGTTTGAGGTTAGGAGCCTTTCAGACCCTGTGCCCAAAGTGGTGCGGTCCCCAAGGGCACGGAAGGGAAACAGACCTCGGGATTATTCCTTTGACTTCAGTTAGGTTGAGATTTTTGTTTTAAATTGTGTTTGAACTGTTGCCAGATTTAAAGGTTCATGGATTTGAAAGGAAAGACGACTATCATTTAACTACGATGGTATTATTTAGGGACAGCAGTCGCTAATCACAGCCTGTGCTTCAAAAGTGTATGATTTTGCTGCTCTTGTATTAAATTACATTGTGAGGCAGTTGTAAAATAATTGCCTGGACTTGTGGGCATATAAACTTTTTCAGTGAGCTCGTAGAACTAATTCTGCAGGTCTTCCTGGAAGTTGCAAGTTTTTTGATAGTTCCTCCAAATTGTTAAACTATACAAAGCTGAAACTTGGTTCTTTGTCTACAGTTGTAATTCTTTAATATATATATATATATATATATATATATATATATATAATTAGAAGCTCGCTCATGTCACAGTACCTCCTATATCCTGATTATTCAGGAGTTGGCTAAAATGTACTGCCCTTTTAAGTGATTATGTCCTTGTTTCTCTTTTAGTTTAAGCAAACCAAGAAAGGTTTGCAGGGAATAAGAAATCTTGGATAATTTCTCTCTAATTGTGAATGTTACACATTATGGAGTGTGGAAATGTGAGATTTGAGATGAGTTTTGGATTTCACTGGTTAATTTTGTAAACAGTTTTTTTTTTCCTGAAACATGTAAGAGTAGAAAGACATTTGTGAACTGTAAAAAAACAACGATTATCAATCTTTTGGCCTTTTTCTCCCCCCTTTGGAAGCATTGGGCTATCTTCTAGAAAAACATGTGTACACTGTATGCACATACCCGGCTAGAATTTTCAGTAGTTTCATGAAGTTTGAAAATCCCACATTAAAGACTTGTCAAGTGATACAGCTAAATTAATTTCTTTTTTGTTTCTTCCTCTCTTCTCCCCCCCCCCCACCCCCTTTCCTTCATTCTTTAAGATAGGGTCTCATATGGAGTATTCTCGAATCCATTGACTAGCTAAGGATGACCTTGAATTCTGACCCTCCTTCTCTAGCCTCCCAAGTTGTGGGATCTCAGGCATCTACCACCACACCCGCAGTGTTTTCTTTTGTTGTAGATTAATTTCATCTCCTAACATTTTATCTTGTAGATTTGTAAGATAACATGCAGTTCTGCAACCATGGTTGAATTTTTTTTTTTTAATTTGGTTGAATGAAGTGAGCCCGGAACAGCTGATAATGCTAAGTAACTCTTGGAGAACAAATGTTCCTGTCCTTTGAGAGTTATTCTGCCTACGCGGACCTTTACTGAAAACAGCGAATCCCAGGGAAGGGATTCGCAAGCTTCATTTAAGAATCAAAGCCGCTGAGTCCCTTACCTCTGACTCCGCACTTTCTGAGGTGTGGGGCAGCTGTTGGCAAGGTTGCTGTTTTTGACAGAATAGTCGTTCACGGTGTGAAAATGAGTTTAGACCTGCCGAGGCGGCTATCAGTCAGGAGCACATGCTGCTGTTCCTGGCACCCACATCAAGTCACCTGCAAGTCCTGCTCCAGGGGGACCTGACTCCTGGCTGCTGAGGGGACCTGCACTCACACGCGTGTGCAAACGTACATAGACACAAACACATACGCATGTAATTTAAAAATCCTAAAGACAATCACCAGAAGAAGAAAGTTTCCACTTAATTCTATGTAATTATCATGGAGAGAAAGTTAGTTAACAAATAAGAGCTCTTGTCTGGAACATAATGTTCCTCAGATGTAGGTTTTGATTTTTTTATCAAGGGGGGGAGAAATACACAGGACCTTGGATATTCTAGGAATGCACTGTGAGCTGCATCCCTAACTCTTGCTTTTTTGCTTGTTTTGTTTTGTTTTGAGACCTTATGTGTAGCCCAGGTTGGCCCAAAACTGCCGATCTCCTACCTCTAGTCTCCAGCTGGGATTAGACACCTCTGTTCGCCACCTCACCTAGCACTTAGATGTATTCTTGTTGGGATAGATGGCTTAAATTGTGAATTGAGAACAAGTAGTATCCTTAATGGATAAGCCTTTTCTCCAGGCCCTTGAAATTCTGAGTTCAGAATGGCTGTTATTTGTATTTATTTACCATGAGCTAGACAGTGTTCTAAACACTCTAAAACCTCATTTAATTCTCATGAGATATGGTGTGGGTAGCTTTGGGGGGGAGGAGCAAGACCACAGAGATGCAGTGAGGTGAGCGTTGGAGCTGAGGCTCAGGCTGAGGTTTAAGCTGCGGGTGTCTGTTGCAGGCCTCAGTCTCCCTGCTCTGCATACTGACATGCGGATGATGGGTATGACCTGACTGCTGTCCTCAACCTCCTCATTTCCTGTTTCTATGATGATTATGTTCTGGGTAAAATGCTCTTAAATGAATTATGTGCAACGTGAATATAATCACGTAGTATCGAAGGGCTACACAGAACTGTAAAGATAGATCGTCATTGAGAAGCACAGACGGCTTTACTCTGCCCTCATGTTCTAAGAAAGTCATCTGCAATTAAATATTTGTAAAAGAAAATCCAGCGAAACTGGAAACTTCCTTTGTGAGTCCACGGAGTAGGATGTTCTTGTTTAATTTGATGCATAGCTCAGGGCACAGGGGCAGGCCATCATTGTGACAGGGTTTGCCGTTCACGCAGCCAGTACTGGGACTTAGTTCTGTATAGCTGAATCAGAGGAATGAGTTTTACCAGGACACTGAATGTCAGAGCAAAGAAATAGATACACTTGGGAGTCTTTGAGTTCCTACTTAGCCCTTTTATGTCCCTGAGGTTATCTCTGTGTTACACATTAACTAGACACTCAGGAGTTAGGTCGCCCTTGGACCTCTGCTGTCAGTAAGTGTACTGTGATTCTAGTCGGGATAGTATCTTTCTCTCTATTTAGAGATCTTAGGGCTCCGTGTGCTTTACTATGATTTCTAAGCCCAAACCCCAGCTTAAAAAGATAGCAATTT
Organism: Tokudaia tokunoshimensis; assembly: GCA_036184795.1. Lineage (NCBI taxonomy): Eukaryota > Metazoa > Chordata > Mammalia > Rodentia > Muridae > Tokudaia > Tokudaia tokunoshimensis. Next base: position 8,946,393 of record BTHU01000014.1, read on the forward strand.
GTTTTTCTTTTTAGAAATTATTCTGAAATTAACTCCTACCCACTTCTTGCTAGTATTTTTTTTTTGCATGAGATCATGTAAGCAGTTAAAAATTAATAAAGTTTTGTCTGACGCTGGTCTTTTTACCTTACCTAGGTCATTAGTACATTTGTTTTCCCTTGAATATAAACATTAAAACAAAATTTCTGTATACTTTCTCTGTACCTCAGGCCACCCTATGCAAATTTGGCTTTTTGTTTGTTTGTTTTTATACGTACGCTTTGGCCCATTTATCTGTACACCTTACATTCAGGAACCCCTCGGAGGTCAGAGAAGGCCTCAGATTCTGGAACTGAAGTTGCAGACAGTTGTGAGCTGCTGTGCGGGTGCTAGGCATGAACCTGGGCTTTCTGCAAGAGCAGTGGACATTTGCAGTCACTGAGCCACCCCGTGAGCCCCAGCCTAAGCAATTCTGAATCCCAGAGGAACAAGACTTACTACCTGATTGAAAATTGACGCGATGGTACATAAAGCAGTTTGTGAAGAGGCAGGCTGGAAAAATCCATGAGTAACATGTGCCGATGGGATAGTTACAAAAGGATGCTGTGGTGTATAGAATGCCTAAAGTGCGGCTGAAGAAGGGGAGCGGGAGGGAGCTCACTGAGCTCCACAGGACTGGGTTTCCATAAATGAGCAGGAACTCGAGTTGTCTGTTCAAGATTAAGACAGTGACTGACAGGAGGAAGAGGCTCAGGAGAAGAAAATAGGTCCTGGGTTGTTGTTGTTGTTGTTTTTGGGGGGGTTCCCTCCAAAATCAGAATGTTTTTATACCCAGAATGATCTTCTTAAGAATTGGTCTCAGATAAAAAGTAATCTTTTTTGAACTGGGTCTTGCTATGCAGCCCTGGCTGGCCTGGAATTTACTGTGTAGGGCCAACCTAGCCTCGGACCTGCAGCCCTGCTTCTGCTTTTAGTCCATCATGCCAGCCCTTTTTTATTGTTACTGAGACTTGAATCCAGAGCCTTGCACAGGCTATCCACTAATACTAATATTTTTATTTTTAAATTAAAGTGATTCCTATCTTTATGTGTATGTGATTGCAGGCGTGCCACGTGTGCAGGCGGAGTCCGAGGACAGCTTTCGAGTCCATTCTAACCTGTGTGTCGCAAGGTCAGGCACGGGCTGCTGGCTTTGCCACCTGAACCTTTATCCACTGCACCATGTTGCCTGCCTCGCTTAGTATTTTTTTAATCTAATATTTTTTATTGTAGTTATTGATTTAAAACAGGGTCCCACGGACCTGGTCTGGCCAGGAAGTAGCTGAGGCAGAGGATGTCCATGAACTCTTGATTGTCCCACTTCCTCTGGAGTGCTGGGCTATAGGGCCTCCGCCATTCTAGGCTGGCACTCCAACCATTCAACTGTAGCCGTGTGTGTGTGTGTGTGTGTGTTTGATGATGGTAGAAAAAAACCGAATACACAAACACAGGCAGTTTAATTTTGGAGTTAAACTTCTGAATTCACACATGGCTGTTTCTTGCCAGCTTGTGCAAATTATCTAACTTTCTATACCTTAATTTTATCATTTATAAAATCTTGAAGTCGAAGCAATTTGAATGCAGACAGCTCAAGTCTAGGGAGGAGTGAAGTGAACCCGCTCCTCTGAAGGGCCCTGGGGCTCTGAGTGCAGAGTGCGGCCGGGCACTGAGGGCGCTTCCTCACTGGCGGTGGCACAGCGGGCTGGGAACGGTGTCCCGGGAAGGGTTCAGTGACGCAGGGATGTGCTCGTGCACACAGAGAAAGGGAAAGTGGGTGTAAGAGTTGGTATGTTTCTGTGTCTGTGATGACCCGGAGTCAGAGGACATCTTTCAGAGCTGGCAAATGCATCAGTAGGAATGCAGGCGTATTTGGCCGTAAATCCTGAGAGACAATGCTGTTGACTTGACCAGGATCACAAGAGCAGCAGTAGGGTTATGTGAGCCAGGGCTGGAGAGACGGCGGGCAGCTCAGCACTTAGAGCACTTGCTGCTTTTGTAGAAGACCCAGGTTCTCACAACCACTCTGACCCCAGTTCCAGTGGCTCTGACACTGCCCTCTGGTCCCTGTGAGCACTGTACATGCACGGTATACAGGCATATGTGCAGGGAAAACATACACATACATAAAAATAAATTTAGAAAAGATTATATGAGCTAACTTCACATGTATAGCTAGTTAATGAATAAACTGAGGACTAATGTCATTAAATAAAATTATTTAAAATTACAAAGGTAGAACCAGCAGTATATTGAAATGAAAATCAAAAAGTTCTAGAAAAAAAATAATAATTGCACAAAAAGAATGAACTAGCAGAATGCAGGTTATAAAACCAGACAACGAAGCTGGTCCCAGTGTCATGCGCTCACGCCCCATTGCTGGGGAGGTGGGGACAAGGAGCTCCTGGGCTCGCCACCAGACAGCCTGTTCCTATTGAGAGAGGGCTGGAGAGATGTCTTGGGCTGGAGAGATGGCTCGGCAGTTAAGAGCACCGACAACTCTTCCAGAGGTCCTGAGTTCAATTCCCAGCAACCACATGGTGGCTCACAACCATCTGTAATGGGATCTGATGCCCTCTTCTAGTGTGTCTGAAGACAGTGACACTGTACTCACATACATAAAATAAATAAGTCTTTAAAAGAAGAGAGAAAGAAACACTGTCGTACAAAAGAAGGTAGATAGCTTCTCAGGTGCATTGCTGGCACACACATATACACACACATTCGTGTGCTTGCACATTTATTTTATACACACTAACACATACACATGATATATGAATAGTATTCTACAGGGTAGTTTCCCTAATATAAATTTGTATTCTGCCCTCTCTTCCCTCCCTCCCTCTTCTTCCCTCCCTCCCTCCCTCCCTCTCCTTCCCTCCCTCCCTCCCTCCCTTCTTCCTTCCTTATATACATGGAGCTTACATACTGATTTCTTTATTGAACTGTATACGGATCTTGATCTCAATAAGACAATACCTACATTCATGCTAAAAGGTATTAAGGCTAGATTCCTTCATAAAGCTAAAGGATGTATTTGACATGTACTCAGTATCTGTGTGATCTGTGTGATAAGAAAGTGATGTTCATGAAACTGCGGGAATAGCAGGAGAACAGACAAGCCCACAAGTCCCTTCCTGGCAGGAGGCTGGATGGTCTTTGCTCTGGTTCAGGGTAGACAAGACAACATGTAGATATGAAAAACACAAATCTTTTAGACAAGAAAGTATTGATTAACATACCACTGTGGAAAATAGATCATACCCACATACACATCACAAAAAAATCATTAAGTTTCATGTATATAGGGAGGGAGGGGGGAGGGCAGAGTACAGATTTTAGGTTAGGGAAACTACCCTGTAGAATACTATAATGGAAGATATCCCTCATTATATACTTGTCAGAACCATGAAGTATACACTGAGTGTGTACCGTAATATAAACTGTGGATTGGATGGCTGTCAGTATTGGCTTGTGGATTGAAAGAAGTGTCCTGGGTGTTAGAGGGAAGGGGGCAGTTGTGGTATCTGTACTTTTTATGCATTTAATGAACATGAAACTGCTCTAAAACATAAAGCCTGATTTAAAAAAAAAGATTTATTGCTATTATTATTATTATTAGTGGTAGTAGTAGTAGTAGTAGTAATAGTAGTAGTAGTAGTATTGGTTTTTGTTGTTCCTTTTGTTTTTTGAGACAGAGTCTCACTATATAGACTTGACTGGCTTGGAGCTCACTGTATAGACCAGGCTGGCCTCAAACAGAGATCTGCCTGGCCTCTGTCTCTTGGGTGCTGGATTTAAAAGCATGTACTACCACACTCAGTTATTCATTATTCTTTAGTTTATAGGTTTGTGTGTATGTTTGAGTGCATCTGTGTCATATGCTATGAAGATCAAAAGAGTGAGTCGGAGCCCCTGGACCCCAAAGTAGCGGTGGTTGTGAGCCTCCGTGTGGGTACTGGGAACTGAACTTGAATCCCCTACATGAGAAGCACGTGCTCTTAACCACCGAGCCGTCTCTTCAACCCCATAGAGACTAGTTTTGAAAAATCAAAATTATATACGTACAGTTTAGATTTGGTTTTAAGTCTCTGGATTTATTTTATTTCTTTGAGCGGGGGGGTCTCACTGTGGCACAGGCTGTCCTGGAACTCTGTGGGTCCCCATGCTGGCATTGAACTCTATGTGGTTCTCCGTCAGCTGTCTGAGTGCTGGGATTATAGGCACTCACCACCACGTCTGACTGTGAGAATGACTTTAAAACTGTTTTTATCATTGCGCAATCCTACCCCCAGAAGATCATCTCGTTTATCATATTGGTTTCCTTACTCCTGATAAGCTCCTGTCAGTTTGAGAATTGCATGTATAACTTTGGCTAGTTGTTTTTATTCTCCTGGGGTGTTTTATAGACTGTTTTTTTTTTTTTTTTAAAGATAAGGGACTGTAAGTTGAGCATACTTAACTGAAACATCTGAAAAGTTTAATATTTTGAAGTATGTTAGATTTCGTTTATCTGTATGCTCAGTAAGTAAGATGTGGAAATATTCCAGTATTAGAGAAACTCTGAAATCTGAAGCATTTCCAGTCCCAGTCATCTCAGATTGCGGGTACTCAACTGTGTGATTTGTAAAGAATTAGAATAAGAGAATATTTGTTTCAAAATAGTTCCTCAGCTTATGTCTAATATTGGACATTTCCAATAAATGATAGTTGTATTATTGGTATTTGGACTTTATTAATACTGTAGTGATTTGTTGTGTGCTTCTATATTTTTTTAATATTCTTGGTTATATACTCAGTATATTTCTCTGTAAAATGTTCGTTTAGCAGGATGAAGTTAAAGGAGATAGATCGTACAGCTATGCAGGCCTGGAGCCCTGCCCAGAACCACCCCATTTTCCTAGCCACAGGTAAGCTCAGGAGAGAAGACCGAGTGAGTGTCCCAGCTCTGTGACTGCCGTCTTCTTCATACTTGTGTTTAAGCTTTAGTTCCAGCTTCATCTTCTGAAAGGTTTGTCATTCTCCAGCAAGGTTCCTCCCTCTCCCTTCACTTAATTTGGTGACTGTCCCTTGTACCACTCAGCATTGGTCATTGTTACACAGCGTCTTTCCCAGTGCCCAGGAAGCATGTTCGTCTTTAGCCCACAGGTGGTTGGAACAGCAAATGACAAACTTTCAATGAACAATGAGCAAACTTGACAGAAGCATTTTTTAATAGAGAGCTGCTTTTTTAAAATTAATTAATTTACCCGCAGTTCCTCTCCCTCCTCTGCCCAGTCCTCCCCTAAACCCCCAGTCTACCTCTTAGTTTCAAGAGAGCTGCTTTGTGTAAGACTTAAAGCAGATGCGATACATCACGGGACTGTTACTAAGTCTTCGCAGTCCTCAAACAGTTGTCTGTAATACCCACCCGGGCCTGTCAGGCCTTAGTGCTGCAGTCAGAGCCGTGCTCAGGTTGTGTGTGCTCAGGTCCCGTCACGGATGGACTCAGGACATCACCTCAGAGCATGCCTTTAGTTTCTCTTTCATCCTTTGCATCTGTAGTTACCATCCGTATGTTTTCTGTAGGAACATCTGCTCAGCAGTTGGATGCGACGTTTAGTACCAGTGCTTCCCTTGAGATATTCGAGCTGGACCTTTCAGACCCATCCTGGGATATGAAGTCTTGTGCAACTTTCTCCTCTTCTCACAGGTGTGACATTCGGCCTTAGGTCCACATTATTATTGAACTATTTGTTTTTATTTTATTTTATTTTACTACACTCACTAGTAGCCAAGAACAGCCCTGAACAAATGCTCTTCCTGCCTCTTGTCGTGAATGCTGGGATCATGGACAAGTGCCACCACTCATGCAGTGCCTGTGGCTGAGCCCAGGACTTTGTGAGTCCAGGCAAGCACTCGGCCGAGTGAGCTCCAGCCGGGCCCTGTCATCTACTCTTGTCTGTAATTATGATTAGAAGCTTTAAGAAATAATGCCAGTGACATGAAAAACTCGTAAAAAATTGTGCAATTGCATTTTTGGGCAAGTAAAGTATATTTTTAAAGTTAATTATGAATAAAGGAAAGAATACATGCACACACACTCACTCACTTACTATTTTTTTCTCTGAAGACAGGATCTCTCTGTATTCCTGGCTGACCTGGACCTAGCTATGTAGACCAGGATAGCCTGAACTCACAAAGATCCACTTGCCACCATGCCTGACTGTTTTTATCTTGTGGAAGTTTATGTGGAGAGGGGCATGTGTGACAGAGTGGACAACTTGTAGGATTTGGTTCTCAACTTGGGTTGGTCCTGGGATCCAACTCAAGTTGTCAGGATTGGCAGCAACTGCCTTTGCTTTCTGAGCCATCTTGCTGTACCATGGTGCAGAGAAAGGATGCTTAATGCAAGAGTGAAAGAATCTTTGTATGTTTTTAGTAGGCTTTAAAGAAACAGCATACACTAGCTGAGAGGTGAGTCCTGGGGCTCAGTCCTTCTATGTGTTAGAGAGCTTCTACCTGTTATAAGATCCCAGGACGAACTTGTCTTGGAGTTTTTCTGACCACTGTCGTGTACTTCCACGCCTCTTCTGACTTTACCTGCACCTGAGACTGTATCATTATCCTCTACCAGAAGCAAGGCACAGAATTTTGACACTGTGTCTTCATTTAGAAAATTTCCAATTAATTTTGACACCGTGTCTCTACTTTGAAGATTTCCAATGACTCCCTTAATGCTTTTACTGTTTGAAGGATACAGATTAGGGGACGCTCCTATAGCAAATAGGTTGGTTTATCTTCTCAGAAAGCAGTTGGTTAGCTCTGGTTTGCAAATGTTTGCAAATAATTAAATATTAATCTTAAGTTGTACAGTTTCTAAATGATAAAGTCATTATTAAGCTCATGTCTTTTGCCATGCAAGTGACGTTTTATATACCGTGTTACTCTGTAGAGTCTTCACTGTTTAAAGATCAGGAAATCAAATATGAATGTGTAAGTAAATAGTAAAATTCTATTTTACTGATTATACAATCAGAAAGAGTCAAAGAGAAACTAATTTGTATTATATAGAAAGTTATAGACAACAAATATAATTACGAATTTTTGGACACTTACTTGACTTGAAGAATGACTTACATATTTTCTCCTTAAGGTACCACAAGTTGATCTGGGGACCTCATAAGATGGATTCCAAAGGAGATGTTTCTGGAGTTCTGATTGCAGGTGGAGAAAATGGAAACATTATTCTTTATGACCCTTCTAAAATTATAGCTGGAGACAAGGAAGTTGTGATTGCCCAAAAGGACAAGCATACTGGGCCAGTGCGGGCCTTGGATGTAAACGTCTTCCAGGTTTGACTTTGTTTGGCTTTCATTCATAGTTCTTAAAATATGTCTTTTGTCATTTGAAATAACTTTATGTATATGCTAGGAGTCAGTATTGGGAATGAAAGGTAAAGACTTAAGCCTGTAAAGTTCAGAGCTGAGATTAGGAGCCGGCCATGGGCACTTGGGGGGTACTTCAGCACTTCGGGGTACGGGCAAAGGAGCAGGAGTTTGAGGCTAGCCTCAGCTACGTGGTGAGTTCAAGGCCAGCCTATATTTCAGGAGATCCTGTCTCAACAGCAACAACAAAAGCCCAAGGGACTGAGGAGGTAGATAGTTGGTGAAGTATTTACACTAAAACAGAAGGGCCCTGAGTTCCATTCTCAGAGTCCCTGCAAAGGTGTGGGGTGCGATGTAGTGCTGTGCACTTGAGAACTCAGTGCCGGGGAGGTAGAGACAGGAAGATTCCTGGGACTTGCTGTCTGGCTAGTCTAGCCTATTTGCAGAGTTTCATGCCAATGAGATCCTATCTCAAAGGAGGCGGACAGTGTTTCTGAGGGTGACATTTGAGGCTGTCCTCTGACTCCACATGCTTCTGTGAACAGATGCTTGCACACTCACGTTTTACATGTGGGCTCATACCACCAAACACACGTGAAAAATAAAACCTGCAGACACTAAAACCGCCTTGCCATCTGTCTGTCTGTCTGTCTGTCTGTCACCTTCAGATGTTAGGAGCCCCACAGTCTGGAAGCTTTGAGGCTCGTGTTAGGCTCGTGTTAGACCAGCTCCCAGCACCAGTTGATGGAAACTTAATGAGGGTGAGCAGTAGCCGATGAGGCCAGTTTTAGGGTCATTGTCACCCAGGGGATATGAGTAGGACCCACCCAGGAACACTACTCCCTGCAACAGAACTATATGCCCATGAGCTGGAAGGACGAAAACAGATGGCAGGCTTTGCTAGCTGTCCCAGGCCAGCTCTGGGGCTGGCTCTGAGGTCCCAGAAAGACAGCAGCTGTAGGATTTGGGCATCTTGAAAGCACTAGTTGCAACTGTTTTGTCTTCCAGAGATGCAAATCCACCAGTACTAGTACCTGTGTGGCTAGTGAGATTGAGCTTTAACAGTTTAACCAGGGAACTGTCCCTTGTTTGTAATGTATTTGATTTGAAGTGAGTTTTATTGTAAGTAAGGTACTTCATTTGAAAAGTTTTCTGATGTTTCTCTAAAAAATTTGGATAATTAGGAAGTCACACATCTGATTGTTTTGATCAGTAAACACTGTATGTATTAAACATGTTGGTTTTTAGTTATTCGGAGTTTTCAGTTATTTGTTACTTAGTCATGGTTTCTTTTGCAGACCAATTTGGTGGCCTCTGGTGCTAATGAATCTGAAATCTACATTTGGGATCTAAACAATTTTGCAACTCCAATGACACCAGGAGCTAAAACACAGGTATCATGTTAATTGATGATCAATGTAATCAAGGAACCAAAATTGCCATTCTTTTAAATGCATTTATGTTAATTTTAAGTTTTTTGGACACAGAGATCAGTACTTAATTATCATTAATTTTTAGTAGTAAAGTATTGATAAATATGTTTCTCTTGTAAGGTAGATGCAGGGAGATTGTCCTGAATTTGAAATCAACTTGGAATATAGAATGAGACCTTAAATAAAACGTTGCTGTGTGTGGTGGTGTATGCCTTTAGCCCCAGCACTCAGCAGGCAGAGGCAGGCAGACCAGGCCAGCCTGATCTACATGGTAAGTTCCAGACCAGTTAGGGCTACACAGTGAAACCTGTCTCAAAAAATAGAACAAAATGTAGTGTTTCCTTAAAGTATACGTGATCCTTTGAGCACCTACCAAGTGCCATTATGTGGTCCTAGGTCTAGAGAAGCAGACAGAGCAGATGGACGCTGGGCAGTGGTTCACAGTCATCTAGAGAAGCAGAGCAGATGGACGCTGGGCAGTGGTTCACAGTCATCTAGAGAAGCAGAGCAGATGGACGCTGGGCAGTGGTTCACAGTCATCTAGAGAAGCAGACAGAGCAGATGGACGCTGGGCAGTGGTTCACAGTCGTCTAGAGAAGCAGACAGAGCAGATGGACGCTGGGCAGTGGTTCACAGTCATCTAGAGAAGCAGAGCAGATGGACACTGGGCAGTGGTTCACAGTCGTGTAGAGAAGCAGACAGAGCAGATGGACGCTGGGCAGTGGCTCACAGTCATCTAGAGAAGCAGAGCAGATGGACACTGGGCAGTGGTTCACAGTCGTCTAGAGAAGCAGACAGAGCAGATGGACGCTGGGCAGTGGTTCACAGTCATCTAGAGTAGCAAACAGAGCAGATGGACGCTGGGCAGTGGTTCACAGTTATCTAGAGAAGCAGACAGAGCAGATGGACGCTGGGCAGTGGTTCACAGTCTTCTAGAGTAGCAAACAGAGCAGATGGACGCTGGGCAGTGGTTCACAGTCATCTAGAGAAGCAGACAGAGCAGATGGACGCTGGGCAGTGGTTCACAGTCGTCTAGAGAAGCAGACAGAGCAGATGGACGCTGGGCAGTGGTTCACAGTCGTCTAGAGTAGCAGACAGAGCAGATGGACGCTGGGCAGTGGTTCACAGTCATCTAGAGAAGCAGACAGAGCAGATGGACGCTGGGCAGTGGTTCACAGTCATCTAGAGAAGCAGACAGAGCAGATGGACACTGGGCAGTGGTTCACAGTCGTCTAGAGAAGCAGAGCAGATGGACGCTGGGCAGTGGTTCACAGTCGTCTAGAGAAGCAGACAGAGCAGATGGACGCTGGGCAGTGGTTCACAGTCATCTAGAGAAGCAGACAGAGCAGATGGACACTGGGCAGTGGCTCACAGTCGTCTAGAGAAGCAGACAGAGCAGATGGACACTGGGCAGTGGTTCACAGTCGTCTAGAGAAGCAGACAGAGCAGATGGACACTGGGCAGTGGTTCACAGTCATCTAGAGAAGCAGACAGAGCAGATGGACGCTGGGCAGTGGCTCACAGTCGTCTAGAGAAGCAGACAGAGCAGATGGACGCTGGGCAGTGGCTCACAGTCATCTAGAGAAGTAGACAGAGCAGATGGACACTGGGCAGTGGTTCACAGTCGTCTAGAGAAGCAGACAGAGCAGATGGACGCTGGGCAGTGGTTCACAGTCATCTAGAGAAGCAGACGGAGCAGATGGACGCTGGGCAGTGGTTCACAGTCGTCTAGGTCTAGAGAAGCAGACAGAGCAGATGGACGCTGGGCAGTGGTTCACAGTCATCTAGAGTAGCAGACAGAGCAGATGGACGCTGGGCAGTGGTTCACAGTCATCTAGAGTAGCAGACAGAGCAGATGGACGCTGGGCAGTGGTTCACAGTCGTCTAGAGAAGCAGACAGAGCAGATGGACGCTGGGCAGTGGTTCACAGTCATCTAGAGAAGCAAACAGAGCAGATGGACGCTGGGCAGTGGTTCACAGTCATCTAGAGAAGCAGACAGAGCAGATGGACGCTGGGCAGTGGTTCACAGTCGTCTAGAGTAGCAGACAGAGCAGATGGACGCTGGGCAGTGGTTCACAGTCGTCTAGAGAAGCAGACAGAGCAGATGGACGCTGGGCAGTGGCTCACAGTCGTCTAGAGAAGCAGACAGAGCAGATGGACGCTGGGCAGTGGTTCACAGTCATCTAGAGAAGCAGACAGAGCAGATGGACACTGGGCAGTGGCTCACAGTCATCTAGAGAAGCAGACAGAGCAGATGGACGCTGGGCAGTGGCAGTTGCAGTCGCTCACAGTGGCACGGTGCTTCTTTGAATGCTAGGTCTTTATCAGTGTTCGGATCAATCCACCTTTCCTGCGTGCCTCATGTAGGCTGGGTAAGAGGCTCGCATGCTCTGTTTTTGAATTTCCCATTGTTGTGTGGACCCCCAGTTGCACTGGTCGCCCACTGTACCTGCTCCTACCATTTCGAGATCTCGAACGGTGGCTTCATGATATAGTCTGTCCCTTACAAAGGCCTTTCCCCGTAGTCCAACTGCTGTTTGTGTCCTGCCTGCTTGTAGGACACATCCACTAACCATCACTGTGTAGTCTGTGGTCTCTCTTGCATCAACATCAAGCAAAGAAAGAAACATCTTGCTTTATAGCAGGTACTCAGCAAATGCTTGTCGGATAAGACAGTAGTAAACAATATACAGTATTTGAAGTCATGTACGTCTGTGATTTAAACAATCTGGAACATGTTGTTAATGTATGATAGAAAGGAAAGTAATAGTTTTTTTTTTTTTTTAAAAAAAATAAAGGATCAGCCAGGCATGATGGTACATGCCTTAAACCCCAGCAGAGGCTGGTGGATCTCGGAGTTCTAGGGTAGCCAGAGCTACATAGTGACACCCTGTCTGTCTCAAAAAAAGAAAGGAAAAAGGAAAGGAAAGGAAGAAATTATAAGTGAAGAATTATAATCTATAATTAAATTTATTTTTTAGTTTTTTGAGGCAAGAGTCTTACCATGTCATTCTGGCTGTCCTATAACTCAGTAATGTAGCCCAGGCTGACCTAAAACTCAAGAGATGGGCCTGCCTCTGCCTCCAGAACGCTGGGACAAAACATGTACACCACCACATCCAGTTTTATAATTAAATTTGAGTGTAGTGAGGCCCTAGTCACTTCCTGTTGCTCTGATTAAACACAGCCCAAAAACAACTTCTATGCCTTCTGTGTCCGGATCACAGTCTGTCGCCTGGGGGCATGAGGTGCCTTGCTTGCCTGGCCTGCTCACTCACTTCAGGGACAGTCCTTCCCACAGTGGGGTAGAGACCTTTGCATCATCAGAGTCCAGAAAGTGTTGTGCAGACGTGCCACAGAACCTCTGATGGAGGCAGGCTCCTCCCAGGGACTCGAGTCTCTCAAGGTGATGAAAATAGCCAGCACAGTAGAGAAGTGGTTTTAATGTTTGTCCCTTCACAGCCCCCAGAAGACATCAGCTGCGTAGCCTGGAACAGACAAGTTCAGCACATCTTAGCCTCGGCCAGTCCCAGTGGCCGGGCGACTGTCTGGGATCTCAGGAAAAATGAGCCTATCATCAAAGTCAGCGACCACAGTAACAGGGTGAGTGCTAAAGTGACTCGTGGTGAGCGTGCGATGTTTCTGCTGGAAGTACGCTGTCATGTGTTTCAAGAAATCACATTTTTGTAAAATTAAAATTCTGTCTTTTTAATCCATCAGTTAATAGTAGGAAGAATGCCACTCCCTTAGAGAGAATAATTACATACCCAGGAAACCATGTTGGATATGTTTTTAAGCACTTTATTAATTTTGTGAGCATGTGTGTGTGTGTGTGTGTGTGTGTGTGTGTGTGTGGATACATGTGTTCCACAAAGCACATGTTGAGTGAGAGGACAGCTTTTGTGAATCATCCCTTTTTACCAGGTGGGTCCCAAGGATCAAACTCAGGTTGTTGGGGACTTAGTTGCAGGCACCTTTACCCAGTGAGCCACCTAGATGGCCTGATTTTGTCATTATTGAAGTTAAAATGTAAATATTTTTATTGCACTTATCTGTGTGTGTGTGTGTGTGTGTGTGTGTGTGTTCTTGTGGCAGGATGGATGTCTGGCATCCACATTCCATTGTGTACTTTTTTGGGGGTCCGAGGACAGTTTGCAGGGATTGCTTCTCTCCTTTTCCAATGCTGGTGGGTGCCAGAGATTAAACAGAGTTTGGCAGCAAGTGCTTTTGCATGTGGAGTCGTGCTGCCTGCCCTGGTTAAGGATTTCCTAAAGCGAGAGTGCCTGAATCAGTGTGTATCAGTCTTAAAAACTCCTCAGAATTGTTGAAAAGAACCTTTTCCAGGTTATTAGTTTAAGTGGACGAGAAATTTGAAAACTACAGTTTCAGTGGAATAAAACATATAAAAATAATTTTAGTCATCATATGCAATATTTCCTAGAATTTAAACTTCTGGGTAATCCCCAATAATCTTAATTGTCTCATGAAACTTCAGATGTTAGCTGTTGCTTAAGACATTTTTCTTTAAGGTTTTTTTTTTGTTTTTTTGTTTTTAATTTCTTTTTAAATTGATCTTTTTTGAGGAACGGTTACTTTTATTTTCATTTTCGAAAAATGTTGTATTTTAAGTGTATATAAAATATTTCTTTTAGTTGCAGTATTGGCATTGAAATTCATTTTAGATGAAAGAACTGTTTTGACTCTGAATTGCTTTGTGTGCATAAAGTAGATGAGCAGAAAGCACCTAGATGTAGAGCTTGAGACTGTTGCTTAAGACTGCCTTGTAACCCTGAGAACTGTGGTTCTCAGCCTGTGGGGTGACCCCATGGGCGCGTCTACTAACCCTTTCACAGGTGCCAAGAACTGAGAAGAGGGGTGTCCGGGAGTGGCAGAAACAAATGGCTTGAAGTCAAATTATGGGTCCAAGCTGGCGGCCTATGTTCTGCTGTAGATGGCTCCCTAGACAGCTCTCTGTACATAGCTCTTGGCTCTGTGGTCTGCTTGACACAGCTTTTCGGACTGCTGCGTTTGCTCTGCTCTAGACAGCTTCTTCTTGCTATTCTAAAAAATTCTGGTTCAGATCACTAGCTTTCTGCTCCAGACAGACAAGACAGCTCTCTGGTTGAGACAGCTCTCTCTGCTGATAAAAATTCTAAAAGCTCTCTGGATAGCTCATGGGTTTTCTGACCAAAGTCTTCTTTTTCTGACAAAAGCCCAGTTTTTTATTTACAAATCAATTCAGTTATTTATTCCAGATTCCCCTCCTGCCATCCCAGGAACCAGCATTCCATGACCTTCGCCCTTGACCCCTAGGAAGAGAAAGCAAGCTCTAGGCAGACGATAAGAGGGCTGGGTAGGGCCCTTCTGACCACGCGGGGACTCAGTTCCACCTAAGTTCCCTCTGTCCCAGGCTGACTGTGAACTCAGGAATCTACCTGCTTTCGTATCTGCCTGTCTTAGTGTCTTCCTGACAAGCTGGCTCCTGGTATACCTGCCTCTGTTCTTTAGACCTGTGAAGCTCCTCATACAATTCACATTGCATCCTTATATTTTTGCATAGTTGAGAAATTATGTATTTTTGAACTCCTTTCCACAGCCTTAAGGGCTGTCCTGAAGGTCTCAGCATTTACCATTTTGTTAAAGACATAGACACACACTCAACTCCTGGACATGCTATTTCTAATTATCATAGAGTCATTAAGGTTAACAGGGTTAACATTAACATTTCTCAGAGCAGTGTGAAAATATGTGCATTATTATACAAACCAGCCTTATGTCAATAGCAGCCATGGACACTTAGACTTGTGAAGGCCTGTGTCCTGTTGACCCTGTGCCATTTCACCCCCCTTCCCCCCAAGACCATGCCAGATTCCAAACACAGGAGTCTCCGATACCGCTGTAAAACACACATATTACGTTATAACAGCAAAATTAGAGTTATAAAGTAGCAATGAAAGTAATTTTATGGTTGGGGGTCACCACAACATGAGGAACTGTGTTAAAGGGTCGAAGCATTAGGAAGGTTGAGAACCACTGATGTAAAAGGTTCAGAACTGGTCTGAACTGTTCCTTTCATTCAGTCCATTTCCTGTTCATTTCAGTAATGACACAGTCCTCACATTTTATTTCTGCTTCATAAAGTACCATGGTTGCTGAGATCTGAGCTTTCCTGTCTGCAGATGCATTGCTCGGGCCTGGCATGGCACCCCGACGTTGCTACTCAGATGGTCCTGGCCTCCGAGGATGACCGGTTACCAGTGGTCCAGATGTGGGATCTGCGGTTTGCCTCCTCTCCTCTCCGGGTTCTGGAAAATCACGCCAGGTACCATGCTGCTGTTCCAAGGAACCTCGTTTCTTCATATTTTGTTCTAACACACACTTACTCGTGTTTATTTGAAGCGGTAGTCGTGATTTCTCTCCCAGTGGAGGACAGATCATATCATAGCCACAGGAATCCTTTGTTAAAGATCGCCCGGCACTTACTTCAAGTAGCGGAGGGGGACAGATGCGTGCCTGTAGTCCCAGCGCTTGGCGGGTGTGGGCGTGAGGCCCTCACCTACCCAGGGCGAGCGAGAACGGCTGGAGGTCACCAGAAGAGCAGGAGGACTGAGTGTCAAATGCTGTGAGAGCTTTGGGCTTGCGTGGACTGTGCACTTAGGTTTCTGTAGTCAGCAGACCTCAGAGGACAGGATGCCCGATGCTGTCTCCATTGTACTTTAGAAGTAAACGCTTCCGTCCCAGTGGTGGGCCTCTGCCTCAGTGTTCGTTAACGTGCTGAGTAGGTATTCCGAAATCACAGGAGCGTTCTCATGTTGCAGTGTCATTACATTTCATTAATCTGGTAGACTGCTTGTCATTGATACGTAGATGGTAGCAAGTTTATTTGAATTAGTTATTGTGTTTAAATAAGAAAATCCCTTTTAGTATTGTACTAGTTCCTAAGTACCTGAGGAGTTTTCGTTCCTCCTATTTAGTGGCAGGCAGGCTGAAGTCTGAAGTCCTTTCCACTCTCCTGTGTGGTAGCTTGTGAAGGAGAAAGTCTTGAAGTTTGTGATCTGTCACTTGCTCATAGAGGAGAAGACCTGGCCAGGATGCATTCTTCATTAGATGCTATTCATTCATAGCGAGAACAGATGATTCTGAGGAGTCTTGATGCTTTTTATTCTTTCTTAAGATTGAGTTTATTATTCAGTAAAACAGGCATAATTCCGACCTGTTTATGTTACTTTCCTATTGCTGTGAAGAGACCACAACCAAGGCGACTCAGAAAAGAAAACATCAGGCATGGCCCTGGCAGCGCCTGAGAGCTCACATCGGGTTCATAAGCAGGGCAGAGAGACTGGGCCTGGTGACCCTCAGTGACACGCCTGCTCCAACAAGGTCATACCTCCTAATCTTTCCCAAATGGCCAACAGTTGCAGACCAAGCACTCACAAACCATTGCACTACCTTCAGAGCAAACTGTCATAACATAGACAATGTGCAGTCATCTACATGGTTCCATAGTCAATCCTCATTACAGAAATGGCTGTAGAAACTGCTGTTGCATGTCTTACAGGACAGAAGCTCAGCAAGGTTAAACTTGTCCAGGGTCATAGATAACCAGCCTCGTGCTGACTTCCAACCCTGTCACCGATCTCAGAGTGTTCCCTGAGCACTGCACTCTACCTCAGAGTGTGGGAGTGGGCCATCATAATTTAGCAGAGCACCGTGCTGGATGGCAGAAACAAGTCAATCTCAGTAGTTGGCCGTTTTCTTATACTACTAAATGGTAGATTGCTTGATTGTAAGGTCTCTTCCAGCCTAGAGCTCTATGTTTCTTTAATAATGTATACATATCAGGCTGGAAAGATGACTCAGTAATCAAGAGCTCTTGTAGTTCTTCCAGTGAACCCCAGTTCATCTACCAGCACCCACTCGACAGCTCATGGCCGTCTGTGGCTGTAGCTCCATGGGGTCTGATGGCTCGAGCTTCCTCAGGCAACTGCACTCAAGTGAATACACACACACACACACACACACACTTAAATGAACAAACTTTGACCACCTGTTGTTGCTATGTTAGAGATCAAACCCAGGGCCTTATATATGCTAAGCAAGTGCTTACCACTGAGCTAAACACTGAGACCCTCCAATGGTGTGCTCTTAAGAATTATTAAAACAGCTGGGCATTGGTGGCGCATGCCTTTAATCTTTAATCCCAGCACTTGGGAGGCAGAGGCAGGTGGATTTCTGAGTTTGAGGCCAACCTGGTCTACAGAGTGAGTTCCAGGACAGCCAGGGCTACACAGAGAAACCCTGTCTCAAAAAACCAAACCAAAGAACAAAAGAATGATTAAAACATAATTCTGGATTCTTACAGAATCTCAGTAACACAGGTATGAATACAGAGAAGGCAGAATACTGCCTTTCTCTAAATAGAGTACAGAGGATTTTTTTGTATGTGTGTTTGTGTGGTGTATGTGCGGGTGCACACATGTTTGTGGAGGCCAGAAGTGAATGCTGACGTCTTTCTGAGCATTCCTCAACCTTAGGTTTTGGGGCACCGAACCTGGAGTCACCGTTGTATATATAGCTAATGGCGAACTCTTTGGATTTTACTTTCTCCACCTCCCTAACTGCGATTATAAGTGTGCGCACATGCCATACTTCACAACCAAGGGTTACACTGTCACAGTGTGTGCAGCCCAAGGAGAGAGACTGCTTATTAATACTTGGAATGATGCTGAGAAGTATTACTCTTATGCTAAGGTTACAAATATCCCTTACTCTAAGACAGTTATCTATAAAATCATGTTTCTAGAATCTAGAGTTTAATATTTCCTTGAAACATATCTAATTTTTTTCTTGTCATTACACTTGATAAGGAATACTTCCCTGATGGCAGAAGCTAAGCAGTAGGATTGAGGATGTAGATTGGTGGTAGAACACTCCTCCCATGTACAAGGAGGCTTTTCTTTGTGTGTGTGTGTGTGTTTTTTTTTTTAAGACAGGGTTTCTCTGTGTAGACCAGGCTGGGCTGGAACTCACAGAGATCAGCCTGCCTCTGCCTCCCAAGCTGGGATTGAGGGTGCATGGCACCACACCCTGCTGTTCAAGGCACTTTGATCTTTGTGTTTTCTCATAACAACGAGCCTAGGACACATTATTTATAGTCGATGTGGTTGGGCATTTGCTTTCCTTTCTTACCATCCACACCCCGCACAGCACTGAGCGCCTGTGTCTGCAGCATACATTGCTGGATTACTGTTAGCAGTCCGTGAGTCCCTGAGCCTGCACGGCCTGGCTGGGAATTTGCTTTCCCCAAGATTGAACTATTCCTCATCTCTTTGTGGTTTTTCTTCATCTCTGTGTGTGTGTATGTGTGTGTGTGTGTGTCTGTCTGTCTGTCTCTCTGTCTGTCTGTCTCTCTCTCTCTCTCTCTCTCTCTCTCTCTTCCTTCCTTCTTCTCTCCTTTCTTCTAGGTTAACGGTTTGAACTAGTAAACAGAGGTGAGTTCCGTCACTATACTTTGTTCTCATTCGTTCCTCTTTCCTGTCTATTTTTTTTATAGGGGGATTTTGGCAATTGCGTGGAGCATGGCAGATCCTGAATTGTTATTAAGCTGTGGAAAAGATGCTAAGATTCTCTGCTCTAACCCTAACACAGGAGAGGTAGGAGGAGAAATGCCTCTCAACTTGGCAGCCCTTGTAATAGTTTATTTCTACCTGAATAAGAAATTTCCATATGGTTATTAAGCACATAATTATAATTAAAACCATTGGGGGAAGGTGACAGATGTTAATCCATTAGAACTCTGTCAGGAACATTACCCAGGCTCATTTCCATTAATCTTTAAAATTAATCTTTCTCTGTTGGAACATAGACTCTAGCTACAGTCTTTTCTTAAAATCAGTTATTGTTATTTTTTCACATTGGTGTTTTGATGTGAATTGATGCTTTGTATGTATGTGTGTTCGAGGGCGTCAGATCCCATAGAACTGGAGTCACAGACAGTCGAGAGCCAACATGCAGGGGCTGGGATTTGAACCTGGATCCTCTGGAAGAACATCGAATGTTCTTAACCACTGAGCCATCTCTCCAGCCCCAAGCTATAGCCTTATATCTTTGCCTCTTCTCTCTCTATTTTTTTTTTATTATTTTATGTAAGTACACTGTAGCTGTCTTCAGACACACCAGAAGAGGGTGTCAGATCCTATTATGAATGGTTGTGAGCCACTATGTGGTTGCTGGGATTTGAACTCAGGACCTTCAGAAGAGCAGTCAGTGCTCTTAACTGCTGAACCATCTCTCTAGCCCTCTGCCTCTTCTCTGTTAAAGGTTTATCATTGCAGGTGCTTTTGTGTAGTTATTCTGATGGAAAACCAAGAAAAATGTGAATGATCGGGGCTAGAAGTGTGGTTCAGCGGTCAAGCACTTGCTTAGCCGGTGCAAAGTTTTAGGCTTGGTTTCCAGCACCATTAGAAATTGTCTTCTGGCTGCTTGGCTCAGCAGTTAAGTCTGGAAACCTGAGTTTGATTCCTGGAACCGTCATGAAAAACAGGGTGCAGTGGCTCCATGTATAACTCAGCACTCCTCCAGTGAGATGGGAGTAGTCACCTCTGCTAACGTGGGTCTGCAACAGCAGAAGCAAGAGAGGAGACACTTCCACAAGGTGGAAGGAGAGAGCCAACTCCTGAACTTCGGCTTCCACCAGTGTACTGTGGCATATGTCTCCTGCACTTATCTGTAATACACACACACACACACACACACACACACACACACACACACACACACACAGAGTAAATAAAATGTTTTAATAGATTTTCCTCTCTTAGGTGCTGAGAATTGAGCACAGGGCCTCAAATGTTTGCCTAAGCTATATTCCTAGCCTGTCAGTAGATTTTCATTTGTCTTATTAAAATAAAAGCAAGTTCTTTAGTTCCTTGGTTTCCAGTTTAAACTTTCAGATTATGTTTTTTTACAGAAACCTTAAGGTTAGGGAGATGAGAACAGAATTAACCCAACAATAAGTTCTGCCTGTGTGATTTGAAGTCAGGAAAACACTGGTGTGTTTTTTCCCCTTTATCTGTTCATGTTAGGCCAGGTTCTTGGAACATACTGCTCTCTTACCATTTCCTTAGTTATAAGATGGACTTTTGAGAATGGTTGTATTTGTTTGGAATTTTAAGGAACTGACTTTTCAGCATGTGTATGTGACAACTTAAAGAACTAGTTTTTCTAGTTCAGTGACGTTCCCAGTGACAGATCACCCAGGAGAGGCATCAAAGGCATGAGGGCGGGAAGCCTCTTCACTCCGAGGTTGGGGTCTGTTTGTTTGTTCTTGTTTTGTTAATGTCATACAATACCAAAGCTGAGGTCTTTGGCTTTTCTTAAGGCCTCAGGCACAGTGCTCCTAAATTTCCACGTTATCACCACACTCTGGATCAGCAGCAATCCTGATAACTTTTTATTTTTAATTTCCTCCGTGTGTATATGCTCGTGTACAAATGTGTGTGCACTCACGTGTATATGACCTGGCTGCCGGAAATTGATAGTGTCTCTTTGTCAGTTGCCTCTCTACCTATTTTTTGAGGCAGGTCTCTGATTGGCTCCCTCAGTGCTGGCATCTGAGCCCAGGAATCTTCCTGGCTCTGCCTCCCTAGCTCTGCGGTTGCAGGCGCTCTGTGTGGGTGCGGGGCTTGAACTGTGGTCCTTACCATTGCACCATCTCCCCAGCCCTGGGACAGCGTGTTTTCCATGGCCTTTTCCTTTATAGGAAACTTGGCTAGGATTCAGCAGCAATAGGAATGGCGTATACTCATTCTCTCTCATGCCTAAAAGTTGTCAGTTCTTTCTCAGGGGGTGGTTTACAGAGCTTAGTCTTTGTTTGTTTGTTTGTTTTTAACTTAATGTATGAGTGCTCTGCTGCATATACATCCTCAGGCCAGAAGAGGGCATCAGGTCCCATTACAGATGGTTGTGAGCCACATGTGGTTGCTGGGAATTGAACTCAAGACTAGCCAATGCTTTAACCACTTAGCAATCTCACCAGCTCATACACTTTGGTGTTTAAATGACCTAAATATAGTTAAATTTGGATCTCGCCAGGCAAAACCAGTTGAGGGGAGGAAGCATTAGATTTTGGTAAAAGTTCTGGCCTTTCCAGTTTGTCTGCTATTGACATTTTATGAGAAAGGACTACTGACTAGCATTTCTGCTCCTAGTGACCACCCCAGGGCCACTGTGCTGTAACGAGAACTTACTGTTGGTTTTCTTGGCTGAGACGCTTCCTTAAAGAAAGTGTTCAGCTGCACTTATTACCAACCTTATTTGTTTTGCTTTTAACCTGGCTATACCTTTTTCTAACGTTTGCTCATTTTATTTACGTTGGGCTAGGTATTATATGAACTTCCCACCAACACACAGTGGTGCTTTGATATCCAGTGGTGTCCTCGAAATCCTGCTGTCCTGTCCGCCGCTTCCTTTGACGGGCGAATCAGTGTCTATTCCATCATGGGAGGGAGCGCAGACGGCCTGAGGCAGAAACAAGTCGACAAGGTAACAGGCAGCAAGCAGTACGGCTTTTGATGACTGCAGCCAGGACAATCGCCATATGTGTGCAAATGTTCATAAAGTGATTTACCAACCAGCAGTGTCACTACTGGATGATTTTGGATATTTTGTTGTTGTTGTGAGATATTTTGTTGTTGAAAAATTGCAACACAGTTTGCATAGGTTACTGATTTATACTTTTTTTTTTAAATCTAGCTTTCGTCATCTTTTGGGAATCTTGATCCCTTTGGCACAGGACAGCCTCTCCCTCCATTACAAATCCCGCAACAGACTGCTCAGCACAGCATAGTGCTGCCCCTGAAGAAGCCCCCCAAGTGGATCCGGAGGCCCGTGGGCGCGTCCTTCTCGGTAGGGGGATCTGATTACGGTCAGGGCAGCGTGCTAACTGAGGAACTGTGGGGCCGCACCAAGTATCTTATCCAGGGTATCGTGGGAAAACAGCGCAGGACAGCTGAAGGGCAGACTGAGGCTCTGGGCTGTGGGAGGGCGTGTCAGGGGTGTCCACTTTTGACTTCCGCAGGCTTACTTGCCTTCGTCGGGAGCTCAGCTTGACGGCTCATGAGCTCGTTTGCCCTTCACAGTTTGGAGGGAAGTTGGTGACTTTTGAGAACGTTGCAGCGCAGCTGCAGCAGGGGGTGGAGCAGCGGCAGCGGCAGCCCGTGGTCATCAGTCAGGTGGTGACGGAGAAGGACTTTCTCAGCCGGTCGGAGCAGCTGCAGCACGTTGTGCAGTCTCAGGGCTTTATCAGCTACTGCCAGCAAAAGATCGAAGCTTCCCAGACGGAGTTTGAGAGAAATGTGTGGTCCTTCTTGAAGGTAAAGTTGGGTTCATTTTTAATTTTTTTTCCTGTGTGTGTCCATGCACATTCATTTGACAGAGAGAGCATATATTTGCTTAGCCATTTCTCTGGCCCTAAAGGTAGTTTTCATTATCAGTAAATTATTTTGATTATAATCAAGATGTGTTTTCCTTTTCAAGAAACATTTTAGATAGTGTGATTTCAGAAATGCAAGATGAAATTGAAGAAACCCAAGCTGGGCGTAGTAACACACCCCTGTAATGCCAGCACTTGGATGCCAAACTCAAGGCCAGCCTGGGCTGTTATCGCACGACTTTGTCTCAAGCCAGAAAAACTTACAAAGAGAACACAGCATAATCTCTTACATCATTATAAGCTAGAGTGTGGAAATAACGTAAAGGAGAGAGGCATCATTAAGCAGACATAACATGAGAACTGACAGGCCCTATAATAAAAACATGAAATCTGTAAGATCTGTCACAGACCTGCCTAGTGAGTGTGGGGAGGTAGGGGATTAGAGGTATTTCCCTTCCTGCTGATACAGAAGTGCCAAAGGAAAAACCTTTCAGCAAATGTCTTCCCATAGCAGACTAAGAGTTTCCTCTTGGGCATTTTGCTTTCATAGATGTTTCTTGATACTGAGTTTTCTAAGAAAACCAATCTCGAATACAATAAGGTTAAATTCTATAATTCTACAATTATAATTTGTTGGTTAGGAGTAAAATTTCATTTCTGTGTGAGCCAGGGTATCACTGCGCATGCAGTTTTTGTGTTGACCAGGCAGGCCTCAGAGAGCTACCAGCCTGCTTCCCTAGAGCTTTGGGTACAGGTGGGGCCACCGTGCCCGGCTTAGGTGAGAGATTTGAAAAAGGTTTTGGATATTCAATACTGTATACACTGTTTTGCTTTCTCTTAAACCATTGAGCATAAATTATTTAGTATTTAACAAAATTATAGGTAAAAAACAAGCCACACTTATCCAAAATGATTAGTTATACATTCTTAGCTTTAAAAAATAACCGGCTTATCCGGGCTTGTGATCCCAGCAGTTGAGAGTCCGAGGTGGGAAGAGTGTCTGAGTCTGAGACTTGGGCTGCCTGAGATCCAGTCTCAAACAAGCAAAGCACTAGTTTTTAAAAGAAGTTATTTAGGGATGTGGTGGCACAAGCCTTTAATCTCAGCGCTCAGGAGGGAGAGACAGGTGACTCTTTGTAAGTTCAAGATCAGCCTGGTCTACAAAGCAAGTCCCAGGTCAACCAAGGCTATACAGTGAGATGAGACCCTACCCAGTCTAGAATTGTACAGGAGAGATGGCTCTTTCAGATGAGCTGAATTGGGTCCCCAGCACTGGGTTAGGGACCTTCCAACCACACTCAAGCTCAGCTGTAGGGAGCCGGTGTCCTCTGTCCGACCTCTGCCAGCACTGAACGCAGCACGCACAGACCAACGCACAGGCACACACATTCTTACAGAGTTTAAAGAGCAGTTTTTAGAGTTAAATTCATTTTGAACAGTGAATTTTCAAGATTTTGTAGACTTTTGATTGTTTAATAATTTGATTTGGAATTTGGTCAATTTGTAGAAAAACTAGGTTTTAAATATAGGTCTTTGAAGATAATGTCTCTTTTAAAAGGTAAACTTTGAGGAAGATTCTCGTGGAAAATACCTTGAGCTTCTGGGATACAGAAAAGAAGATCTGGGGAAGAAGGTGAGTCCCTGAGAAAGTCAAGTGACTGTCTCAAGTAAAACATTTATGTGTTTTTGTTTTTATAAAGTTCTATACAGATTTTATCAAATCAGTCAGTAAACATTTAGTAAGAATTCATATTTGTTCTCAATATGTTTTCAAATGTAAAACTCCACTTTCTGGCTCGATTTAGAAGCTTCCAGAATCACCTTTAACTCAGGTGAATCGTCAGGAATAATTGGCCTTGACAGACAGCCCCACGCACTGCAGCTTTATAGGGGTGTTCCCAGTGGCAGCCGCCAGGGGTCTCCCCAGCTCTCTGTGGCTCATGGAAACATAGACCCTGTCTGAGCTACTTACTGCAGCCGCCATTCCAGCTACATCAGTGCTTTCCCGTTTTCTTTTTTCAAATGTTTTTCAAAACAGGGTTTTTCTGTGTAGTCTTGGCTGTTCTGGAACTCTCTCTATGGACTAGGCTGGTTTTGAATTCACAGTGATTCTCTTGCCTCTGCCTCCCTAGTGCTGGCACTAAAGGTGTGAGTCACCACAGCCTGGCCATCATGGAATTCTTTTTTTTTTTTTAAGATTCATTTATTTTATTTATTTGAGTACACAGTCACTATCTTCAGACACACCAGAAGAGGGCACCAGATCTCATTACAGATGGTTGTGCGCCGCCATGTGGTTGCTGGGAATTGAACTCAGGACCTCTGAAAGATCCATCAGTGCTCTTAACCGCTGAGCCTTCTCTCCAGCCCCGTCATGGAATCTTAAATGGCACATTGGTTAACCAGCTAACATGTAGCAGGAATGGGGCTGAATTGTCCCAGGCCTAAGTAAAAAAGTACAAGTAGTTGGCTTTCGCAGTTTTGAATTCCCTTTTTGAGCGAGGAAAACACATTATAGTTTTGTCAGAGAGGGTCTTAGTTGTGTCAGTGTTGGCATGCGCAGCAGTCACAGTGAAAACGAGCCACAGAGACCTTGAAAACACTTACTTTTCTGTCCTGTCACCACCTCTGCCAGCAACTGAACTTTTCTGTAGAAAACGCAACTGCCTAAACGGTGTGTGCTCTCAAGGTGTGGGCCTCTCTCAGGGCCCGTGGGATGGAGGCTCATCCTGGCCACTGCTAGGGCTTTGCTTATGCCTTTAAAGTGTTTATTTGATTTTATTATTAGCAGTAACTCCTCGATGCTCTTGATTTCTCTGAGTTTTCAGGAGATTTAAGTTTTATTTGCATGCCTGGAAGCAAAAAGTTAGGAAATAAAATCCTTATCAAAATACTCCTAAAGCAATTTGTCTTTTTAAAAAGTGTAAGACAGGCATGGTGGCACAGGCTTCAAACCCAGCACTCGGCAGCAGAGGCCGTGGATCTGTGAGTTCTAGGCCAGCCAGGGCTGCATAGAGAGCCCCGGTTACAGAGCAGACAACAAAACATTACTTCTAGTTAACCTAAAACAGCGCAGTACAAGAAAGCGTGTTTCCTTTAAGGCTGACTTTGTGATTAGAGAGCGGAGCTGAGGAACATCTGAGCAGAGAATCCCATGTAGTTGAACTAGAGCCAGTAAGAGCCGGTTCTCACAGACTTCGCTTTCCCTAACATACGTCCCAGATTAAGGGTGCGGCGTTGTCCTGAGAATGGGGTAACACTGAACCTTGCTCTTCGCCCTGAAGTAGAATTCCATTTAGTAGGTGAGTTGTTATTTTCATTTCAGATTGCTTTGGCCTTGAACAGAGTGGACGGATCCGATGTGGTAAGAAGGCCGTAAAAATAGCTGTTTTCTGAGAGTTTGCTTAGATCAGGACCAGGAAGGGTAACTTGAGAAGCTGAACTGTCTTGTGCTTCCTGGTTTAAAAAATACCAGTTCTACGTATTTTAGTAAGTTCATAATTCTGACCTTAAGTTGAGCTATTAAAGCATGTCACTCTTGATATATTTGAACTTTATAAAAGGGAAAACTGAGTCAATGCCTGTTGAGATACTTACGGTAAAGCTTTTGTATGTTATGTGACATGTGGAACCAGAAGGAAGACGTTTGCAGTGATAGTTCTTGCGCTCCTTTTAATGTTGTTTCTGGAATAAATTTGCCTGGTTGCTCCTTATGATCAAGCTCTGGATGTGGTTGGTTGGGTCTCTGTCTCTCTTGTCACTAATAACCTTTAATGCCTCATTCCTCAACTCCTCTGATCGTTTTATGTACCAAAGGCTCTTAAGGACTCTGACCGAGTAGCGCAGAGTGATGGGGAGGAGAACCCTGCTGCTGGGGAGCAGCCCGTGGGAGAGGTACTGCTCTTTATATTCTATTGGACAACTGTGTGATAACTGTGCACCTCACGCGACACTTTGGGAGTTCTTGACTAAGTGTTGCCAACTGTGTTTGAATGTACTGTCTTCTCAGGTGTGTTTAGGGTCAGAGTTTGCTCACCTCACCTAACAGAAGTATCTCTGTGCTCTAGTTCCGTGGCCCAGCTTCTGGACTGTGTTGCTGAAAAATTAGCAGTAGATGTGCGATTTCCTTAATTGGCTCAGGAGGCTGCCAGAGGCCAAACTGAAGAGATATTTTATTTGGAAATGCAGTTCCCTTGGCACATTAATTTGTATAGCTCACTGTCAGTGATAGAGGCTTCTAAATTAGTCCTGAACTTGGAATACCAGTCAAGAATATTTTATGAAACTAAAACGATCGTGATGATTTACCATGTGACCTTAGCTGTGCTTGGTGATTCCTGAAACAAATTGAGAAGAGACCTTGAATACAAACTTGTGTCATTCATTTGTTTCCTTTTGATTCTCTTTCTTTCTCCCCCAACTAACTAACTAATTCTAGAATTTACTTTTTTTGCTTTTAAATTTTATTTAATCTTGGAAAATTAATCAGGTTCTTATTTTATATCTAATCTTTGACTTTTCCATTGCCTTTTATGATAGGGGAATATCTTGACTATAAAATACTTACAAACATGATTCATGAATATTTTGGGCTACTACAAACTGATTATAAAATATGTTTTCTATTGAAATCAATTCTTCGAATTTAAGAAGGAAATAAGGAGCACTGTAAAATCTTCAACCTTTGAACTAGTCTTGGAGATACGCAGGGAAATTTATAGATACCTACAAGCATGTTCATTCGCATGCAGATAGATTAACTGACTTCTCAAATTAAAGACTTGCTTGGTCATGCACGCAGAGGAATCGGTGATGAAATGCCCAGTCAGCCAGATAGCCATCGCCAGATAGACTCTGAAGGCTTGACACGAGCAAGACAAAAGGGAGAAGACTCTTCCCTTCTGTCTTGATGATACTGTTTGCTTTTCAATGTAGTATCTTGTATATTTGAGCTTTTCAGTACATAAGAAATTATGCATTTGGGGCCCCACTAAGATCTCAGGAATTCATAAGTAAAGGTTTATTAGTTGTGTCTAGAAAGCACATCTGAAAATGGTAAGTTAGAAAAGGGAAAATGGTGGTGTTTGTATGGTCCTGGGGTTTGAACCAGCGCCTCACACATCCCAGGTCTGCATCTTTCCCGTTGATGTGCATCTCCAGCCCTGAAAGTACTGCTCTGGGAACTTGGCGAACAGAGATGGTGAGGGGCATGGCTGGTTTACCCCTCAGAGTGGATAATGTAAACTGCCAGTGCTTTTCTGAACTTTAGGTACTGAAGTGGGGAGGAGGGAGGACTGGCCTGCTGCTCTAAGGTACTGAGTTCTGTGCCTTAGCTGGGCCTGTGCAGGACCCCGCCCGAGGATGTCACATAACAGAAGTATTCATAGGCAGCGCAGATGCAGGTGTGGGTGCATGTTTGATGTCATGTAGGATAACTCTGTTTTCATTTAAAAGAAAAGATTTGGGATCTTTACAAGTCCCTGATCTAAAATTTTGATGTTTTGAATTTCAGATCATTTTGTGTTCAGATTTTGACTTGAGTCACACAGTTTGTAACCTTTACAGTAGGATTATGTGTACACACATATTCACATACAGCCAGGCTATGTCCTGTTCCAGACATATCTAATTTAAAGGAAAACATTAACTTTGTCTATTTAAAAACAACGTTTATACTGTTTTTTTGTTAGGTTTTTGTGGCTCTGGAGACCACACCCACTTGCTGGGCTTGCGCTCTCTCTGTTCCTGAGTCAGCTCCAGGCCCTGCTTTGCTTTGTACTAAACACACTAAGTGATTGGTTTTCATTATTTAACTTTGACAAAAAGATTTCGTAGACAAACCTGTAGACACTAGAATTGAAAGCATGTCTATTTTGCATCCTTGAAGTGATCAGAGGTGGGGGATCTAAAACAGCGTTTTGATTTTTGACAGCAGCTTTTCCTATATGTGTAGCGAGTGTGTGCACACCTGACTCGGTGTCTCAGATGACTGGGTTATTCACATTTCATATGGGAATTAATGGGTCACGAAGGCCGGGATTCTAGTGTAAACTTGGATGTGGGAACTTTGTGAAACAACTTGGTAGATGAATAATCACACAGAAGTTTTTAGCAGTAAATTATTTTGGTTTCCATTTTGCTAAATTGTGCCCTTTTATCTCTTTAGTGCATTAAAGAGGAAAAACAGGAATGTGACTTTCTTCCTTCAGCTGGAGGGACATTTAACATCTCTGTCAGTGGGGGTAAGTGCCATTGGTGTAGACAGAAGAGTGGTTGTCTTCCAGCTTAAATTAGACAGAAAGACAGAGTATGAGTGTGTACAGCACACCATTGAGGATTGTGAACTCACAATCCTCCTGTCTCATCCTCACAAGACCTGGGATTTCAGTTGCTTACCAACAGGAATAACTAGAATGTGTTATCGGCAGGTGGGGTTAGGAAAGACCATGTCTTGGAAAGGGAGGTGAGTTCTCACAGACCTAAGTGATCTTTACTAAGACAGAGAGTGCTACAGTGTATACATCCCGGTTTACTTCCATAACTTCCATAAATACTCACAGCTTATTTTAGGAATTTAATCCTCTAGTAATAAATTAACCTTGTGGTCCCCATTTGTCTGAAATCTGTTTTCTTGTTTTCATCGTTTTCTTGTAATTGCTTTTGGTAACAAACTCTATTTAACGTGGATGCTATGTTTTCTTGTTATAGATATTGATGGTTTAATTACCCGGGCCTTGCTGACAGGCAATTTTGAGAGTGCAGTTGACCTTTGTTTACACGATAACCGGATGGCTGATGCCATTATATTAGCCATAGCAGGTGGACAAGAACTCTTGGCTCAAACGCAGAAGAAATACTTTGCAAAATCCCAAAGCAAAATTACCAGGGTATGTTATTTTTCAAAATAAACAGTAGCATACACACACACACTTAAATACAGATATACTTAAGCTATACTTAATTTTATATTAGCTGGTGTGCTGGTGCATACCTTTAATCCTAGCACTCGGGAGGCAGAGGCTAGTAATCTCTGAATTCAAGACCAGCCTGGTCTACAGAATGAGTTCTAGGACAGCCAGGTCTACACAGAGAAACCATGTCTCAAATCTGCCCTTCCCCCAGAAAATGATATTTAGTTTTCAGCAGGGGTCTTCCTGCATAGCCCAGGCTTTCCCTGTCCCTTCAGTCCTTGGCCTTGGCCTCCCGAGTGTCAGGATTATAAGACTGTTTGCTATTCTGTTTGTGAAGGTGATGTCCTGTTGTTGTTATTATTAATAATAATAATAATTGAGATACAGTAAAGAATTAAATTGTTTGACACAGAAATGGTAGTTTACATTTTGATGTGAAACAATTCTAGTGTTTTGATTCCCTTCTAAAAAATTAAAAACATTTCCAGAGTTTAATGTAGAAAATTTTAAGGTAAAAATTGCAGTTATCTCTTAACCTTTTTCAGAAGTTAGTGCACATTTTCCATGCCTTTCTGCATGTCTGTAGGACATTCCTGACAAGATCAAGATCACGCATAGATACACATATCACCTTGTAGACACAATCACAGTGTAATCTGCTTCTCCGGCATTGTTAAGGACTGCTAAGGAATGTTTTTAATTATTCTACAATGTTTTATGGTCAAGATGTATTATGTCCCAATTTGGGATTGTTTCTTGATCCATTAGACCCAAGGACATCTTTATGTTTTCTTCATATCTGATGCTTTCTTCTGAGACCCTTTATAAAATACACTGATGTAATTTTCTTTGTGAAGGAAAATAGTGTCTGTTCAAAGCATGGTTTCACTGTGCTGCTGTTTGATTTGTCATGAAAACATAAGTAGTCATTTTGAAAGGTATGGGACACTGCGGCAGTGATTGCCCTAGGTTAGACCACAGCACTGCAGGAGCGTAAAGATTAGCTCGTCCTCATGTTTTCTGTTTCCTTTCCCAAGCTTATCACTGCAGTGGTGATGAAGAACTGGAAGGAGATCGTTGAATCTTGTGATCTTAAAAACTGGAGAGAGGCTTTGGCTGCAGTACTCACTTATGCTAAGCCGGACGAGTTCTCGGCCCTGTGCGGTAAGAAACAAGCTGCGAGTGGGACTGATGCGCTGCACGAGTCAGGAGTTTACTAGAAAGTTTTGTCTAATCACAGATGAGAATTATAAAACATAAAGGTAGGCAGTGCTCACTCGTTTTAACATATTCACGGTTGTGAATTTGATTCTCAGTAGGGAGACAGACAGACAGATGGACGGACAGACGGAAGGAGGGGGTGGCGAGAGTGAATATGTCATTTAAAAGTAATTTCTTCTGTGATGTGGTTTTAGACAGAGCAATATATAGGATTGGCCTCTGCTACTTAGTAGCTGTGTGAGAAGAAAAGATCTTTTCCTGAGCCTTGTTTTATTATCTCTAATTGGCACATATGCGACTCTCAATAGACATTAGTTGGGATCAATGTATGATTGTAACAGTTAGGTAATAATTTATCATTGCTGGCCAGGGCTAACTTGGTGGCTGAGAAAACACAGAACCTTTCTTGCTAGCATGGATATCTACTATATTGTTCTGAAATTTTGTACCTGACAATTTCTTCTCTGTGTGCATTTGGAGTTTTTAGTTCAAATTTTTCCATTTATTATTTCTAATCTACTTGCTGGAGAGCAATTCTGTAGTGAGACATCGGATCTTCTATGGTATCTGGTGCACTCGCTGTCTCCATTCATTAACAAGTAAATATTTACTGGGCCCTTAGGGTGATTGTCTTTCTCTCTGGTTCTCCAGTTTACTGGTTGTGTTCTAGTCGGTGCTTCTGAAGACCCCGCTGAGCTGCTCACGATCTCACACGGGTGAGGATGGGTCTCATCTCACCTTGCTTCTCTCTTGATTCACAGATCTTTTGGGAGCCAGGCTTGAAAGAGAAGGAGACAGCCTCCTGCGAACTCAGGCCTGCCTCTGCTATATCTGTGCAGGGAATGTAGAGAGATTAGTTGCTTGTTGGACAAAAGCTCAAGATGGTAGCAACCCTTTGTCTCTCCAGGTTAGTATCTTTGCGACAAAAGGTGCTTCTGTTTCAGCGTGCCCTCCGTGGACTGCCCTCCACTGACTGCCCTCACGGACTTAGCGTTGAGCCAGAATGCTTTTGTTCTAGAAGCTTGCGGCTTTTGCTACCTTACAGCTTCTCTGGATGCGTCATCGTGTTCATTGTCATCGGTGAAGAAGCCAGGGGTGAGATGAGGGCTAGTCGGGTGGACCAGGCTGCAGGTCAGATGGAGTGTGAGATGAGGGCTAGTCGGGCGGACCAGGCTGCCGATCAGATGGAGTGTGAGATGAGGGCTAGTCAGGGGTGGCCCAGGCTGCGGTCAGATGGAGTGTGAGATGAGGGCTAGTCGGGTGGACCAGGCTGCCGGTCAGATGGAGTGTGAGATGAGGGCTAGTCAGGCGGACCAGGCTGCCGGTCAGATGGAGTGTGAGATGAGGGCTAGTCGGGTGGACCAGGCTGCCGGTCAGATGGAGTGTGAGATGAGGGCTAGTCGGGTGGACCAGGGTGCCGGTCAGATGGAGTGTGAGATGAGGGCTAGTCAGGGGTGGACCAGGCTGCCGGTCAGATGGAGTGTGAGATGAGGGCTAGTCGGGTGGACCAGGCTGCCGGTCAGATGGAGTGAGGCAGGAACACTGAAAGAAGCCCGGGGTTTAGCTACTTTCCCTTTAAGCTCCGACCTCTGGCAGAGAGCAGCAGTGCGGGCTGGAGAACAGGAGGCCTTGCAACCCCAAGGGCAGGAGCTCTGATCAGGGAGTGTGAGCTACAAGAGAAGCAGAGCTCAGGTGAGCTCTACCACACAGACTAGAGGAAAGCCAAACTGAGGAGACTGTCCTAGGCCTCAAGTAGAGCTTAAAATTTCCCCTAAGGCACCTAGTGGGCAGTCTTACGATATCTCAGTGTAGTATTTATTTTTTCTCTCTGGAAAAAAAAATCATCCAGAGTCACTGTTGTAAAGATCATTCTTTTGAGACTAAAAGTCAGGTTTGCTTGTTTGTTTGTTAAAGCAAGCTTTTCCCTCCAAGTGCTTCTGAGAAGTAGCATGTTAACCACTTGTGGACTGGGGCAGGGCGCTGTGTACACTCCCTCAGAGCAGAGCTCCCATTACAAGGCCTGCTTTCCAAGAACAGCCCCACAGCCTTGACCACAACCATGTTAGTCAGTCTGCAGTATTGCAGTGAAATGACTGGACCAGATAACTT
Organism: Tokudaia tokunoshimensis; assembly: GCA_036184795.1. Lineage (NCBI taxonomy): Eukaryota > Metazoa > Chordata > Mammalia > Rodentia > Muridae > Tokudaia > Tokudaia tokunoshimensis. The sequence goes on from BTHU01000014.1 coordinate 8,978,882, forward strand.
TTACAGAGGAAGAGCGTTACTGGGCTCATGGTTTGGAGAGTCCGTCACAGGTCGGATGGGTGGCCAGTGGCTTTGGGTCCCTGGCAAGGGTAGCACAGCAGGAGCACATGGCTGAGACACAGGAGGCACAGGAGCGGCACAAAGGGACCTAAGCACAGTTCCTCCAGGAACACCCTCAGGGACCTAAGGGCGTCCCATTAGGCCCCACGCCTTCCGGGTCCTACCGCTCCTCAGTAGAGCCAGCCCGTGGAGGGACGTTGAACATGAACACATAGTGGGCCCTTTGGAGGTCTCGTGCCTCTCGTGACTGTGGAGTAGTGATGTTGCAGGACACTGGCATGTATGCTTGCACGTGGCTTCTCTGCTTGTCAGGAGACGACTCTGTCAGGTACCCGCCCATCACTTTTAGTTTGGATATTTTCATGTCTGAGATCATTGGACAAATGTTGTCTGGCAGGTTGAGGATGCTTAGGAGATAGTGACCTGCACCTTGTCCGTGAGAGGCAGGCTTCCTCCTCCTCCTCGCTGGCCGTCTGTCACCCAGATGGTGCTCGGCTCTAGTGTGTTCTTCAAGTAGGGAGAGAGGAGGCGCTGGACTTCGGTAGGCTCTGGGGAGCTTATCGACTCTGTTTCTTTCTCATTTAGGATCTGATTGAGAAAGTTGTCATACTCCGCAAAGCTGTGCAGCTCACCCAGGCCCTGGACACAAACACTGTCGGGGCTCTTCTGGCCGAGAAGATGAGTCAGTACGCCAGCCTGTTGGCAGCCCAGGGCAGCATCGCCGCAGCCTTGGCGTTTCTGCCTGACAACACCAACCAGGTAACTAGTGTCCATCTTCATCGCTGCTGTTTTGTTTTGTTTTGAGACAGGTCCCTGGCTATCCTGGAGCTCGCTTTGTAAACCAGGCTCAACTGTAGAGATACCTGCCTCTGTCTCCCTAGTGCTGGGATTATGCCCAACTCACTTAAAAAAAATAAAAAAGAAGAATCTCATGTTTCCAGGCTGGTCTTGAACTTACTACAAAGCTGAGGGTGACCTTGAACTTGTGATTCTCTTGCCTCTACCTTCCCAGGGCTGTGATTACAGATATGTGCCACTGTGCCCAGTTGGTCTCATTGTATTGGTGTATAAGACCTTCTACCTTAAGACTGGCTTAGACTACTCTAGATCATCTAATCATAAAATTAAACCCAATATTTTTAGTATCACTTAGAATTATGTATATTTTCTTGTATTTGTTTTGAGACAAGATCTCAGAACTCTGTGTAGTGAAGGCTGGATTTGAGTTCCTTGCCCTCCTGCTTCCACCAAGATAATTGCATACTTTAACCAATAGTTCTTGTGAGACACGATGCATGTTCCGTGGCCCATCATGGAGATCAGAGGTCGTCGGCTCTCTCCACCCATGTGGGACCCAGAGGGCAAAGTCAAATCTTTGGATTTGCTGGCAAATGCCCTTACCTGTTTGTTGAGCCATCTTGCGGTCTAATCACATATAGTCTCTCTATATTCTTTATACTTTGGACTTTAATGAACTTTATTATGAAAAAGAACCTTAATGCTGATATCACTGTCTCCTATGTGTCTCGGAGGACTTCAGATTTTTTGCTGCTGTTGTACACTTCCTCCCCCACACATACAAAGCATACCTTGTAAAGTGTGGTTCTCAGAGGGAGCTTCAGTTGACAGAGCGCCTGCTGTGCAAGTGTGAGGAGCAGAGTGGCCCTCAGCACTCGCTGTGCCTTGTGCCTGGTGAGGCAGAGGCAGGAGGGTCCCTGGGGCAGCCCCACTGTGTGATCAGAGGATGCCTGGTTCAGTGCGTCCCTGTGTGAAAGAGACAGAGGCACACAGAACGCACCTGCCCCCCCCCAGGCCAGAAGACAGCATCGGGTCTCTTGGAGCCGGAATTGTAGGTGTCTGTGAACAACCAAACATAGGTGCTTGGAACCCATTTGGGGTCCTCTGGGTGAGCAGGCAGTGTTGAGCTGTCTTTGCAGACCCTCCCCAGCAACCTTAAACTTGTAACTAATTTATTAGACTTTATAATTTTCAAGATACTAGAGCTGGAGAGATGGCTCAGCTGTTAGGAGCTCTGACTGGCCTTCTAAATAACCCACAGGTAGTCCACAACCATCTCTTCCTCCTTTTCTAGGGATCTGTCACCCTCTTCTGACCTCCTTGGGCACTAGTTAGGGCACAGTGCACAGACATACGTGCAGACAAAACACCTGCAAGCATAAAATACACAAACTTTTTTTTTCCTTTTCTGAGACAGTCTCTCTATGTAACTGTAGCTGTTCTGGAACTTTCTCCATAGACTAGACTGGCTTTGAACTCACAGGGATTTGCCTGCCTTTGCCTCCTGAGTGCTGGGACTAAAGGCAGTCCTTTTTCTTTTCTTTTTTTTTTAATTTTTGTCAATTTCTCTCTCTCTCTCTCTCTCTCTCTCTCTCTCTCTCTCTCAGGTAGGTAGGTAGGGGTAGATAGATGGATGGATAGATAGATAGATAGATAGATAGATAGATAGATAGATAGATAGATAGAGAGAGAGAGAGAGATATAAATTTTATAAATCTGTGTAGTTGTGGATCCAGATTTGACTCTATCGTTGATGGGTTCCTTCCCACCATGTTTCTTAAAGTTGTCCTGTGATGTGGGAGCACCGTTACTTTAAAGTTGTCCTGTGATGTGGGAGCACCATTACTTTAAAGTTGTCCTGTGATGTGGGAACACCGTTACTTTGCCATAAAACAGCCAAAGAGTAGGGATGATTCGGCATTGAACAGGTGTCCTAACCAAGAGGGGCCATAGGTTCAAACCCTGCCTCTCAAGGGACTAGTTATACTGTGTGCCTCTGTCCTTTGATGCCAGCTCAGGATGTTGACTCATGAGTAGCAGTGTCTTTTCTAGAGTGCTCGACATAAGAACTTTGAGGAGGTCTCTTGAATGATCAGATTACTTCAAGAATAATCAATGTGCTCCCTATAGCTGGGTCAATTCACAATTTTGTTTTCTTCTACTTCCTACAGCCAAATATTGTGCAGCTGCGTGACAGACTCTGTAGAGCACAAGGCAAGCCTGTGCCGGGGCAGGAATCATCTAAGAACCAATATGAGAGGCAGCCGCTGTCCAAGGGCAGGCCTGGACCAGTTGCTGGCCACCCGCAGATGCCCAGAGCTCAAACTCAGCAATATTATCCCCATGTGAGTGACGTGGGACCGTGTGCGCGCGTCTGTCCATATGGATGGTTTAATGTGCTTGGTGAAAGATGCAGTGAGGCCGCACGGGCGCATCGTGTCACAGCTGCACTCAGTGGGCCTGCTTCTCAAAATCACCTCTTTCGTGCAGTTATTTCTGTTTGGTTTAAATCTCCCTAGCGAGACTGTCTCTTCAGTCTCAGTCAGACCTCCCCCCACCCCCTTGTACATGTACCTCTGCCCTCTAAATTCTACTGGACTCATTTAACAAAGTAGGGAAAGTAGTGAGAATGAGTTAATGACTCGGTTCGTTCTTAGAAGACCTTTTCTGAGCGTTCTTTTTACCGTCACCAGGATACGTTCATCGTGCCCTCTGTATTCATTCACACACTCGGGAGTAACCGGACGACAAGCATTGAGTGAACCACATCCATTTTAAAGAGAATGGACTAAAGGCTGTGAAGAGTTGAGATAGGATTGCTAGATTTATTTAATCTTGTGTTTATGCCATAAAATGTGATTGTATTGGTTTTTACAGTTTCATATAGAAACTGTATTTGCAGACCAACACAGAATTTTTTTTTCCTTTCCTTGACAGTGTCTTACCATGTAAGCCCTCGATGGCCTGGAACTTAGTATGTAGACCAGGCTGGCCTTGAATTCATGAGATCTGCTTGCCTCTTTCTCCAGAGTGCTGGGTTAAAGTGTCTGCTACCACACCATGCCCTTCCTTCATATTCTTAAATGGAAGATACTTTTTAAAAATAAAGTATAAATAGTCTTGACTGATAGTGAAGTTGACATTTCAGATAGAACACCTTGGTGATAAAGTCAACAGGATTTTGTTTTCATTATAGGAAAAGAATAAAATCATGAGAGACCTGGATCAGTTAACACTCTCTTTCTTGTACCTTGGATCAGTCCTTATTCAGATCTGAACAAAAACAGCGCTTAATCAGATCGAATGCAGACAGAGCTTTGTTTCTGGGTGCTCCCCCCCCACCCCCCGCTCATTTTACAAGCACTTACTGCAGCTCTCTGAGTGTCTGGCATCAGTCTTGCTGTGGGGATTATCCTGATAAACAAGCTACACAATTTCTCTACCCTTATGGACATTGCACTTAGAAAGCTGTCATGGAAGTGGGGGTGAAGTGTTGACCAGGACAACAGAGAGGTGGGTGGGATGTCAAAGACCTTGCAGGATTCAAGGCCCAGAGATGTCATCTCTGCACCGCTCAGCTGGCTGAAGGCTAAAGTTTGGTTAGAATTTTCAGTCAGCTGCTGTTTAGACTAAGATGTTTCTTGAGGTACTAATAAAGCAGGGCTTGCTCTACACGGGGAGAAGAGAACAGTCTTTGTGCCTTTGCGTTGTCTCTCTTTCTGAGAAGTGCTGAAAGCATTTAGAGATTGTAGAGTTTTGTGAGCCATAGTAGAGCACCACTTGAGTATTTACGTCCCCCGGAGGCAGGCGCAGGTGGAGCTCTCTCTCTTGAGTTGGCGGCCAGCCTCGTGGCCATAGCAAACCCCAGGTTGACCAGAGCCACACACCGAGATCCAGGCTCAAAATAAAGCAACAACAAAATCGCACAATAATTGTCTCACTTTTACCAATCTCGTAGTTCAAGAAAAGTAGCGTGCTCGCTTTGGCAGCACATAGACTAAAATCGGAACAGTACAGAGAAGATTAGCATGGCCTCTGCGCAAGGATGACATGCAAATTCGTGAAGCGTTCCATACTTTTGTAGCCACTTTGACAGGCATTACTGTGGCAAGTGTTGTCTGACTTACTGCTTCAACAAACCAGAAGACAAGTAGTTTTGTATGAGTTAATAAAAAGAAGGAACTCAAAAAAAAAAGCAGGTAAATTCCATCAAATGAACAGGAATTTTCTTGCTGAGTGGTGGAAGGGGAAGGAAAGAGTAAAGTTATTTTATATGCATATGTCGTCTGTGCTGGAGTTCTATAAAGATTTACATACCAAAAAGAATTTTGATGGCTTAAAAAGGTTTTAGTATAAGGCCTGGAGAGATGGCTCAGCGGTTAAGAGCACTGACTTCTCTTCCAGAGGTCCTGAGTTCATTTGCCAGCAACCACATGGTGGCTCACAACCATCTGGAATGGGATCTGATGCCCTCTTCTGGTGTGTCTGAAGACAGCTACAGTGCATGCACATACATAAAGTAAATAAATAAATAAGTCTTTAAAAAGAAGGTTGTAGGAAACCTTTAGAGTGAACTTGAGAGTAAGCAACATGGTGCAGTAGAGGCTCAGCCTTGACCCCGTCACGAGTGAGGCCTGTGGGCCTTAAAGTCACCTCTTAGGCCAGGGTGAGCCGAGTCATCTGTAGTGTTGTCTTGAGTGGGCTTTGGCTGGGTGACTCTGTCTTCCCCTGTGACTGGCCTGCTGGGCCTGCCGCTGGTCACTAGCAGCATGGAGATGGCACTCTACTAAGGACCTCTTCCCACTCACTCTTTTTATTATTTACTTATGTATTTATTTATTTATTATGTGTTAATGTTTTACCTGCATGTACACCAGATCCCCTGGGACTGGAGTCACAGATAGTTGTGATCTGTCCTATGGGTGATGGGAATTGAATCCCCATTCTCTGGAAGGATAGCCAGTGCTCTTAACCACTGGCCTACCTCTCCAGCCGCCTCATTCACTTTCCAATGGGCCTGTTGTTGTGCTGACTGAGGCTTTCACACTGTCTCTCCTGCCTCCCTCCGGCTGTTTTGTTGTTCTCCCTTTGGAAGAACTCCCAGGCGGCCTAGAAGCCGTTGCTTTGCTACATGTAATCTTACTGCTTTTACTTTTTGCTTTGCATCTTGCTATTAAGCCCTTTTGAGTTGTTTGTTTTCTTCTTTTAACGTTTTTATTTTTTATTTTCTGTGATTGGTATTTCTTTGTTCAATTCAGGTTAGAATTGCCCCTACTGTCACTACCTGGAGTAACAAAACTCCCACTGCCCTCCCCAGCCAGCCACCTGCAGCCTCTCCCTCTGACACACAGGTATATCTGCTCACTGACTATATATAACACTATATAGAACTATCACCTGATTCTATAGATGATTATATATGCTCTCCTTCTCCCTCGTTCCTTTCCAGTCCTACTCTGCATCCATCTGCCTGCTCGGTGCATTTTATTGCTTGTGGGATACAAGTGGCAATTTTTAGTGCTATTAATTTATTCTCTTATCCTTTCTCTTCTTCTGCAGTTCTAAATTTACTTGAGCTAGAAAAATCTCAACCAAGGTTCAAATAATGGTTTAAATTGGATTTTCTGAAGATGTTTCTCTTTCTTGTAAGAATGCAGAAATGGAAGAAACCCAAAAGCCCCCTTATGCTATTTATCTCAAGAGTCCGGAGCAGTAAATGGGAGTTAGTAGAGATGAAACTTCTGGTGTTACCACAGCATTCTTGACCCTGTTATAGGAGAGACCATTGCCGTTGCCATTCACTGATGTCAGTTTGAACCTTTAGATCACTCAGAATGTGTTCTGAGCAAGATAGTATAGGCAAAATGCAGTTTTCTCATATAATAGCTTAAAAAAAATAAACACCCATTCCATTTCAGAGACTGCAAGGCTATTGGTAAGACTTGATCCCAAATATAATCTTCCTTTTTACTCTATTCTCATTTGCAGGGAGAAAACCCTCCACCTCCAGGTTTCATAATGCATGGCAATGTTATCCCAAACACCACTGGGCCGGTGCCTCCATCTCCAGGCCACATGCACAGCCAGCTGCCACCTTACCCACAGCCGCAGCGTAAGTAGCACGGCCTCGGGGGCTTCACAGGGGCCTGCTTCCCTTCATGTACTGAAGGCAGCCAAGCCATGGTCCAGGCAGTTTTGACAGGGAAAATCAGGGGGCTAGGGTGTCGCTCAGTGCTAGAGGGCTTGCAGCAGGAGAGAAGGGATGGTGCTCAGAGTCTGTGCTAGGAAGTAGCTGCTGTGACGCCCTGTTCAGAACAGCGCTGCCCTCTGTTCCTGGGCCATGTGAGGCCTGTAAAATGAATAATGTGTCCTGTGGTTTGGTATAGACAAGGAGAGCTACAGAAATTAGCCAGTACATATTCTTTTTCTTCAGACAACATGACACACACCACAGTTTTGGCAAGTTGGTTCATGGGACATTTGTGGTTTTATTTGTTTGTATTTTTTTATTTATTGTTTTATTATTGTTGGTTTCCGTCTTATTTATTATTGGCTTTATTTAGTGTAGGCTTTTAAAAATAAATTAGCTTTACAGCAAAATTGAACAGAAAGTACAGGGCATACACGTGCTCACCCACACAGAAAGTACAGGACACATACATGCTCACCCACACAGAAAGTACAGGGCACACACGTGCTCACCCACACAGAAAGTACAGGGCACACACGTGCTCACCCACACAGAAAGTACAGGGCACACACGTGCTCACCCACACAGAAAGTACAGGGCACACACGTGCTCACCCACACAGAAAGTACAGGGCACACACGTGCTCACCCACACAGAAAGTACAGGACACACGTGCTCACCCACACAGAAAGTGCAGGGCACACACGTGCTCACCCACACAGAAAGTACAGGGCACACACATGCTCACCCACACAGAAAGTACAGGGCACACACGTGCTCACCCACACAGAGAGTGCAGGCCACACACGTGCTCACACACAGACTCTGCATCCTGCTCCATGGTAGTATATATTTTGCAGCAATGAACAAATGATGCTCTCTTATTGTGCCAAAGCCCAGACTTGATGTGCGCACACTTAGATGTGTATATTCTGTAGACTTTGACAAAGAGAGCAGTTACACTTGAAAAAACTAAAACGTGCAATGAGGCATGGGGATGCAAGCCTTTGGGGGGGGTGGGGGGAAGGCAGGTGAGTCTGTGAGTTTGAGCCCAGCCTGGCCTACAGAGTTCCAGGACCTTATCTCAAAAGAAGAAACAAAACAAAACCCCCCAAAAAACTACTGTTTTACAACTACGAACAAAGAACCTAAGCAAAATGGGGAAATTATAAGATTAAATAACTATTAAAAATTAAGAACAAAGGACTTAAACAACTATTAAAAAATGCCCCTAACCATTGATCCAAACAAGGGCTTTCTGGGCTGCAGGGATTCTTCGCATAAATCTACAGTTAATGCAGTGCTTAGTGCTGTTTCTGGGTAGCAGATGCCCCAGGTGCACCTCCCCGCCCCGCCCCCCCGCCCCTCTCCACGCCCCTCCCCACCACAACTGTCAGCAGGGTTGAGGGTGGAGGCTGAAGTCAGCTACCATCAAACTCGAGGGTTTTCCGGACAAGTGCAGGCTCTGGGCCCACAAGTCCTCGGGGCTCCATCTGGTGGCTCGTAGCTGACGTGCAGTCTTCCCAAGGACAGGCAGACTCAGAAGGATCAGTCCTGTCAGCTCTTGGATCCGAAGGTCCATGTCTCTCAGAGGTAGCATGCTAAGGCTTTGTGGTGTTCTTGTTTTTCTGTGTATTTTTGGGGTGCTGGAGATGGAACCCAGGTTGTTTCCCATGCTAGGCAAGTGCTGTCACTGAGCTACATCCCCAGTCATAAGTGCTAGCTTTTGGTCTTAGTGTTAGAAGATTAGTGATTAAAACCTTCCTATGATGTCATTACTTTTTCTTCCTACTTCTGTGTGAATAAACATGTAACTAATTAAAGATTTCTGTTTCTTCCCCTTGACGTAGCTTACCAGCCAGCCCAGCAGTATTCCTTCGGAACAGGGGGGTCAGCAGTTTATCGCCCTCAACAGCCTGTTGCTCCTCCTGCTTCTAACGCTTACCCTAACACCCCGTCCATATCTCCTGTCGCTTCCTACCCTGGGCAGCCTCAGATGTACACGGCACAGCAAGCCTCCTCGCCTCCCTCCAGCTCTGCTGCTGCTTTCCCTCCCCCCCCCTCTGGAGCACCCTTCCAGCATGGCGGACCAGGAGCTCCACCGTCGTCAGCAGCTTATGCACTGCCTCCTGGAACAACAGGTACACCGCCTGCTGCCGGTGAGCTGCCTGCGTCCCAGAGAACAGGTCTGCGCTTGGAAGGGATTTGCTTGGGCCTCCTGAGCAGAAGGGTGGGTGGAGGGGCATTATTCCCAAGTGTTTGTGAACTGAGTAACATGGGTATCGGTTGAGTTTTTATAACAAATTCTAAAACTTTGCATGAGTGTGAGCCTCCCGTAACGAGCGTCAGCTACTAAGTGAAGAAAACAGACTAGCGCTTCAAAATACTAGGACTGTATAACCCGCTGCTGCATGTGCTTTAGTTGGCAAGACAATGATAGTGAAATCAGATTTAGTGGGTACTGTCTTGTGAAGGGCAGAACTTTGGAGGGCGGGGCAGGCGTGCAGGGGCATCCTGAGAATTGAGGATAGGCCTCAAGCGCTAGCGAAAGCTCTGTTGCTAAGCTGCATCTCCAGCCGTTTGTTTGGTTGAGCTGAAGAGTGCTCAGTGCTCTTAAAGTGCTCTGCGGGCCGGCCCACGTGCTGCGAGCCTGACGAGCTTGTAGAAGAGACGTGGCGTCTGGAGGTTGACCTCTGACCTCCACAAACACAGGAAATACATGTAAGAAGCTAAGAAATCTTAAAGTAAAGCCCTGGTTCATCAGCATCTGACAGTACCCTCTTCAGAGTACAGTGGGTGTTCAAACTAGTGTGGCAAAAGGATGGAGGAAGACTTGTTTAGCCCAGATCCTGAAGCTGTTCTGGGAGAGGCTGTTCTGTAGTTTTCTGGTTTAAATGCTAAGAATAACTAACTGATAGAAGTATCATAGTCTGTGGTAGAAGCGTTCTTTTCAAATAAATACAACAATAAATATGGATATAAAATGTTTTTAAAATATTACTAGTTCTAAAATCTTGTAATTGATCCCAGAATTATAAACTCACCTCTTACCCCACTTTCTAATATGTAATATTAACATCCAAAGAGCAAAAATTACACACTACAAGGATTTTGGAAACTTGCGTTGTCTTGACTTTTATCTGTAGAAGCTCAGCCGATGTTTGATACCATATACCACCAACCCCATGTGTGATAAACTGCTTATTAACTAAGAGTAATAAGGGATTGACAGAAACTAAAAATTAAAACAGCAGACTGTAATAACCTGCCAGCATCGATAACATTCTTCACTTTGGGGCCTTCTATAAGGGTAGTCTATTATTGTGGACATACTGGGCAAAGGGACAGCTTGTACTCTTTTGTCTTGAAGTGAGTGTATCAGACTTCTCAGCTATTGCTTACAGATGTCTAATATTCCACATCATAACTGTGGACAAAGTTGACCATGGAAGAGAAAACTACACAGAAGGGGAGACCACCACACACATTTCAGTTAATACACCACAGACACGTCCTAGTAGTTTGATGGTTTAGAAATGGGTGCCAGCTCCTAGACTTCCAAAATACCCTTTACAATATTTTTTTAAGATTTTTTATTTATTTTATGTATATGAGTACTTTGTGGCTGTACAGATGGTTGTGAGCCATCATGTGGTTGCTGGGAATTGAGCTCAGGACCTCTGCTCGCTCCAGCTCTGCTCACTCCAGCCCCCAAAATACCCTTTAAACCTAGATAAACAACCATTCTGAGTAGCTGGACAGATTCTTCAGTAAAAGATAGTGTGTGTTCAAGTAAACAACCTCTTAGTGGAGCAGGGAGTAGAAGAGGAACTCTCTCGTACTGAAATGCCTTGGGCATGACCTGGCATTTGCTGTGTGTCTTGCCCTCGGTCCTCACAGCCCTGAGAAACAGAACCTCTTAGTCTTAGGATCGTAGATGAGGAAACTGGAGCTTCTCGGTGCTGTGAACAGTCTCAGAGCTCACATGCTGCTCCAGCTTAACCTGGGTCTGTGTCCGCGCAGCCTTCTGTGCCGGGTGTTCGCGTACCAGCATGGAGACTGCTCAGTGGTGGGATTGTGAGAATTCGCCAGCACCACTGCTGGAGGCTTTTTCACTTTCCATAGAAAATAAATATTTGCACAGAAAATGAAACAGTGCACAGCATTGCTTTCCGCCTTAGGCAGAAGTACGTGTGCATGTCCGCTCTGCCGTCGTAACCTGGCTGAGAGGCAGAATGGCTAACGGGATGAGCGCCCGCACTGACCATGGCTCGCTGGGCTCACCTCCTGCATGCACACCTTCCTGGACGTCTTAGTTACACTTACCTCACCATGCTTTCATTTGGATTTCCTAAAGATTTTGTTGAAGTTACATAATTGTGACTAGAAAGTTTGTCATACTGTAATGAGTTTGTTTGAGATTTAGAAATTCCAGTTGATCAGTGGGTAATTACTGTTAGATCCTACAGATGTCCAAGCTTCTGGTTGATATATGAGATTGTGTGCAAAGGCTCAGAGAAATGGATGTTGCAGTTAGCAAAACATTTATTTAGTCAGTTCTTTTTTTTTTTTTTTTTTTTTTTTTTAATTTTTTGTTTTTTTGTTTTGTTGTGTTTTTTTGAGACAGGGTTTCTCTGTGTAGCCCTGGCTGTCCTGGAACTCACTCTGTAGACCAGGCTGGCCTCGAACTCAGAAATCCGCCTGCCTCTGCCTCCCAAGTGCTGGGATTAAAGGCATGAGCCATCACTGCCCGGCTATTTAGTCAGTTCTTAATGAGAACCTGCCCACTTTGTAATTGGAATTGTCAAAGAAGTAGAGAGGCTGAAAAGAACAGTGAGTTTCTAAGGAATAACGAGTAACTCCTAGAAAATAGGATTCTGTGCCTGTGTCACATTTTGAAGAGCCTTCTGTAGGAGGATAAGGCGTCTGTCGTTCATACAGTAAGAGGAGAGTCTGCTGAGAGACCCTGGGCGGCCGGGGGCGGGGACACCGAAGTGGCTCAGGCAGGGGATAATCTGGAGGTTGGCTCGCAGGAGAGACTGTGCCACTCGCTGCCCCAGTCCTGCGGTGAGGTAGCTACGGTGCAGGCCCCTGTGGCAGAGAGGGGTCCCCGCTTCACTGTCTAGGATGAGCGGGTGCTTTCCCTTTTCCAGTCCTTGGTTTACTTTGTGTTTGTTTCTAAGAGAAAACACTTTAAAAATATGATGGCTGTGCAGCTAGCCAGCTGACCAGCGCTCTCTCCAGAGTCTCTGCTCAGTGATTCTGGTTCACTGCTGACTTTGAGTCTGACTGTGTGACCTCCGGGCTGTTACTAAGGGACCCTGTGAAAACTGCTGATCAGACTTCCTTGTGCGGCTTGGTGAGAGCAGAGCACTTGCAGGCGCCTGCTTGGGGACTAGAGAAGTGGTCTCGTTCCCTGTGTTCTGTGAGCAGGCTGGGCAGGGGCATATAGCCGAGGGCCGTCCTCTTGCCTTGCCCCCGGAGCTGGCTGGCTTCTGAAAGGCTGCGTGTGCAGATACGTGTACGCGCCTCTGAGCCGCTCGGGCCCGCCCAGCCCCGAGAACCTGACAGGGCGGAGTGTGGTCACCTTCCCCACTGCTGGAGGTTTGACACAACACTGGTGTCACTTAAGAACTTTCTGGAAAGACAACACCAGGTCCTACCTTAGCCTCACGCATTACTCTACTTGAACATGTTCTCAGTTGGCCTAGGTCCACGGCTTTGAACTACGCCACCATGACACACTTGCCGGCACACGGCGTAGGCAGACGGGGAAGTCCTGTGCCTTTAGGATGTGCTGAGGTCCATTGTCACCTAGAGAAACTGTCAGGATAGAACTAGGGAGACACTGGACTTTACATGAAGGATGAACCTCTCAGAGGAGACAGCGCTGTTTTAGAGTTTGTTGCATTTGATAGAACTTAAAGGAATTAATAACAACAGAACCAAAAAAAAACCAAAAAACAAAAACAAAGCTAATGACTTTCTTAATGGGATAGAAGACATTTCACATAACTTGATTTAAAAGTAAGTTTTAGGGCAAATGTGGTAGTACATATCTGTAATTCCAGCACTTGAGAGGCTAAGGCAGGAGGATCATGAGTTTAAAGGTCAGCCTACACTACTTAGCGAGCGACCTGGGCTACATTGAGAGCAGACCAGACTATCTAGTTAGAGACTCTGTCAATAAGTAAGTTTTAAAAGATTGTAAAGTTTTGTTCCTTTGAGGTGAGTTTGCTTTTTCTGGGTCCTGTTAAGCAGGGAAGAAAAAGTATTAAGTGATAATTTTAGAATGTCTTCCATAATACTTTCTAAGTGACTTTTACATTTTATCTACAGAAAATCAGTCTTTCCAAGACCAGGCATCTATACTGGAAGGTGAATTGGTTGTAAAACATACTTTAGTAAATAATTTAATCATTAAATACAGCTAATGAATGGGCATTAACAATAATGCATGTGGTCAGTATTTGGCTTCTTAATTGAATCAAATTTTAGAAGTGATTATATGTAATGACTCCAGCTTTAAATCACGGAAGCTGCTTTCTCAGTGAGTGTGACAGGATTGGTGTGTGCGGCTCTGAACATGAGGTGGTGGGCGAAAGTTCAGTGACTTCTGGGCGGTGGTATGTTCAAGAATTTGCTAAGTAGACGTGACACAATAGCTTGGACCAACTCCTGACTGTTCAGAGCCCTGTGCGGCCCGTCTCATGGTGAACTTTAGGAAGTTAAGTCCATAGTGCTTAGGGAAAGAGCCAACCTTGTTCGGTTTCTTTGGCTTGCCAAGCAATTTTGTTGTGATATAATATTCGTATCAGCTCAGCAAGCAAGGAAGACAGGGCGAGGGGAGGGTGTCCCCCAAACCAACTCACTTTCTGTCCTACATGTTCATGCACAGGCCTGCCTTTAGCAGCTGTCTGCTCCCACGGTGAGCGCGGTGCCGTCTGACCGCAGCATGTTTTGTAATATGCTGGTACTAAACAGTGCGCTACCGATGGCCAGCACACTGTGTGCTCAGTTTCTGCGGAAACTGCTGTGTGACCATAGTGTCACAGGGCCGGAAATGATGAGCATTACTACTGCTATTCCGTGTTTGTCCTGTGTTACTGGGCGTGGGACCCGGGCCTCTCGTTCTGGGCAGACATTCCATCACTTGAGTTGCTTCCTGGCCTGGAAGCTCTTTTAAAACCTAGAAGAACCATGTTCAGCCTCTGTGCTGGCGTGTGTGTTGAGTTGCTCTGTTGGCAATAGAGAGCTCTCTCTTCTTTGTACATGGAGTGTGACAGAGCTGTGCAGAAGCACACACTTGGCCGACCTCTTTTTCCTTTATCAGGAGAGAAGAGAGAACTGACTTTGAAGGTTGGGTGTCAGTTTAGACAGAAGGACTTAGGCCTGAAGCGTAGGACAGTCCCTTTACATAGCAGTACTATCAGGATATGTTGTCTAAGGCCAGCCCTGTGTGACCTCGGCTGATTGGTGAGTCTGTGTGGCAGTTACCTCACAGTTAAGGAGAACTTTTAGGGTTCTGAAGGAAAATGTCCTCTGTTCTAGGTCCTCAGAATGGTTGGAATGATCCTCCAGCTTTGAACAGAGTACCGAAGAAGAAGAAGGTAATGGAGAAGTTCTCTACCTGGTGCATGTCTTTATCTATGCCACATGGAGCACAGCACACCTAACCAATGACTTTAAGGGCAAAGCTTGCTGGTTAATGTATATAAAATGCATCCTACCAAATTTTCGTCTATTCCATGGTAAAGGAGGGAAGCTAGAGAGTCTCCTCAAAGCCTTATTCTGCGCTGTGGGTGTCACACCACTGTGGTCCCCAGGCCTGGGAGGACGAGGCAGGCAAGGGGACGATGGCTTAGGAACCTGAGGCTTCCTTGGCTTGGCCTGTGCTGTCACCTTCTAACAGTGTGCTTGGCAGCCTGTGACACTTGGTGTGTGTTCCACGTACAAACTTCCTCTCCGAACAGCGCACTCAGCAACCGAGGGCCTAGTCGTTCACTGAGCGGCACTCGTACCCCTCTGACCAGTGCAGTAGGTTTCTCCTCCCCTTCATGACCACCAGACCTGGACGACTCTATCTAGTCATACTCTGCTATGGTCAAGTGCAAGAGCAGACAGGCTGGTCTGGCTTGAACTAGCGTTGGGTGCACGTGTAACAGAGCAAACCTGACCACAAGTCCAGAGCTTCCTGCCCACCATCTACGTCTGCATGTGATTCAGCTTGCATGTGATTCCTTGAAAAAGTATTCTGCTAAGAGACCTATGGGGCACTCTCAAGCCTTTACTTCTGTTAGCTAAGGGAATGTTTTCCTTTCCTTTTCTTACTTTTGCTGTTTTAACTTTTTTTTTTTCATCTTTTAAAAGATGCCTGAAAACTTCATGCCTCCTGTTCCCATTACGTCACCAATCATGAACCCTTCGGGTGACCCGCAGTCACAGGGCCTGCAGCAGCAGCCTTCCGCCCCAGGGCCACTGTCGAGCCACGCCTCCTTCCCGCAGCCGCACCTAGCAGGCGGCCAGCCCTTCCACGGCGTGCCCCAGCCTCTTGCTCAGACAGGCATGCCACCGTCCTTCTCAAAGCCCAACACTGAAGGGGCCCCGGGAGCTCCCATCGGAAACACCGTCCAGGTATCAGATCTGTATGAGGACATAGGGGATGGCTTGGTCAGTGTGAACCCAGCTCCTCAGCATTAGCTTCAAGATGGCAACTTCATTTTAAGAGACTGATAGTACATGCGTATTACTTTTTAATGGCATGGCTGTATGTGAGCGTTCTAGATAGGAGTTACATATTTGGGGAGTGTGTTTGCTATGTCTCAGTACAGTGTTTTCTTAACCTGGTTAGTACACAGGTTAAGACTGGCTGTGTCTGAGACCGCGGAGCAGAAGCTGGTTTTATATGTTTTCTTTCTAAAATGCTAAGTGACGATGTTATGAGTTATGTCATTTAGTGTGTGCACTTGATACCTACTAAGCTAAGCTGAGTGGGGTGACACAATTTTCAGGCAGATCTCTGGGTTCAAGGCCACCCAGGTCTACAGAATGAGTTCAGAACAGCCAGCACTACACAGAGAGACCCTTTCTTAAAACCCAACAGACAACAATAACAACAACCCCTAAGTTAGCCTTCCCTCTAGATAGGGACACACATTTGTATGGAATTTTCACAGAAAATGTTAGTTGCAAAATCCCAGAAGTTAAAAACTTGTAGCAGGTTTCCATGTCTACTTAGAAGAACAAGGGTGTTTTGACCGTACATCAAAGTGTAAAGAGCCAGGGTCAGTGCTCACCGTGTGAACGAGTGTGGAACGAGACAGCCCGCCTGGGAAATACTGCCTCTGCCTCAGCCTCAGCCTCAGCCTCAGCCGCGCACACTGGCTGAGAGAGAGCACTGCCCTACACGCTTCCAGGACTACAAGTGTGATGCCTGTTTGGTCTCACTCAGTGTTTGGCCAGAACATTATGACTTCCTGTTGTTAAGGGATAAGGGCCAATAGTTAGCCCTGTGCTGAGTCCCCTCTCTCCGCGCCAGTCTCACTGGCCTCCCTGCGTCCCCTCGTATGACCTGTGACCCTTCCTGTCTATATGTCATTCCTTTTGTCTAGAATGATTTTCTCTCTACTTAAGTGGTTAGCCAAGTTCATCTTACATATCTGAGTTACAGTGTCTTTGAGTTCCTGTAAGCATCAGCTTTGTAAAAACTTTATTCAGTGTTTTTATTTATTGACTTTACATCCGGATTGCTGTCCCCATCCCAGTCCTCCCTCCCACACTCCCTCCCCTCCCCCTCCCCTTCACTGAGAGAGTGGAGTGCCCCTACCCAGGTATCCCCCAGCCCTGGCACATGGAGTCTTTACAGGGTTAGGCGCTTCTCTCACTGAGGCCAGACAAGACAGCCAAGCTAGGGAAGCAGACTCCATAGACAGGCAGCAGCCTTAGGGTAGCCCCGCTCCAGCTGTTGGGGACCCGCGTGAAGACCAGGCTGCACATGGCTACATCTGTGCGGGGGGAGGGAAGCATCAACTTACTGTAGGCAGGCAGGTACACTGTCACATCTTGCCAGTCTGAAGCCTTGCTGCTTTCCCAGTGGCCTGTGAACCTTCTTAGGACTGAAGTCATTTCTATGTTGGCTCACCAGTGCGTAGCCAGTTCCGGAGCATAATTGCCTGGTGTCTTTTGAGTGAGTGAAAGAATGAACTGATGAGGAAAAGTGCAGAAGACGAGAGTCCCTGCTCGCCCGTCCATCGTTGTCACTAAGCAGTGCCACGGTCTGCTCCTTCTAACCCTTTGGCCTCCTCTCACAGGTTAAGAAGAGTAAAAGAGTAGTCAGGTGTGGCCCACAGTTGTAGCGCTTTGGAGATTAAGATAGGAGAATCCCCATGATTTCAAGCTAGCCCGGATGTTACAGCAAAACCGTCTCAAAAAAACAAAACAAACTGTAAAGGGGGAGTCTTTGCATAGCAGAATACCAGAATAAACACAAGTGAGGGGCTGTATGTGCAGCCAGTCAGGTACTCCAGGGTGTGTGTGTGTGTGTCCAACGCAAGAATTGATCCCGGGCTTCGAGTTTACTGGACAGGCAGGCACTCTGCTACTTACTAGGACCCAGCCTTAGTGTATACGATGGAAGCTGTCCGAGGAGCACTCACTCGCGCCTCCTACCGGTCTCTTACCCACTTCTTCACAAACCCAAGTTCACATGTTAAACCTTCATTTTATTTTTAACAGATTTACCTCCAAGGCGGTTGGTTCTCTTCACATAGAATCAGGACTTTGTATATAAAGCACTTTCTGGTTCTTTCTCACTGTTTTTATAACATTAATTCTTTCAGCACGTGCAGGCTCTGCCAACGGAAAAAATTACCAAGAAACCCATCCCAGACGAGCACCTCATCCTAAAGACTACGTTTGAGGACCTTATCCAGCGCTGCCTCTCCTCAGCTGCAGACCCCGTATGTACTATTGTTCTTCTCATGGTTGACTTATGTACAGATGTAACCGGGGCTACAGACTCCATGTCTTCTTCTCCTCATGGTTTACTTAAATACTACACATATAACCCGGACTGGAGAGTTTGTCAGCACTGTTACTATTGGGGAGAACCTGGGTCTCATTCCCAGCACCCACATGGCGGCTCACAGCTGTCTGTAACCCCACTCCCAGGGGCTCCGATGCTCTCTTCTGACCTCTGAAGGCACTGCACACATGTGGTGCACAGACATGCAGGTGAAACATATGTATACTTAAAACTGTAAAATACATTTTTTAAAAAAATCTTCCTTTAAAGTCCTTTGTGGCCATAGCTGCCTTCACTGCACCGTCGGAGGTGCAGGGCCCAAGTGCAACTCCTGTGTTTCCTCTCCTGCAGCAAACCAAGAGGAAGCTAGATGACGCCAGCAAACGCCTGGAGTTCCTGTACGACAAGCTCAGGGAACAGACGGTACGGTTTGGGAGGCAGAGGTGGACTATGACAGCCCATCGTTCTCTGTTGCTAATAAAGCGACGTTGTGTGGGGGTGACAAACGCCATGAAAGGTTCAGAATGGCTTTCCCAGGGTGGGGAGACATAAGAGGCGGGATTAGCCCTTCTTAGTAAGAGCGACAATCAGAAGTACAAGCTGGACTGTGCTAGGCCTAAGCTCTGTTACATGGCCCATGTACCAGAAGCCCGAGACAAGGCCGGGGCCTAGTTTTCTAGAGAAGACTCTGTCATCTCTCTGGAGTCCAAGACTCTTGATCCTTTTCTCCCACAACAGCTGATATAGAAAGGCAAAGCCAGATGTCACTGCCATCGGGTCAGGGTGGTATTCTGTGACTGAGAAGTCACAGCAAGGACTCACTGTGGTCCTCTTGAACTGACCTGCTGAGGCCAGAGATCCCAGCTCCTGGTGAGAGGGTCACCTGAGCCCCAGAGTTGGTCTGAAATCTCTGTTTGGTTTAAAACATTCCAAAATGCTAACTAGGTAAAGAGTGTCTGAGGCTCAGTGTGAACCTCTGGGTTAGACACTGCAGAGCTTTGTGGGACGCCCTAAGGTAACTCCCTCTCCTGCCCGCCTCTCTTTCAGCTTTCCCCAGCCATCATCAACGGTCTCCACAGCATTGCGAGGAGCATCGAGACGAGGAACTACTCTGAAGGGCTGAGCGTCCACACTCACATCGTCAGCACCAGCAACTTCAGTGAGACCTCAGCCTTCATGCCGGTCCTCAAGGTTGTCCTCAGTCAGGCCAGCAAGCTGGGCGTCTGAGGACAGCTGCGCTGTCCGCTGACATTGCCACTTCTCCAAAGAAAGCCATGCTAAGACGGGGACCAAGCCCTTATTAGCATGTCTCCATGGCCACCCGCCACCACCCACCAGGAGCTTTGACATTAGTTCTGCAGGCATACTCCCTAGAACTGCTTGAACCCCGTGTTTTCCTTTGTTTTCATCTCCTGTCGCCCATTATGATTTTCCTATTCTGCAAATAGTGTCTTTCCTGGATTACACATAGTGTGGTTTCCTGAGGGATTCTGACAAAATGTGGTTTTTAAAACTTCGGTGTACTTTTTAGGAAAATTGCATCTGGCTATGTATAAAAGAGACCTAAAATAAATTTCTTTGATGTCTTCCCTGCTTTCTCCACATCAATCAGATTAAAGTGTGTAATCCTACCTTACACGAGTAGTCTTTATTCTTTTTACTGCATTTCTTCTTTCTGAGTGGGTGTGGGCATGCCGCTGTCTGTGGACATCAGAGGACAGCCTGTAGGATCAGCCCTCTCCTTCCTCCACTGTCTGTGGACATCAGAGGATAGCCTGTAGGATCAGCTGTCTCCTTCCTCCACTGTCTGTGGACGTCAGAGGACAGCCTGTAGGATCAGCCCTCTCCTTCCTCCACTGTCTGTGGACGTCAGAGGACAGCCTGTAGGATCAGCCCTCTCCTTCCTCCACTGTCTGTGGACGTCAGAGGACAGACTGTAGGATCAGCTCTCTCCTTCCTCCACTGTCTGTGGACGTCAGAGGACAGCCTGTAGGATCAGCTCTCTCCTTCCTCCACTGTCTGTGGACATCAGAGGACAGCCTGTAGGATCAGCCCTCTCCTTCCTCCACTGTCTGTGGACATCAGAGGACAGACTGTAGGATCACCTGTCTCCTTCCTCCACGTGGGTCCCAGACATGGACCTCGGGCTGCCAGGTTGGGCAGCCATTACTTTTGCCCACCGAGCCATCTCACCACCCTACAGTCTTTTTAAACAGGCTTCTGGCTGGGGCTGTGGTCTGTGGGGGAGCACTTCCTGGCATATGTAAGGCCCTGGCTTCCATTCCTATTGCTATAGAGCAGTGGTCCTCAGCCTTCCTAATGCTGCAACCCTTTAATACAGTCCCTCATGATGTGGTGACTCAACCATAAAACTATTTTTGTTACTACTTTATAACTGTAATTTTGCTACGTTTGCGAACTGTAAATATCTGATATGTAGGATATCTGAAATGAAACCCCTGTGAAAGGGTCAGTCAATCCCCAAAAGGGTTGTCACCCTTGTAAAAGGTTAGTTCGAGCCCCAAAAGGGTAGGAGTTGCTGCTATAGAGGGGGAAAAACCAACTACACTTTAGCCTGGGCCTGAGCAAGTTTCTATGGAAGTTACTCCGTAAGTATTAGCAGAGACTAATGCAGAGTGGATCATTAGCTTTGGATACATGCAGGAAGGCATGTGCACACCTTCGGCACACATTGCTGCATTCTCTGTGTACAAGTATTTTCAGTGTTCTGCTTAGATCCAAGATGAGTTGTCTTATTTCATAGTTAGAGATTTGCTCCCGTTTTCTAGTAAGTTACCTGGAATCTTAAGGTTCAGAAAGAAAACATTATTATAGCCAGGCTCCTAAATAAAAGCCTTATATTTACCAGCCAAGTTTTCTGTTGGGCGGCTTATTATTATTTGCTTTTAGGTAGAACAGTATGACTTGCCATCCCCTTTAGTACTGGGTGGGTAGATGGGCTGTTTCAGGAGGTGGAGATCTGTCCAGGAGGCTCTCACAGCCTTGGTGAAGCAGGTCGAAAGAACCTGTTTTCTTCGTTGAGACACCCTCCTCCCAGACACACGAACTTTAAGAAGTTAAACTCAGCTTTGTAGCTGAGAATAGTTTTGTAATGAGGAGGGGGAAAAGCACCACCCCAGCCAGCATCCAGGTGTCAGCAGTGTCTAGAGATGGAAACAGCAGCGTTTGCTGAACCTTCTGGACGGACTCTGAATGCAGCCAAGTTCAAGACTCCAGCTGAAGGTAAGGCTTTCTCCCTGGCATGAGAAATCCATAGTTGGGGGTGGGTGGGGGGTGGGGGTGTTGAAGGAAGGAAGGAGTGTAAAAAGAAGGGAATGAGTTCCCTAAAAAGTAAGACTCATGGCAGGTCACAGTGTGGCTGTGGCCCGGTGCCATCAAGTCCAAGTGTGTGGGTACAAAGCCCTGGCTCCCACTGCTCTCTGAGGAACTAGACCCCCCCCCCCAGCATGGAGTCTTGGAGACATTTCATATCAACAAATGGAGGTAAATTGAGCTGAACAACAATTTTTTTCCACTTAAGTATAAAGAAAACAGATTATAGAAAGAGCAGTTTGTTATTTCAAGATAAACCTTGCTGTTCTCCTTTTGAGTCAACTTGCTTTTGTAAATGGTTCTACTTTAATATATGCCTCTACAACTCAGGACCTCCAGCTCAAGGCTCAGCTTGGCTTGTTTAACGATCCAGTGATGGTCATTTGTATGGTGAGAACACCTGTAATCACAGCACGCAGAGAGCTGAGGCAGGAGGATAAGAAGTTAGTCTATATGTACTATGTAGAAGGAACAGTCTTCAAAAAACCTCAGGCATACGAGTGGTTGCTGTCTACTTTTGGAAGATCCGCTCCCTTAACACAGCTCTCTGTCATGTACAGTCAGCAGTTCCTGGTTTGTGGTCCCATGTTGCAGGAAATGTTAAAAAATGAACCCACCAGCTCTCCATGGGGCTGGGCCATACTCCCAAGTTCCAGCCGCCAGCAACTCTCTCCAGCTAGCCCCCTACCCCCACCCCACCCCACCCCACCCCACCCAGCGTCTGGCTCCCTTGTCCTGGGAGCAGCTAGTACTTCCTCAGCCATAAACCCAAGTAGTCTGCAATCCCACATTCCAGTAACTAAGTGGAACCGCCAACCTCTAGGTTGCATATCACAATACCCAGTAACCCGGTAAAGTCAAGACTCTTAAAGCTTAATTAACCAATCAGATTTATGTATCAATAATATCACAATTGACAAGATGCCAGTATGATAATTTCAGAGTCAATTGATAATGATAAAGCTTTATCCCAATTAATCTAACCTCACGATACCACAGCCAGCTTCCTTCTCTTACCCTCTGACAGGCTGAGTTTTCTTGTTTCGTGCTTTTATTTTTTAAATGCAGTTCTGAGCAGAGGAAGGGTTCTGAGGGGGTGTGGTCTGTGGGACTCAGTGCTGGCTTCTGGGTTGGGGCCTTTCATTAGCTCTCAACTCTCTATACCTCTGCTTTTTATTTTGTGTATATAAGTTTCATTTGCATGCATGGTTGTGCACCGCACGCATTCCTGGTGCCCACAGAAGCCAGAAGAAGGCACTGTATCTCCTAGAACTGGAGTTACCAGCAGCAGCTGTGAGCCGCCATGTGGGTGCTGGAAACCCAACCTCAGAGCTCTTAACCACTGAGCCACTCTCCAGCTCCCATCTCTATGCTGCTGTATGTCCCTTGGGTTTGTGACGTGGATCCACCCCACCGAGTCCGATGAGATACGGAGCGGATGGGGCTGTTACCCATTGGAGTTTGGGAGCAGCTTCTCCACACCTTGCTGTTGAGAACCTCAGAAGTCATTTGGATTCCCTGGTGTGCTGGAGGGTTTCTCCTGCAGAACACAACACGGAGGAGTTAGGAACCAGGGTTCTAGACTGGAGAGAAGTCATGGGTGGTGGTCTAGCCTAGTTGGACCCAGCCAGCCGCTGGAAGAGTGTCCTCAGGAAGGACAGTACAGAAGAACAACGATCAAAGGTTGCAGTGCTTTGCCACTGATAGAGCATGTCCCTTTGCTCTGCCTCAGTTTCCCTGGCTGTAAAACGAGGGGGAAAGAGCAGGACGAGCGCTCTGACTTTGCTTAGGGCCCTGGAGACAAAAACGGCTATTGATGTCCAGTCTGGAGCAAAAGAAATGCATCATGCACCTTGACTGGAAATGAGTGGGCGGCCCAGAGGAGCAGACTTGTGATCTGAGGACTGCCGACAGTACGTCTGTAAGCGGTGAGCCCCCTCCTCGTCCAGAAATGGACTGGCTACCTTGAGTGCCAGCTGCCAGCCAAAGACCTTCCCTGTGGTGCTGCAAATCTGGGTCATGCGTTTGACATTCCTGAACTCTGTTTACAAATTCCTGCTCCCTGCCGGGAGAACAGCCTGGCCTTAGCCTTTTAAGAGCCTGTGGTAATTGACCCAGCAGGAAATAAAAAGAGTCGGTTTACACAGAAATGGCAACAGCTGGTGCTGAGAAACTAGAGGAGCTCTGGGTTAGGGCCTCTGCCCCTGGAGACTGAAGCAAGCCTCCAGAAAGAAAAGGAGGTGGACAGATGTTAGTGAGTCGGGGAATCAGGGCAGGGAAAGTTTCTAGGCGGCTGGCGGTTCTGTCCATGCTGTCTTCAGTCACGAGAATAATCTATTTCTGAGAGCTGGGTTGTGGCAGCAGGTGGGATAATAGGAAGGAGGACTTTAGTCGGGTTTGTAAACCTTTTTAGCCATGTGCTGACCAACGGGAACGCTTACATAGGTCTTAAATGTTAACTGCCTTGACCAGGTCTCTTAAGGACTGCTTCTCTGTAGCATTTAGAGTCTGGGATACACTTCCCATTCTGACTGATAGCCTGCCCTACTGTGTGCTGGGAGTTCCCGGAGCCTAAAGCCAACATGCTGCTTGTAGACAGAGTGAAGTGCGTGGCTTCTAGAAGAGTCTCAACAAATATATATTGTAAAATCATTAATTAATTTGAACTCAAAGTTAGCCGGCACAGTGAATCGTGTCCATCTAGGTAGGAGGGTGCTTGGGCCGAGGAGTTCAGGTCAGCCTTGAACTCTCTCTCTTTCCCTCCCCCTCCCCCCACTTCTCTCTCCTTCCTCCCCTGTACCTCCCTCTACTTTTCTTCTTCCCTCCCTCCCTCTCTCTCCTTGGGTTAGACTGGGTCTTGGCCACCTAGACAAACTCTTTACCGTTCAGCTACGTCCCCAGCTCTCTTTGGTTTCTGCTGCAGAAACTTTTTGTTTAAGATTAATTTTTAAAATTGGCACCCAAAGCAGCAGGTGCATGGTGTATGGTGTTTTCACACATCCTTGGTTTCCGTTGGCCTGGCCCTCCCCCGCCCCTTTTGCCTCCCTCCCCACGCTGCCCTTCCTCTCTCACCCTCGCCTCTCCCCCATCCTCTGTCAGAGCATGCGCACTCTTATCCTCACCGCTGCCCTACAGCCTGCTCCGCCCATCCTGTTACAGGACTCCGCCCACACTCTCCCACGTGATGCAGTTGTACAAAAGTTAGAAACTAGGGTCCGCACACAACACAGAACACGCATTGTTTGCTTTTCCACGCCGGGCTACCTTGTTACTATATTTGCAGTTCCATGCATCAGTTTACGATGGTACAGGTTATCCCAGCACTCCAAGGCTCAGTGGGAAAGACTGCAGAGGCCACCCTAGGGTATGCTTGGCCGTAGGGAGTGACACCATTAGGAGTTATGGCCTTGTTGGAGTGGGTGTGGCTTTGTTGGAGGAAGCCTGTCTTGGGGATGGCTCTGAGGTGTCAAAACCTCAAGCCAGGCCCAGCGTCATTCTCTTCCTACTGCCCGGGGATCCAGATGTAGAAAGAACTCTCAGCTACTTCTCCAGCAGGCCGCCATGTTCCCCACTATGATGGTAATGGACTGAACCTCTGAAACTGAGCAAGCCCCAGTTAAATGCTTTCCTTTATAAGAATCGTCATTGTCATGGTGGCTCTTGACAGCAATAAACACGGACTAAAACAGAAGTTGGCACCAGCGAGGAGTTTTGTTGGGACAGGTCTGACTATGCTTCTTGTTGGTGCAATGTGGACTTTGGATTAGGAAAGCAGTTGATCACTTTAACAGGGTTAATGGGCCATGCAAGTAGGAGCCTGGAAGACAGTGGGACTGAGAGTATTGTAGATTATCATGTTCAGATATTGTAGATATTCAGAGAAGAATATTAATAAGTGTCCTAGAAAACATTCTTGTGATATTTTGAAAAAGAATGTGACTGTCTTCTTATCTTGTCCAAAAGACTGGTCTGGGGCTAAATTGAAGAATTTTTGTATTAATGGTGTTGGCATAAGAGATTTCAAGGCATCCTAGTAATGACTGTGTCTCATGGTTATTAGTGGTCACTCGTGTGGATTTATAAGGAGGAGGAGAAAGCTGATGGAGGAATGATAAATTGGGTGTTTTAAGACGAAAACAAGTACCAAGCAGTGTAATGGATCCGCAGTGCCAGGCGATTTAAGGTGTAAAGAAAAGCCAATGCTAAAAGGAAGGAAGGGATTGGTGGCCACAGGGCAAGAGCCCACCCAGCTCAGCTTCCAACTTGTGAAAAAAGAAAGCTGATAACAATGTATTTGAATTGCGGAGCCAAGTTCTAGCCACACCAAGCTGCAGAACTTAGCAGCTTTAGCCACATGGTTCTGGCTTTAGAGTCAAGGATATAAAAAAGGGGGTTGTAGAATTCCCCCCCCCCCCCCGTCTAAGAAAAGCTGCAAAGGCCAGGCGTGGGTCAGGGTGTCCCTGCATGGAGACCCAGAGAGGCCATTGAGCGAAGCTGTGAAAAGTGAAGCCTCGATCACCTTAGAGACCTTAAGATGTTGGAAATGTCAAAGCCATGGAGCACAGTGGCCATTTCTTCCCCTAACTCTCATCACCTAACCCTCATCCCTGTAAAACCCTGCTGCCTATCACCCTTCACCCACTATGGGATCTTGACTTTCTCCTGGTGACATTTCCTTTCGCTGTTACCACCTGGATTCTGCACAGATGTCTCTCACAGTCCCTCAATGACCTGGGTCCCCTGTCGTCTGACCAGGCTCACTGACATGCCCCCACGTTCTTCAGGGAGGCTGTCCTCAGACTGTTGACTGCAGCTGTGTAACCCTGTGTGCCCAGAAGTCTGAGAGCCCGTGGCTTCTAGTTTGAGTTAAGTCAGTTAGGCTGTTAGTAAGAACCATGCCTAATAACCAGCAATGCAGAGAGAAGCAGAAGTTAAGTTCATGGTTTGACTCTCAACACCACCTAATTATGCTAAAGACCACAGTAGCTCTCCAATTAGATGTTTGCCAGCTAGAAACACTCACTCCTCAATTGCCGCTTTCTATAAAACCTTGCCCCAGTAAGTGTTCAGGGCTCTCTTCTCCACCAAAACTGTCCTGCTGGTCAGTGGTGGGCTGAGCCCAAGCTAGCTCAAATAAGGACCCTGGTGTGATTGCACCGAATCAGCTCCTGACTTTTTGGGGGGGTTCACAAACATTTCACGGCACAGTACTGGTTTGAATGCAAAATAACACAGCTGCAGGGGGAAGCATTGTGGTTGGGGCCTCATCAATTCAGTCATAAAATCCAGTAATACCTTGGGTGTATATTCAAAAGAATTATCTTAAAGAGATATTTGTACACCCGTGCTCACTGCAACTTGCTCCCATTGGTTGAAAGGTGCCAGCATCTGGAGAGTTTATTAACAGGTGAGTAGATTGTGTGAAAGTTAACTGTTACATTGATGCAATGTAGAATAGAGAAGATGGGCTTCTGACACACTTGGATTGTCTTGTTTACATCAATAGTAATGATGTTCATTTTGTGGATGGCACTACTCTCTCTCTTTTTTTTAAGATTTATTCATTTATTATATGTAAGTACACTGTAGCTGTCTTCAGACACACCAGAAGAGGGCATCAGATGGGTTGTGAGCCACCATGTGGTTTCTGGGACTTGAACTCAGGACCTCTGGAAGAGCAGTCAGTGCTCCTAACCGCTGAGCCATCTCTCCAGCCCATTCTAGAGGAATCTTAATTCAGCAACATGGCACCTCTGGCAAGGGATCATGTTCAAAGATATGATCGGGCTGGAATGCAGTCACGCCAGAACATTCTAGGCCTAGATTAGCAGACCACGGCTTGAAGCGGAAGCCTTCAAGGTCTGGGCTTACAGAAGATTAGATTAGATTGTATGGAGGCTAAAAGTGCATGTGCATATTTGTGTACATGTGTGTGCATGTAGGGGGCATGTGCATTATTAAATGCCAATCGTATACACAGGTGGCCCACAGGAAGCAATATAAGCTGTTAGAGTTCACTCCTTATCTTCTTACTATACCCTGCTGTGTGGTTCCTTAGGCCAGGGCTCAAGAGATGGAAGCCAGTTCATGCACATGCACTCTTGTGGCACTTGAGGATGTGGCCTAGTGACAAAGCACTTGCACAACATGCCAGAAGGCCTCGGGTTCACCCCGGGTCGGAGGTTTCTAATGTGTTGGAACTTCTTGACTTTCTAAGGCTTCAACATGGGGAACAGGAGACCATACCTCGTACACACAGAATCTGGTGTAAAAACAAGCATTTGTTCAGTACATGACAAACAAATATCTGAATGGGAAAGGGAGAGCAGGCAAAGCCTTCGCAAAAGTCTCAAGGGAGACTGTAGGCCAAGTGAGTTGTCCACCCCAACAGAGAAGACAGTTTGAAGTGGACAGCTACAGGACTCCTGGGGGTCTGGTGGGAGCCAGAGAGGAGGAAGGAGGGGCTCCTGTCTGTGTGGCAGATGATGCTCTAGGGTATCCTGTGGGACGTTTATTCAATCCCAGACAAATTTCCTCTCGTTCTACAATGTCAGCTCCAGCAAAAACACTAGGAGCCAGGACTCCACCAGCCTGAGATCTGGCCTTGGGTTTAAATTAGACCTTGTTTCATCTGGCTGATGGTCAGTGAGAGCCTGCCGTGTAGTCCTTCAGGTGCTCATCCTTGGCGGATTATTTTTTTCCCCTTTAGGAGTCTTGGACTCTCGGCAACAAGTTATCAAAATACCAGCTTTAAAACGAAACAAAACGGCACCTTTTCAACCTTTCAACAAGCAACAACAAACACACCACATCAAAAGCCATCAGGTTGAAAGTGGCACCCAGAGCTCCCCTTTCCATCTGTCCCCCTGTAGTGGCACTTTCTGGGGCACCGTTCACCCTCTGTGCTTCCTTGTAGCTCTGTTCCCTCCCACCCTCCGAGTAGCCGGAGTCTGCATTGGGGGGAAATGGGGGATTTTCGTAGGTAAGTGATTGATTTCCTTCGAACATTCTCTGTCTTCCTAATGCCTGGCTCCTCGAGGGGCTACTTTAAGGGGCTGGAGAGATGGCTCAGCAGTTAAGAGCATTGACTGCTCTTCCAAAGGTCCTGAGTTCAAATCCCAGCAACCACATGGTGGCTCACAACCATCTGTAATGAGATCTGACTCCCTCTTCTGGTGTGCCTGAAGACAGCTACAGTGTACTTACATATAATAAATAAATAAATCTTAACCAAAAAAAAAAAGGGTGGCTATTTTAAGGTTCTGTTCTGTCCCAGCATGGCGGAAGAGGCCTGATGGGAATTCACAATCAACAGAACTACAAACACAGGGGTGCCTCTGCTGTGTGTAGCCAGCTAGGCAGCCCCGAATCATCTCTATATCTCCAAAAGGTATCAACTGGCACTTACCGTATGCTTGCATCATCCATGGCCACCTTTTTAGAACAAAATCACCCCTCACCCTCTCCGCTGGTCCAAGGAATTTTATATCTAGACCAAAGACCTTGAGAGATTGTTGGTGGGGATCTGGCCTTAACTCTTGGGTACAAATTAAGGCAAGGAGGTTGGGGTTCCCAACAAGGGGTTGTCTGGGACTGGGTTTAGAGGATCTGGAGAAATTTTGATTCTCTTGTTACCATATAACAAGAGGGCTATAAGATACCCCACAGGCTACAGACCCCAGGGGCCTCACTCCACGCACCACCCAGGCCATAGCTGCCCATTCTAGCTCCTGGATGAGCAGGGAGTCCAAAGGTGGCCTTTCTCTTTAAGACCCTCCGCAAGTGATCTTGATAGGCCTCTGTTGTGAAAGTAGGTCTTCCTTTCCCGGGTCTCTTCCCAGTGTCCCCTCCCTTCCCACGATCCCCCTCCGCTGTCCCTCCTCTGTGACGCTCCTGCCCCTGCCTCCTCCTCCTCGCAGTTAAGTAAGGCTCCTGCAGCCTGTGCCTCCTCCTCCTCCTCCTCTTCCTCTTCCTCCTCACAGTTGAGTAAGGCTCCTGCAGCCTGTGCCTCCTCCTCCTCCTCTTCCTCCTCGCAGTTGAGTAAGGTTCCTGCAGCCTGTGTCATGAACAGTCAGCCACAGAAGCCAGCCACCAAGATCTACACCATCAGGCCACTGTGAAGAGCCGATCTGAGAAGAAGGCGGAGACGCCAAGTGCAGTACATCTTGTTTAGAGGCAGTAGCGCCCACCACTCTCCAGCCACGCCAGCCCAGGCCACCGACCCAGCCAAGGTCCCCATTCGGCAATGCCAATGAGGAAATCCCTGTGGGTTTCGAGGGATCGACGGGCGGTGGTGGCCGGGAGCAGCAGGGCACACAGGGGAGCGTCTGGAGGAACGTGGTCCTGATGAGCCTGCTGCACTTAGGGACTGTATACCCTCCTGTGCTCGGCCCTAAGGACAAACTTCTCACTCTGCTGTGGGGTAAGGACAGGGGCTGGATGGGCACGCGAGGACACCGCTCTGTTCCCTGCTGCACAGAGCACCCCGCTGTCCCTCGAGCGCCAAAGTGTGCAGTTCTTCATCCTTTGGGATTTCTCCCTAAGGAGTTTGCAATTTCTACTCGCCCTCCACTCCTCAGTTGGCTGATGGAAAGCAGAGGCACCTGGTGTCCCCTGCGCTGCCACCGCTATGTTGCCACAGCTGCCCTATCTGGCTCGTGGAGGCTAAGGATCACGCTTTTATGGGCGAGGTATATATATCGTCCACTTGTGAGAGGACCTGGAGTTCTTCCATCTTCTGCCTTAAAGTTTCTAGGTTTTCTGGACCATAGTCCTTATGGCTGAGTCAAGACTAGAAAGAAAAGGAGAGGAGGGCTGCCCGAGGTGGGTAGGGTGGGGGTGGGGGTGGGGGTGGGGGGGTCTATTGCAGGCTTGAGTTCTGAGGTTTGCACACCAGAAAGAAGGAACTAGCTCCCTTTCTGCTTCCCAGATAACCCACCCCCATCCCGGGCCTGCTGCGTGGCCTTTTATGCCCAGTTAAAGCCGAAGTCTGTCTGTCTTCTCTCTCTCTCTCTCTCTCTCTCTCTCTCTCTCTCTCTCTCTCTCTCTCTTTCTCCAGACAGGGTTTCTCTGTGTAGCCCTGGTTGTCCTGGAACTCACTCTGTAGACCAGGCTGGCCTCTAACTCAGAAATCCGCCTGCCTCTGCCTCCCAGTGTTGGACCTGAGAGGGCCTAGTGTCCAGGCGTCCTTTCTCGCAAAGACGAAGAGGCTGAGACCGCTGCAACCAGCATGAGGTTTTATTCCAATGCGTTGTGGTCACTCTGCAAACGGGGCAGAGGTGACCCCGAAGCTACATCATAGGCAGTTTTTATACTTTTTAGAGGTACAAGTTACACCAGTCATATTGTGGCTAAAACCCATTAGCTAACATCTATAAGCCACTAACCTTCAGATCCGCTTGGAGTTTCCCGAGTTTAATGTGTTTTACTGGGGAATGCTCTTTGTGTGGGGAACGGAATTCGGTTAATCTTTGACTCCACGCAGGAGCAGGGAACTGTAAAAAGGGTATCTAGTACAATCACAGGGGATATCTTATCTCTAAGGTATTTATGGATAGAAGTAACTCTTTGACATTTATGATCCGTCTGGAGGAAGGTGGCAGGAAGCACCAAGGGGTCGCCAGGAAAGTGTGTTTGGGGAAGGTGCCAGGGGAGTGCCAGAAGAGAGTGGGAAAGACTCCCTTTTAGCTCGAGCATATGCATTAGGACCTGAAGGATGGTGAGTTAGAGGGAACTCTGGTGGAGGTCAGTAGCAGTGGCTGGTGCCACAGGCATTACTTCTCACCAAGTGCTGGGATTAAAGGCGTGTGCCCAGCCTGAAATTTCTTGATACAGGAAGAAGCCCATGGCTTGGAGTATCTTTCCAGACCTTTCCCCCAGTCACTCAGTGTGGCTCTGTTCCCCAACTGTGAATGCACCATCCTTCCTTCACACCCCACCCCCAGGGATGAGACCCACTCTCTTTTGAGTACCTTCCGGTCAGGAACTTGGTGCCTGCCCTGCAAGCTGCCCTGTGACCCATCTAGCAGGCTTTTCTGGCCCAAAGACTGGATTTGGCTTGTCAGTCACCCAGAGACAAAAGATGCTGACATGGACAGGTTGGGCCAGGAATCTGAAGAGGTAATCAGAGATAACCTTAATAAGAGTCCCTTTAAAAAGCTCCACCTTTGGATCTCTAAGGAGCAGGGCAACAGAAACACAACTTACTTTTATTTCCAGAGGGGGAAAGGGAGAAAGGCAAGAGCGAAGCCTGCTTCCTGGGAGTCTTTTAGACACAGACCCAGCCTCAGCCTCCTGGATGGATCGAGGGTCACTGAGTGGTAAACTCTCCAGGAAGGGCTGCAGAGCAGACTCTTGGCAGCAAGCACATCTAGACAGGTGGTAGATCCCAGGGCAAACGCTCTGTGTTGAAACAGACCTGGGTCTTTAAGAATCCCTAAAGTCTTTAAAGTTCCCCCACCCCCACCCCCCACCCTCCAGCTCCAGATAACCTGTAGCCTCATCACTACCCCTTGGAATGCCCCTCCTCTTCAATTCTTTGTTAACTCTTACAATTCTCTTCCTTTCTCTTAGCCTCTCAGTGACATTAGTGTATGCTGTTAACCGTTGCTCAGTGGAAACACTCCCATGACCGGCTCCAGCCAGCTCCTGGCTTTCCAGCTCAGTTTCCAGATTCTAGACTGTTTGTTTGCTGAAGCCCAGAGCCCATTAGCCTCGGGAGTTCCAGCCTGACTTTTTTTTTTTTTTTTTTTTTTTTTAATTTAATTTTATTTTATTTTTTTAATTTACATTCCAAATCACTTCCCAGCCTGACTTTTAATAGCTGCAGAGCATGGAGAGTTCTCCAGGAAAAGTTAGCATTTAAAGTATTATCTTACACGCCTGGAGTGCCGTGGGACCCACAGGGACTCTGGAACCCTCTTTCCAGGTTTGCCAAATGACCTCTGCCTTTTCCAGACTCTTTCTTCTCAGTGTCAGAGATGGACTTCGTCCTGAAAGACCTTTACCCAAGGGCACGTCCTTCAGCCTTAGACTTCCGTAGTTGCTGCAGAGAAACCAATACCCGGCAGAAGTCTGGTCTCCTCTCTGTGGACGAGGCTGTGAGACTCCATTCTTGTTCCTCCCTGAGTAGATTCCTTGAAGAGAACTCCCCATGGACTCGGAGCTTCACTGGTCTCTAAAACAAACGGAAAGAGTAGCCAGTGATGATGGGTGTTGTAGTTTCAAGACTCTGGCCAGTGACTCGGAAACATTCCAAGCAATGGGTTTTATATATGAGTAAGTGAGCCAATCAGGTTCCAACAGAGACTGGCCTGGATGACAACTAGGCCCACTCAGTAACCAGAGGGGACTGGAGAGACTGCTGACTCAGTCACTTCTGGTGACAGACACACGTGTCTCTGCAGATTGGACTCGTTCTCCACCGTTTCCCTCAGAGGTTCACTCCAGCTAAATTCTTGTCCCAACAGGCTGCTTGTCCATTTAGAGACCTGAGTTGCCAAGGGAGTAGGCTGCAGTCAGTCACTGCTAGCCATTCTTCACCCCCCCAGTGAGGATGTCACAGAAAATCGGAGTAACCATTCAGTACACCCCTGGAGGGGTAAACATACCAACGGGGTGTCAATATCGTGGAGCTGCCCGTGCGGTAGGAGATGCCAAGCCGTGTATCATAGCCTCGTCCCTTGTGGACACCCTCGTCTCTCCAACATTCCATGGCAAGACAAATTGTTTTCCCTCGCTGAGCCTCCATAGTCTCTCTCTCTCTCTCTCTCTCTCTCTCTCTCTCTCTCTCTCTCTCTCTCTCTCTCTCTCTCTGAGGCAGGGTTTCTCTATGTAGTCCTGGCTATCCTAGAACTTACTCTGTAGACCAGGCTGGCCTTGAACTCACAGAAATCTGCCTGCCTCTGCCTCCTGAGTGCTAGGATTAATGGTGTCTGCTTCCATGCCCCACTGTCTCCATTTTGTAAGCAGACGGGGTGTCAGATGTACTTGCTACCTGGAGGTCCCTAGGATTAGGTTATGAGTTTCATGGACAACCCCTCCCCCCAAACAAACAGACAAACAAACAACAACCCACATATAAACAAGTGTGGGGAAATGGCCACCTGAAGACAAGCCCGTAAAAGCGTCATTTTGAGCCTCCTTCATAAGAGGCAGAAAGGCAGCGCACAGAGTCTCTGGATATCATGGTTTCAAAGCGAAAGTCCTGGGGCTGCTTCCCAGGGAGCTGAGCGAAGACAATTTGTTTTCTCAAAATTTAATGGATTCCCTCCTGGCTCTTGGCTATTGACGGCAAGGACTGGCAGGATCTTTTCTGGCTTCTCCCCAAATGTCAGAGTCTCCTCCTAACCATGCCCCATGGGGACACAGTGATTTTTGTTTTCACATTTTAGTATGTGGATGTATACTGTGGGCGTGTGCATGCACCATGACTGGAAAATGGAGGTCAGAGGCAACTAGCAGGGGTCAGTT
The DNA here is from genome assembly GCA_036184795.1 of Tokudaia tokunoshimensis. Taxonomy (NCBI): domain Eukaryota; kingdom Metazoa; phylum Chordata; class Mammalia; order Rodentia; family Muridae; genus Tokudaia; species Tokudaia tokunoshimensis. The sequence goes on from BTHU01000014.1 coordinate 9,012,757, forward strand.
GTCTCTTTCCAACGTGTGAGTTCCTGGTATCGAACTCAGGTTTTCAGGCTTGGCGGCAAGTGCCCTTTCCTGTTGAGCCATCTCACCCACTCCAGCATAATGTTTTGTTCTTCGGAGCTACCACGGATGCAATGCAGAACCAAGCATGCGATGGAGTAATTTTCCCTCACTCCTCTCAATGGAACCTGCCTTTTACTGTGCCCCAGAACATACGGAGTCCCCGTGAAGGCAGATGCAGGAGTCCCTGGTGCCCCTCTGTGCTGGAAGAAGTGGCTATCTGGAGTGAGTTTCAGCTTGTGGTAAGGAAGCTGAGGAGTGTGGCAGACAAGCAGGGCAGAGGGGAGAGGCGTCTGGACTGGCCGATGCCACAGTCCAACTCTGAGAATGACGTAAAGATGAACAAGCTGCACCCAAAACTTGGGGTCCCTTGTCTTTGTTGGCTTCTTTGCCACCGAGTCCCTCAGGCTGTGGAGGAGCCTCCCAGGGCATCTGAAACACGGAACTCTGTCTTCCCTGCAGGTTTTGTCGGGCAAGCAAGGCTCAGCAGACAGGCAGCTCTGAATGGCAATCCCTGAATCGGTACCACCTGTGTGGCCTTGGACAAATTCACATCCAATGGCCTGTCTTTTCTCACCCGTAAAAATGAGTATGCTAATACCATGTTCTCACGAAAGCTGTGAAGATGAACTAGGTGAGATGATATATTCAGATGATGCATCAGGTCCACAGCGCCGTGCTTGGCTCTTGGTTGGCATTAAGTAACGACAGTCAGTGGTCGTTAGTATTGTTGGACCTGATGCTGGTCCCTTTCCTTTAGTGAGAACACGAAAGGCTTCCCTGAGCATGATCGATGAGCACAGAGCCCAGCTCAGCTGCCTCTCTCATTTTGGCTTTGGAAATAAAGGCTCTTTCTCAAAATTCCCCAAAAGGGATGGGCACAACCCCTCCTGTATCACCTCCTTTCCTCCAAGTCTTCTCTTTCTCACCGTCTTCCTCTTTCCTTCCTCCAAGTGGTCACCAGTGGAGAGAGTCATTACGCTTGAGTGACAGGTCACCTGGCTGCCGTCAGCTTTGTCTAGTGTGCACAGACAGTAATAGTTGCTGTAGAAACAGGGCGGGATGATTTCTTTGGATCTCTCAGGCTCTCAGCTTTGACTTGTTTCCCTGCCTCCCCTCTCAGTGGGTCATCACTTAAGAGAAACCTTTAATGCTCAGTTAAAGCGCTAGGGAAAGCAGGGACCACGCCTTCCTTTAAGGCCTGCTGGTCCCAGGCTGTTACAGCAACTCCTGCATTTTTAATGGGGACAAGGCTAGAAGTCAGCGGGATTACAGCAGAACCAGGGGTGACAGTGTGCGTTTTTGCTGGGTAAATAGTCCCAGCAAGTATAAATATAGATAGAGGTTGACATTGTTAACTTAAAAGAGAAAGCTAAATAAGGTCATGTCGGACGACTCTATAATGAAAGGGTGAAAGTTGCAGTGAGGGAACCAGGGTGGGACTCCTCACCATGCTGGTTAGTTTAGCTTTAGACTCTTTATTTACAATTGTAAACCTCAACTTCTTTGTCTCAGGAAAAACAAACAAACCAACAAGAATAGTGTCTTAGTCAGGGTTTCTATTCCTACACAAACATCATGATTAAGAAGCAAGTTGGGGAGGAAAGGGTTTATTCAGCTTACACTCCCATACAGCTGTTCATCACTAAAGGAAGTCAGGACTGGAACTCAAGCAGGTCAGGAAGCAGGAGCTGATGCAGAGGCCATGGAGGGATGTTACTTACTGGCTTGCTTCCCCTGGCTTGCTCAGCCTGCTTTCTTATAGAACCAAGACTACCAGCCCAGGGATGGCGCCACCCACAAGGGGCCCTCCCCTCTTGATCACTAATTGAGAAAATGCCCCACAGCTGGATCTCATGGAGGCACTTCCCCAACTGAAGCTCCTTTCTCTGTGATAACTCCAGCCTGTGTCAAGTTGACACACAAAACCAGCCAGGGCAAATAGTAATACTGAGTTGTTGACGGGACATATGTCAAAGTGCTTGCCAAGGACAAGCCACTCAATCCTATCTACTATTTTTACCTCCAAAGAAATGGGGACCAGGGGAGAGGGGACTTTGAGTAGTTGTAAATCAAATGAGAGACATGACTTTAAATTTCTAAATTCAAATATTTTGTCACAAATGTGCTGTAACAGTGGCTTTTTCCATTGGGCAAAAAGGTGACAGACACAGATGTGTTTTTGTTTCAAAGGATCTATAAAAGAAAGTGTGTTATGGGGGCATTTTCCTCCTGCATTTATTCTGTATTCTCTACCCTCTGCCCTGCATTTCACTAAAATTACATGGTTTTGGGGTTAAGAGTATAGGCTTCAAGCCAGGTACATCCCTATAACTCTAGCACTAGTTGGCAGGAGGATTGTGAGTTCAAAGCCAACCAACCAACCAAACAAACAAACAATGTGGACTTTGAAGGCAGAGGGTCTGGGCCTGGAAGTCTGCCCAGGAAATGTAGCCTGAGCCAAAACCTCTTCCGCCCTCTCCTTAGGGTCTCCAGCTGCACCATGGGACTGGCAGGGACCACAAGACCCAGGCTGCAGCTGGGACGAAATGGAGCCATGCAGCCAAAGCTGGGCCTGCTCTTTGATCGATCGATCTGCGTGGAACAGCCGGCCTTCTGGGGCCACCATGACGTTCTTCCCTCACTTAGCCGGGGCGAGGGCTTTCTCTCGAGGGTGAGGTTTGCAGCCAGGTTCCCCCCCCCGCCCCCCGCACGCTCCCTCTGCGTGTCAGGAAGCCTGGTCGGGAAGTAGAGAGTTGTCTCCTATTTCATTTCCCTGGGCAATCGATTGGGGTCCTCGCTAGGCAGCAGCTGCCCTCCGTCCTAAAGGCTGCTGTGTGTGAGGGGTAGAGAGACCCCTACTGATCGTCTGCTTTCTCCCCCCCCCCCCCCCAGTGACTACATCAGGATAAGAGCCATAGCGCTAACGTCTTTTTCAGGTCCGAATCCTCCCCTGCTGCGCTGATATCTCCCAGCCTGACGCTTGTGTTTCCAGCCATTCTTCTTTAGGGGTCGCTGAAGCACAACCAGCCGCAGAAACAGTATTTAATATTCAGTAACAGGGAATGGTGCACATGCCTGTAATCCCCAACACCTGGGAGAGTGTCAACAGGAGGATTGCTGTGAGTTCAGGGATGTCTTGAGCTACACGTGAAATTCTGTCTTTAAAAACAAAAACAAAACAAAACCCAAATCAATATATCACCTACTCTACCCTCCAGGCCCTACTGGTGAGACTGAGGGTTGCTGTCTAAAGCTTCTAAACAGCTCAGTGGTGATGGAGGCGGTGACCAGCAGAGGCTCATGTGATCCTGGGCTGGCTGGTGCAGGGACTTTTAAAGGTGTCTGGTGAGGATGCTGGCCTGTTTTCATCCCCTTCCTTTCTGGAGCTGGTCTTAAGGCGTTAAATCAGCTGGTTCTCCCTAGCTCACATTTCAGAGACGATGGATCCTCCTACAACCTATTCTTTGACTCCCCTAGTGCCAAGGTCACACCAGAGGACTCTGTGGGCCCATAGCTGCAGGTTCTCTCTGAAGACATCCGGGGGTTTAGCATACACCCTTCAGCCCCCCACCCCCACCCCCCAAGGCTTTAGGAGCCTTCTGGGGTCCTTGATCAGCCCTAGAGAGTTTTAGGGCTCAGTTCCTGCATTTTTGTTATTTCTACAGAGGACTCTTGCACACAAGAAAAACTACACTTCTGGACTTCGAGTTCCGCCACTGCTAGCAGTTTAGAAGCTGAACTTGATGGGATTTTCCAATTTTTCCTTTCAGTGGCTTCCTCGACCTTAACACCATTCTCCCCTTCTGATTCCCATAGCTTATTTTAGAATGTACCAGGCTCCTACCTTTCTAACCATCAGGAAGCTGTTGCTGATGTCTTTTAACCTGCAGCAGTTGTGATGTTTAATTCATGGGCTGGAAAATTAATTGTATTCTTGTAAACAGAGCTAGGGGAAATAACCAAGAGACCCTGTACATGGTCCTTGGAGTTTAGCGTGTCTGTTTGCACTGAGAACAGTGAGGTGTTCTGAAGGGAGGGTTCTACAAATCCAAGAAGCTCACCTCCATCCCTGCCAGTGGTGAATGAAGCCCAATGCACACCCTTAGAAACAAATTTTACCAAAAAAATTTGGCCATCTTTCTAGCACCCCTATTTTTTCTTTGAACACATGCACACACACATTGAGATGGTTTGAATATGCTTGGCCCAGGGAGTGGCACTATTTAGAGGTGTGGCCTTGTTGGAGTAGTTGTGTCATTGTGGGCGTGGGCTTTAATACCCTCATCCTAGCAGCCTTCAGATGAAGATATAGAACTCTCAGCTCCTTCTGCACCATGCCTTCCTAGATGCTGCCATGTTCCAGCCTTGATGATAATGGACTGAACCTCTGAATCTGTAAGCCAGCCCTGATTAAATGTTGTCTTAAGAGTTGCCTTGGTCATGATATCTATTAAAAGCAGTAAAATACACAGACACACACACACACATTAAATACATATTCAACAGTTTTCTGCAATTATCACAAGGTTCAGCTGCAGATAGTTTAAATGACAAGGAAGATTTCTTTTTAAAAAAAGTTTAAAATTCTTCTACAATTGTGAGTATGTCTCTGTGTAGGTTCATGCACATGAATGCAGTGCCCTTGGCTGCCAGAAGGGGGCATCTGACCCTATGGGAGTGAAGTTGCAGGAGGTTCTGAGCAGCCTGACTTGGGTGCTGGACTTGGATCCTTCCCAAGAGGGTCACAGAGTCATCTCTCTCTACCTCATATAAGGAAGACACCTAATTTCATAATAAGAAACCTTGAGGTAGGCTGGAGGGGAAGGCCAGTGGTAGAGTGTTTATCTGGCACGAATCCTAAGAGAAGCTGTATCTCCAGCAAAAGAAAAAAAAGTTCAAGAAAAGGTACTTCCTAGCACCCTCGCAGAAGAGCCTTTGTCTGCAGCAGGGAGAGCGCGTCCCTCTTGAAGTCTCATTTGGTTATAGTAAAAATTCTTTTCTGATGCCCTCAGTTTCTCTTGTAGGGTTGGGTTGAACGCTCTTTGGTAAACCATGGTCTGTCATAGCAATGGATTAGCATGGGCCAGTCAACCTAAGCAGGAGTGACTACTGTCTCTGTATGCCATCAGGCAGCTTTGAAACAATTGAAATTTACATCTTACAGCTTTGGGGCTAGGAGGATCAGGGTGCCTGGAGGGTGTGTTGTCCATGGATGTCTGCTTCCTGGTCACCGCCTGCACCTTTCCATCGTGTCTACTCATGAGGGCAGGAGGGGTGAAGGTCTCTGGGGCTTCTCCTTTGAGGGAATGGATCCTGTTCCATAAGGATACACGGGGTGATTTGATCCTGGAGGCTATGCCTTCTTCAACTCCCTATGAGGAGTTGAGGACCCTGAGAGGAAATTTAGAGGGACACAAATAGTCAAACCACAGAAGCTACCTCAGACTGGATAGGAGACAAAGAAGCCGGGCTCTGCAGGAAGGAGGAGGACACAGCTGCTGGGACACTTTCTCTCTCTCTTGTCCTTGGGGTCACCTTCTGAGACTCTGGTCACCTTGTTCTTTATAACAGCCTGCTCCGTGCATCCCTGACTATTGACTGGAATCTCTGACCCTAGCAGAAACGGAGTCTCCCTCTGCTGATTCTAGCGGCATTTGATCACAGAGATACAAAGTAACACAAAGTAACTAATACAAAGGTCTTTCTCAACCCTCGGAGATCTTGCCTTTGGACCTGTCTTCCCTGAGATCCTTTGTTACCTGGAGGGTAGACTCAGTTTCCACAGCTTTTCTTGTCCTGTCAGGGTGCCATGTTGGATGGGGAGTGGGGAAGCTGGTTCTGAAACTAGGGAATTGTTAACCATGCTTGGAGGTGAATTTTGAATCCCAGTTAAAAAGAAACATGAAAATGGAGTGATACATAATGAGTTCTTTCCCACAGCATAGGACACATTCTCCTAGACTGTTGACTTTCATGGCTGGCCGTTTTTTTCCTCATATTTTGGTGACAAAGGATCCGCCATGGAATTACAGACTTTTTGTATTTTCCTTAAAGAAGGGACGTTTAAATCTCTGGTTCTCATTTCGCTTCATTCAGCAATTTTTGATAAAATACTTTATTAACTTTCTGAAAACTTCACACACATATATATTTTGATCTTATCTGCCCTCTACTCTTCATCTGTTTGTTTGTTTGTTTTTAACCTACTCTGTCCAATTTGTGTTCTCCGTGTACTCATGGAGGCAGGCGCTTCCACTGGAGTCTGGTAGACTTAAACGGCCACACCTTTAAAGAATCGCGATTCTCAGGGCTGGAGAGATGGCTCTTCAGAAGGTCCTGAGTTCAAATCCCAGCACCCACATGGTGGCTCACAACCATCCGCAAAGAGATATGATGCCCTCTTCTGGTGTGTCTGAAGACAGCGACAGTGTACTCATACAAAATAAAAGAATCTTTTAAAAAAAATTGTGATTCTCCTTGCCCTGGATGTCATCAACTGTCAACAGCTCCTTAGCTAGGGGTGGGGACTTGGGAGACCTCCCTCTTCCATAGTGGAGTACTGACCTGCTTGATCTCATTCAGTAGATGCTCTGAATCCGTGAGTACAATGGTCCTGTCTTGTCCAGGCAACACTTTCTCTCTGACCCTCCCTGACCTCTAACTCTCCTTGAGCAAAACAAAATGGGAGCCTTGGCTACAGAGTCTGGAAAGCCACCTTTGAAAGTGTAGATGTGCAGAACAAGACCCCAAATGCAGCCATTGTGTAGATCGTTCAGTCCAGCATGCATACAAGTCACCTACTTAAGGTAGGTGCTAAGTGGATATTGTACTGGTTGCTTGCTGGATCTCCCAGACAGCAGATCCCTAACGTGCCTCTGAAATGTTTCTGATAGAAAAGTCCTCTGTCCATGAGCTTGACAAGAATAGAGATTAAAGCTCAGCCTTAACTTTATTTTCTTCCTGTATTACATCTAGGACACAAAGATTTACAACTGTGAGATAGGCTCTACTGTTTAGCCCAGGATAAAACTATATCACCTAGACTGGCTTAGACTTTGGAGCAATCCTTCTGCCTCAGCTTCTCAAATGCAGGCATTACAGGTGTGAACACCTTGCCTACCTGGTACCTCAGAGGAACACATCTTATTTCTCCCCTTATTTTCAAGGCAGTTGTGGAAATTCCACACACAGAATCAGACATATATCTCAGAAATTAATTCACTCCTGTAACACACGTCTTTGTAAGAGACTTTTCCATATGGCTAGGGTGAAACCCACCTTTTAGAAGCCTGCAACTCCTGTGTCTCCAACATGTTTGTTTCTTCCCTGGACTCTCTCTATGCAAATGGAGCCTTAGCCGCACGCACAGTGCCCTGGAACATTCTTACTCTGCAGTCCAGGCTGACCTGCAGCTCATAGTGATCCTGTTACTTGGCCTCCTGACTTCTGGAAATTTCTAAAACTTGAACTTTGGGGACACATTCAAGCCACAGCATCAAGAACATGCCGAGCCTGAGTTCCTTTTCATGTTGAAATTTACCCTCCATATTCTGTAAAGCAGTCACACTTCTCAGCCATCCTGGTACCTTGTGAAATCTTGAGGCGTATTCAGCTTGACCTTGAGGGAAGCATTTAGGCTTCTCTTATTCAGGGGCATGAGCGGAGGGACAGGTGGAGAGTGCTGAGCCCAGGCAACCCCAGGGATGAAGTGACATCAGTATTAAGAGCAGAGCAGCCCCTCAGGCCTCTGTCACATCCCCAATCATGGCCTCCAGGGGTAGCCAGAAGAGTCCCTAACCTAAAGGTCAGAGGGATTTTGGACTCCACAGAGTAGCTAAGGTGCTAATTAACTTCCCAGTTTCTCCCTGGCCAGGCACATCCCTCATGGACACTAATTGGGTTTATGAAAAAGATAAAGTATTTTCAAGTGCGGAAGAGAACCTCTGGGCACCACGGTAACGATATTCAGTATCAGGCTGGTGTGCTCTGTGTTCAGACTCAGGAGCTCTGAGGGAGCCCGTGTGGACCATCCTTTTCTATACCCGCCTGGATACAGGCAGGCCGAGAGGTTTTGAGACTCTAATCACATTCCATTTCCCACACATTTGTGACCCTGGTCTTTGTATGAGCCATGTTGAGAGGTGCCAGATGGACAGGCTGCCATGTTGCCCGCAGAAACTTTGGGTGAAGTGAGGAGGTCTGTTATGACTCAGTGTGATGAAGCCAGAACAGAAGTGGGGCCCCAGGGACAGCTAGAGGAGGAAAAAGCGTGGTCAAACTCCCCCGTGTGACGGGGTGACATAAAGTGGCTTTTGAAAAGGTGAGTGAAAGTCCTGAGGTAGAAAGTGAAGGCTTCATCCAGGCATGTGTAGGGCATGTGTTAGCCATGGAATGCCCCCAAGCACTGGTGTGCTTCTGTGTGCCAGGAGTGTCACCAAGTGCCTTCTGGATCATGACAAGTCCACCCAATGGTAACAGTATTTGGGATCTTAACTTTCGTCTGAACATGACTTTGAAAATAAAGATATTTCATTGCCAATTCATAGGGGAAATGTCACAACTTACTGGATAACACAATCTGACCTAAACTACATACACAATTCAATCCAATTTCATATCAGAGACCCGGGCACATTCTCATAGTAAGCTCATTGCTGGTACCTTTCTGTAGGATTACCTTCCTATGGTCTGAACATTTCAGAATGTTGAAACACACCAGGCTCCTGGGCTTTTTATAAGGGATCGTGGACATCTCTCATGGGAGAAATCAGTGCCAGGGAAGGTGGTGCTTCTAAAGATCACAGAGCCAGGGAGGGACAGTCAGAGTTTGCATACGAACTTCTGTGCCTGGGGCCACATGTCCTGAGATGACACTCTCCTACAGGCTCTGATGTCCTGCAAAGGAGTTACTGAGGCCTGGGATGCGGTTGATCCCTGATGACTCGCCCATCACTGCTGTCTGGATGACAGTAGGAAGGACATGGGTACCACTTTCCCCGTGTGGCCTGTGTGAGGATGGAGGCCCAGGTACCCTCTCAGCTATTCTATGTCAGGACATGAAGAGCATGTGCCTCTCTGTCTCCATGATCTGCTTTTCTCTGATTTTAAAAAAAAAAGCAATTGGGGTCCCTGGGCAGCCCATGAGGCTCTGTCCATTGTGCCTGCATTCTTATCAGATCTCCTCCTCATCCCTGTCTCCTGCTCGTAAACCCTTCCATCTCTGAGGCCAGTTGCGAAGAAGATGTTCTTGACAACAATTCTGGAGTTTTATAGGTCAAAACCAGGACCAGCCTTATGCGCCGGCTGAGAGTAAGCAGTCAGTGGGAAAGGTTATTTTTTAAAGGCATTGGTTTTATAAAGTCCTCAGATTATGCCCAGCAGCTGTCCCAGGCATCTGAGCGGGACTTCTGGGCTCGATTCTGCCTCAGCCATTTTACAAGCACCGGAACAATCGCGTACGCGGTCCTGTGTCCATTGGGGGTGTCCTGATTTTCTTCCATCAGGATCTGAGCAGATCCTTGGACTTTAAAACAATTAATTGTGCTGACCGAGAGGAAGTTGATGTTAAACCTTCAAGCTCTTCCTGAAAGGACAAAAATGGAATGGATATTCATTATGTGTTACCATCCATTATCCCTTGGATATCTACCATCAATATCAACACTATCACGGGTTATTTAATAGACAGGAGCATTAAGTCTGGATAGGGTGAAGGGAATTTGGGGGCTTCTGAGTTCAGTGGATCCTTATGTGATGAATCCTCACAGAGTCGCCAAGTGGGTGAGTTCCTCACATTGTGGGATAATGAAAAGACAGAAAGATATGCTATATAAGCTTTGGCAGTGCTAGGGATCAAACCCAGGCCCCTGCACATGCAAAGTATTCTCTCTACCTCTGAGCTACTGTTCTAGGCTTGGGTTATTAGAGATGAGGCTTTGAATATGTTTATAAAGCACAGGCTGGCCTTGGACTCACGTTCTTCCCCCCCCCCACCTCCCAGCTCTTGAGTGCAGGGATTCAGGCAGGAACTACCACGCCTCACTTATGTCTCTCATCTTTCGCTTTATTCACGATTGCATGACGGTGTCACCGTGGTGAGTGGAGCAGTGTGGGGCATTCTGAGAACCCCTTTCCTGCCTCTGTTCTATCGCAGAGACCAGATGAGGAGACCCCTGAATACTTGGTATTATCACCAAGTTAATGATGACAGCAAACGTGTTTATTATCTTGTAGTTCTGTAGGTTAGTAGCTTACGCAGGTCTTACTAAGCTAAATCAAAGTGTCTCCCACACTAGGCTTCCTTCAGGAGCTGCTGGCTGGTAGTGAACGTTTCCTTGTCCATTTCAGGTCTTGTCTACGCCCCCATCTTCCCATCTTCCAAGCCGGCAACAGTATGTTGAATCTTTCTCGTAGGACCTCACCCCAATCTCCTCTTTGGCTCCTCTCCACTTCTAAGGATCCTTGTGACTCTGCTGAGGACACTTATAGTTGAAGAGTCTCCTTTGCCCTGTAATGTAACAGTCACAGACACTAAGAACTAAGATGTGAACATCTTTGAGATTATTCTGCCTAATATATTGAGGCACCAAAGGAAGGGAAGCTGCCTTTGGTCCTCTAGTTATGGTAGGTACTATGTGGATAGACATGCTCAGCTATGTATAGCTTACTTTGAAGAGACCTGTCCTTGTGGTGGGGACATTGAAGAGTCATCAAGCTTACTAGTTCTATGACCTCATCTTCCCCTTCTAGAGGGATGACTTGGCTAGTTCTCGGGCTGTGTCCCACGGACCACAACGCAGCTCTCCTAAGACCATTCAAAGGACATCTGATGGTGTCGCAGTTTGGACATCCACCTTTGGCCAGGTCCCCAGGGTGACCTGGAGGTGGTATGAGATCTGGAAGCTGTCAGATGAGCATTTTATTTGGGATGGAGATGAGGAGATATTCATGGCCCCGCCCAAAATGCAGAATGCATCCTCCCTTCTGTACATCCTACACAACTGGGTATTGCAGTGTGTGAACTTGGATAGAAGACGGACATCTAATAATGGGAGTAGACATAAGGAGTAGGTGCTGAATTATGTAAGAAGGTCTGGGGTGGGAGGGGGAGGTCCTGGTCACTTGTAAATGACAGTAAGACATTGGGTTTAAGGTCTTTCAGGAAAAATGTCTCAAGGGTGAGGTTTGACTTGGTGATGAGACCTCATTAGCTAATTGCATAAGTTTGGGGCTTTTGTTTATTTTGTTTCAGATACTGCTGGGAATTTTTTTTTTCAGTGAACTTGGGAAGTCATGACTTTGCAGGAAGCCCTGAGATTGTGAATATGGAATACAGGGAGTGGGCACCCAGCTTTAGAATTAAAAGTGAAAATATGATACCCTTTAGAAGTTAACAAGAATGTCAAGGGGTTGAGGTTCAGCCCTGTGTCAGTATGCTTAGAAAATGAGCATTAAAACAGATAACAAAAAATAAGAATAAAAAATTCAAGATGACAACAGCAGCAAATTCAAATGAGCATGGCTGCCTTTTATCACGAGGTTCTGGGTTATTACACAGATCAACGTTCATGAAGCTGTCTCTGCCTGGAAGTAAGGTATGCCATGTGTGTTGCCAGGGTGCTGAATGTGGAAAGGATGTCCAAGGCCTCTTTTCAGGGCTTGACAGAGTCATGACTCTTCTCTCTGAGTGTTCCTTTTCTTACCGAGAAACATGCCTGACTGCACTGAGTGTCTGCTGCTATTGAAGGGTACTTTGCCTATTGCCAAGGGCCAGCCTCGACTGCAGAGGGGCTCCTGAGGAAGGGGTGTTTGTGAGCGGCAGAAGAAATGACTTGCAGTCAGTCGTGGGTACAAGCTGACAGCTCTGCGCTCTATACAGCTGGGTCTCGGGACAGCTGTGTGGATAGCTCAGCTCTTACAGACCAAAGCCCAGCCTTTTATTTACATGTCAATTTAACCATTACCCCAGGTTCCCTTTTGATTGTCCCATGAATCAGCACTTTATGACCTTAGCCCCTTGATTCTTAGAGACAGCAAGTACATTTTTTAAACATAGCAAATGAACTCAGAGACCTACCTGCTTTTATAAGCACAAACAGTAAGTTTAGCTGGGTGGGATCCTGTCCTGAGATTACCATTCCCACCATGCCTGAACCTAAACTCACTCTGTCCAAGGATGCCCTTGAACTCAGGAATCTACCTGCCTTTGTAAGCACAAACAATAAGCTAGCTGGGTGGGATCTTGCTCTGAGATCGCCATTCCCTAAATCTCTTTTTTTCCTCTTTGCTTAACATCTTTTTTTAAAAAAGATTTATTTATTTATTTTTATGTATATGAGTACACTGTATGAGTACACTGTAGCTTTCTTCAGACACACCAGAAGAGGGAGTCAGATCCCATTACAGATGGTTGTGAGCCACCATGTGGTTGCTGGGATTTGAACTCAGGACCTCTTGAAGAGCAGTCAGTGCTCTTAACCGCTGAGCCATCTCTCCAGTCCCCTTTGCTTAACATCTTCTTGACAAGCTAATTCATTAGTGCAGCTGCCTCTGTCCTTTCAGGTTCATGAAGCCCCTCACACAATTTACAATCGCATCCTTATATTTTGCATAGTTGAGAAATTATATATTCTTGAACCCATGTTTTCAGAGATCTTTCCCACAGTTAAGGGCTGTCCTGAAGGTCACAGTATTCACTGTTTTACTGAGGAACACATTCTTGCCTCCTGAACTTGTGCTGTTTCTAATTATTATTATATTTATTTATTTATTTATTTATTTATTTATTTAATGTATATGAGTACACTGTCACTCTCTTCAGACACACCAGAAGAGGGCATCGGATCTCATTATAGATAGTTATGGTTGCTGGGAATTGAATTCAGGACCTCTGAAAGGTCAGTGCTCTGAACCGCTGAACTATATCTCTCCAGGCTTATTGTGGAGTCATTAACCTTAACAAGGAGAGTGTTCCCAGAGGAGGAACATGAAACCATGTACATTATAAAACAAGTTTTACACCTAGAAACCATCAACACTTGTGAAGGTCAACGCCCTCCTGGCTTTGCTCCAGGGACAGGAACTGTGTCACACAGTCCCATGAAGGACATGGCAGCTCAGATCCTGGGGTGGGGGTGGGGGTGGGGGTGGGGGTGGGGTTGGGGCTTCAGAGGCAGGAAAGGAGACGGAGTGGGGAGGGGAAACCCAAGGCTTTCTCAGAGTCTCTCCTTCTCTATTGAATGATCTCGGGGAAGCCTATGCCTGTCTATCTTAGAGAAAGCAATTATTCCTGACCATTTGCACTGTGGTCACCAGACCCCTTGCCCTCTGGGTCTAACTGTAGTCTCACTCCCTGCAAGCACAGGTACTTCTGTTTTAGGTATCTGTTGTTGCTGTTGTTGTTCTTAATTTGTTAACACACCATGGACATAGTTTACACCTATCAATGTGGATCATGGATTATGTGAGTTTTTTATATATAATATGTATGTAATATTTATATCAATATTTTATAATTTTATGCATAACAGCATTTATAATACAATTTTATTTATATTTATAATTTTATTTATAATATTTATTTTATTTGTAATTTATATTCTAAATTTATATTATAAATGAAATGATTTATTATTTATTTTTTATTATTTAATATATTATAATACAAATATACAAATACAAAATATAATTTTATTTATAGTATTTATATTTATGTTAGTATATAACAATACTATGATGGTATATATTAATATTATATATAATACTTATATATCTAATATAATAACGCATGTTATAAATATTTGTGGGGAGCCAAACAAGGTCATTCAGCCATGGCTGTCTTATGACCATGAGATTGTTGAACTAAGCCCTGCCCAGGAACTGCCGATACGGATCGCTCCACCCTTAACCGCGGAATGTCCCTACGTGCGCAGATACCAGATGCCTTCATCAGATGCCCTTTGTGCTTCCTCGTGCCAAGAATACCTTGACCTCTCCCTCCTTTGCATTTTGCAAAGGTCACTTCCCCCTAGCTCCCCCTCCCAACTTCCTCATTCAGGGCTTGGCCCATAGCTCACTTCCCCCTAGCTCCCCTTCCCAGCTTCCTCATCCCCACTGCTTAAAACGTGCTGCCTGTGTGACAATAAATGAGACCTTGACAAATGGAATCTTGCTTGGTCTCCTTTCTTTCTCTCCCCCATGACCCTCAGGTAGCGTCTCTTTGGGACCCTGAATAACTAGACCTGCTGAACGGGTCAAGTGGCGCCCGAACAGGGACCCGAAGCACGCCAACTACCGGACGACGGAAGAACCCCTCCGCATCGCTCGTGCGTCGCTGGAAAGGAAGGTGAGTTTGGCCAAATAATTGTCGTCCGATTGTCATGGGGAAACAATTGTCTAAGGAAGCTTGTTTTATAGGAGAAATCAAGCGTTTGCTCAGGGAGAGAGGAATGAGTTAAGAAAAAAGATTTAATTAAGTTCTTTTGTTTTGTTGATGAAAAATGTCTTTGGTTGGTTTTAAGTGGCCCTGATATACACCCACTTACGTGGAATAAGGTTGGTAAAGATATTAATAAGCTTTTAAAAGCTGGTGACCCAGTGTCCGCTGCATATTTTAGTTATTGGGGCATTATAAGAGACATAATACAAGATGCTGAGAAAAGGGGTGAGAATGCCCATCTCTTAACTATACCAGAGGGCAATACTTACCTTGGAAATCTGAATTCATAGATAGGGCCGAGAATCTGGCCGCTAGGAACAGAAAAAACCCTCTAGGCAGGACCGCCTCTTGGACAGTGGACAAGTTGTGTGGGAGGGGCCCATTTGCCTCCGAGGAAAAACAATTAGGATTGTCCCCTGGTGTACTCACTCAAACAGCGCGCAGGCCGCCTTGTCTGCCTGGAGAGCGGTTCCTGCTACAGGAGCCCTCACCACCCCCTTAACTAAAATAGTCCAGGGGGCCCAGGAACCCTACGCTCAATTTGTGGGAAGGTTACAGGAAGCAGCGGAAAGAGTCCTAGGTCAAAGTGAAAGTGAGGGGCTCCTCGTTAAGCAGCTTGCTCTTGAAAACGCTAACTCGGCGTGCAGAGCCGCGTTATGAGGCAAGACTAAAGATCTTGATATTACGGGAATGATTAAACTTTGCAATGATGTTGACTCCTTCTCACATCAAGTGTCCAAGTCTATCAGTTTAGCTATCGGGGCTGTGTTCCAAAAAACTGGAGATTCTGGCCGCCCTAGAGGCAAAACATGCTTTAGATGTGGGCAGCCTGGTCATTTTGCTAGAGAATGTAGCGCTCCTAACCCCACCAGCCATCCAATCCTGTCATTGGCCAAGGGGCCCCTAAGCCTACCTCGCCGAGGGTTTGCCCTCGCTGTGGGAAAGGCTGTCATTGGGCCAAGGAATGTCGGTCTAGAACTGATGCTAATGGGCAAGCCCTCCCTGTGGTCCAGGGAAACGCCCTAGGGGCCCCGCACCTAGGGCACACCCCTAGATGATCACACACAGATGATCACACACCCCTAGATGATCACACACAGATGATCACACACCCCCAAGTACAGCACCAAACTCCTGCAACACCAGCTTATCTAGGGCAACAGCAGGGAGCACAGGACTGGACTTGTGTTCCTCCACCACCAGGGTTATAACCCCGAAGAAGGAACCATTATTATAGCGTCTGGAAAGTTTGGACCCCCACCATCTGGTATGTTTTTCCTAATTATCAGATGAGCCTCTAGTGCCCTTCAGGGGCTTGTTATTCTTCCCTCCGTGATTGATGCTGATTACTCTGGAGAGATTAAATTCCTGGCTACTGCCACGCATGGCCCCTTGACGCTCAGGGCCGGACAGCGCATTGTGCAAGCCTTGCCACTTCCCTTTGTGGGACAATTCTCTCATGTGAAAGAAGGGCGTGGCTCCTCTTCCCCCGGCTCCTCAGATGTCTATTGGGTTCAAAAATTAACTGATGAAAGACCCATGATGATGCTCTGGCTAGATGGCAAACAGTTCCAGGGCCTTTTGGATACCGGGGTGGATGCAACAGTGCTTTCCTCTAGACATTGGCCATCAACTTGGCCCCTCGAGGCTACCGCCACACATTTAAAAGGGATAGGCCAGTCACAAGATACACTTCAGAGTTCAAAGCTCCTGACCTGGAAAGACAAAGAAAATAATACAGGCACGGTTAGACCATTTATGGTTCCTGGACTCCCCGTTAACCTCTGGGGAAGGGATATTCTCTCCCAGATGGGGATGATGATGTGCAGTCCTAATGAAGTCATTACTAATCAAATGTTAAAAACAGGGTTCCTCCCTGGAAAGGGACTAGGTAAACATGAACAGGGAATTACAGAACCCTTAGTCCCCACACCCAAAACAGATAGAGGAAGTTTAGGAGCAGACCTTTTTTCCTAGA
Organism: Tokudaia tokunoshimensis; assembly: GCA_036184795.1. Taxonomy (NCBI): domain Eukaryota; kingdom Metazoa; phylum Chordata; class Mammalia; order Rodentia; family Muridae; genus Tokudaia; species Tokudaia tokunoshimensis. The sequence goes on from BTHU01000014.1 coordinate 9,029,232, forward strand.
GACCGCTGTTCCCCCTACACTTCAGGCTGACAAAATATCTTGGAAATCAGATGACCCAGTCTGGATCGATCAGTGGTCTATGCCTCAAGAAAAGATACAGGCTGCCCTAAAGTTGGTGCAGGAACAGTTGTTAGAAGGGCACCTTGAACACTCCACTTCGCCGTGGAACACCCCCATCTTTGTTATAAAAAAGAAAAATGGCTCTAGGAGACTGTTACAGGACCTCAGAGCAGTCAATAAGACCATGGTCCCTATGGGGGCCTTACAACCTGGTTTGCCCTCTCCTATAGCCATCCCTAAAGGCTTTTGTAAAATAGTCATTGATATAAAAGATTGTTTCTTTTCCATTCCCCTCCATCTGGAGGATTGCGTCAGCTTTGCTTTCTCCATTCCCGTTACTAATCATGTGGGCCCTAATCCTCACTTTCAATGGCGCGTGTTACCGCAAGGAATGGCTAATAGCCCCACCCTTTGTCAAAGATATGTGGCCCAAACTATAGATCCAATAAGTTTATGCTTCCCTTTTGTATATTATCCAATATACAAATCCAATATACAAATATTATCCAATATACAGATGATTTATTGATTTCTTCCGCTAGCTTGCAAGAAACCCAAAAGATAGCCCAAGTTATCGTCCTGGCCTTACAACAGAGGGGCTTTGCAATCGCCGCTGAAAAAATCCAAACCCAGTACCCTTTCTTATTTCTTGGATTTCAACTAGAGCCTACATCTATTTATTCTCAAAAGTTAGCAATCAGGAGATCGCGGCTACATACCTTAAATGATTTTCAGAAACTTTTGGGTGATATCAATTGGCTCAGGCCCTACCTCAAGCTGACCACTGGCAATTTAAAACCTTTGTTTGATATCCTGAGGGGTAGTCCTGATCCTAACTCACCTAGAATGTTGACTCCTGAGGCTGAGAATTCTTTATTAAAAGTAGAACATGCTATTGGCCAACAATTTGTGGGATATTTTAGCCCTTCCAAAACTCTCTATTTGATTCTTTTTACAACAACGTTTATGCCCACAGGCCTCTTATGGCAAGATAGCCAGCCACTTATGTGGATCCATCTGCCTGCAACCCCCCCCCTCTAAAATACTTCCTACTTATCCCTCCTTGGTCTGTCAGGCCATTTATCTGGGACTTAAGTGGGCTACCCGCCATTTTGGTCGCGATCCAGATGTTATTATTACTCCATATTCGCAAGAACAACTTACTTGGTTGCAACATAGGCATGATGATTGGGCCGTCCTGTTGTCCATTTATCAGGGAACGTTTGATACTCATCTACCAGGAAATAAACTATTGCAATTCCTCCATGTAACCCCCTTCATCTTCCCCAAGGTCACATTCTTGAAACCTATACCAAATGCCTTGACTGTCTTTATAGATGGGTCTAAAAATGGAAGGGCCTCCTTTGTTGTTAAGGATCAGGTTTTTTATGTTAAGGGCCCTTATGCTTCTGCTCAGTTGGTAGAGCTTTATAGTGCTCTAGAAGTTTTTAAATTAATAGATCAATCATTTAATCTTTTTTCTGATAGCCATTATGTAGTTAGAGCACTTCAAGTTTTAGAAACTGTTTCTACCATACAATCTTCAACTCCTACCTTTAAATTATTCTCAGAATTACAGGAATGTATAAGAGCCCGATCAAGCCCATTTTTTGTGGGCCATATTAGGGCTCATTCAAATTTGCCCGGCCCCTTAACCAAGGGAAATGATCTGGCCGATAGGGCCACCAGGCTATCCATGATGACCTTCCTTAGTGACCCCTTGCAGGAGGCCCGGGCGGCACATTCACTTCATCATCTTAACGCTCAAACATTACGGCTCAAGTACAGAATTACTAGAGAACAAGCTAGACAAATTGTCAAAAATTGTAAAAATTTCCTGACTCTACTTCCGGAACCACATGTTGGGGTTAATCCCAGGGGTCTTGTTCTGGGAGACATTTGGCAGATGGATGTTACCCATGTTCCTTCCTTTGGGAAGTTAAAATTTGTACATGTGACTATTGATACCTTCAGTGGATTAATATGTGCCTCTGCACATACAGGAGAAGCCACAAAAAATGTTATTGCCCATATGCTCTTTACCTTCTCGGTTATGGGGCAACCTAAAATAATAAAGACAGATAATGGACCTGGCTATGCTAGTCAAAACTTTAAACAGTTTTGCTCCCAATTTCAAATAAAACATATCACAGGCATACCTTACAAACCCCAAGGACAAGGGATTGTGGAGCGTGCCCATCAAACTCTTAAAAACACCCTGTTGAAACTTACTACCCAGGAAACTATTTATTCCTTTAAGGGTAATGCTAAACTTTTATTGTCCCATGCACTCTTTGTTTTAAACTTTTTGACCTTGGATATGCAAGGGCGTTCTGCTGCCGATCGCTTATGGCACCCCTCCACAAAAATGGATCATGCTTATGTCCTCTGGAAAGACCCTCTAACCGGGATATGGCAGGGTCCCGACCCTGTCATAGTCTGGGGGAAAGGGTCTGCCTGTGTCTATGATTCCAAAGAGGGAGGAGCCAGATGGCTCCCTGAAAGATTGATAAAACCTTATAACAAGTCCGATGCAACCTTGCTACAAAATTCCAAAAATATCTCCAAGCCTATAAGGCCTTATAACCTATTCCAGTGTGGCACCTGAGAACGCCGTGTTCTCTTTTCTAGATGGTGGCTTATCCCTGGGTTGTGACCTGCTTCCTCTTCCTGCCAATGAGGATCATCGGAGTCGCCCAACATCAGGTTTACAATTACACATGGAGTCTCAAAAACCAAGCAGGTGATATAGTGTACTCTAGCTACTCTGTGGGATCCTCCCCCAAATGGGACCCCATAATAATAGATTTATGTTGGCTAGCCTTGGGAGCAGATCCCTATTGGGGAACGCCTGGAGATTTTTGGCCTCAACCTCAGGCGCTAGAGACTGCAGGGACTGCATTTAATGGTGAGGGTAAATGTAACAATAAAGCTAGGAGAGCCGCTTTAAAGGACCAACTATTTTCACAAAATGGACGCTCAGAGGGATTTTATGTTTGCCCTGGGCCCCCTCATCGAGATCGCTCCCTTAATTATAAGTGTGGCTTTGAGAGTGAATTTTACTGTGCAAGTTGGGGCTGCGAAACCACGGGAGATGCATATTGGAAACCTTCTTCTTCCTGGGATCTCATAACTGTAAAAAATTATGGGACCCACACAATAGATGATGCATCTTGCGGAATTGATGCACCCTCTAAAAGATGGTGTAATCCACTAATCATCAATTTCACTGATTCCGGTAGAGACCCTGATAAATGGACGGGCTCGAGGGCCCTAACTTGGGGACTCCGCCTATACAAGGAAAACTGGGATGCCGGCCTTACATTCAGCCTTAGATTATCAAAAGAACTCCCTGTCATGGCACGTGTATCCATAGGACCTAACCCTTTCCTCCATAATCCCAACCCCATTTCTTCTTTACCTAGTAAAGGGCTGGGGCCTGAAAACTCTATGGTTACACAGGCCCCACGAGACCCCCCCTGATTACCCAATTTCAGCCGACCATTCCTCAGGGCCCCATACCATCACCTCGAGTCATTCTTTCCATTCTCAATGCATCTGCTTCTGCTTTACTCCTTCAAGAGCAGATGAGTAACTCGTCCAAATATAAGGAATGTTGGATGTGCTTTTCTGCCTCTCCCCCGTTTTATGAGGGTATAGCCCTTTTTGGGAATTGTATTTATACCAATGATTCTGATCTTTTATATGGAAAGTTTTGGGGATTTACCCTTACCACAATATCTGGTATAGGAAGCTGTATCTTGGGGAAGCATATGCTCCCTCCTAAACAATTGTTAGAAATATGTAATCATACCTTTATCATTGAAGATCATCATGAATATTTACTTGCACCAAATTATACTTATTTTGTGTGCTCCTCAGGATTATCTACCTACATAATTACATCTACCTTCCAGAAGGAGCGCGACTATTGTGTCCTAGTACAGCTGTTTCCCAGGCTTAGCGTACACGAGCCTCAGGACATCCTAAATTTCTGGGAAAAGGACTCTGCCATGCATCCTTGAGAGAAAAGAGAGCCTATATCGGCCATCACTCTCGCAGTCATTTTAGGATTAGGGGCAGGGACAGGCACAGGTATTGCATCTCTTGTGACCTCTCAGCAGAACCAACAGCGTTATCATTTACAGCGCTGCCATTGATAAAGATCTAACTGAGTTAAGAGAGGGCCTAGCCAATTTGAAAGATTCTGTCGACTCCCTTGCGGAGGTAGTGCTACAAAATAGGAGGGGTCTAGACCTGCTCTTCCTACAGCAAGGAGGGCTCTGTGCAGCATTAAAGGAAGAATGTTGTGTTTATGTGAGCAAGACCAGACTGGTAGAAGACAGTCTAAAAAGAGTGAAAGAAAGTTTAGAAAAACGAAAAAGAGAGCGAGAACAACAGGAATCCTGGTATAAAAACTGGTTCTCTTCATCTCCTTGGCTTTCTACCCTGCTGCCTTCCATTTTAGGACCCCTTGTGGGCTTGCTTTTATTGATTTCCTTTGGCCCCTGGGCCTTTCAGCGACTTACACGCTTTATTAAATCACAGATAGATGCTGTTTTACCCAAGAATTCTGTTTCAGTGCATTATCATCGCCTGGAGACTAAAGGAATCGAAAACCAACAGGAGAGCAGCGAGCTAGACAACGCACCCTCCGCACGTCGAGAGGGACTAAACTTCCACAATCTCTTAAGATAATGTCACTTGGCCCCTATTTTTTTTGTCCCTGGGCCTATAAGAGGAGATATAGTATGACCCAAGGTAGCCATCTTGATGATAGGCACCTTCCTCCACCCCCTGACCAACCTAAGACATGGAGCCTTGAGGACGACAAGGTAATCCTATGACGGGTAAGGCTGGGGCGTGAGAGGTCGATCCTAAGACAGAGATGGCTACACCTTCTCTCAGTCATCTGTTCCTCTGCCCAGCTACTCCCCGAAGATCTTAATGGTCTTCTATAAAAGAAAGAAGGGGGAGATGTGGGGAGCCAAACAAGGTCATTCAGCCATGGCTGTCTTATGACCATGAGATTGTTGAACTAAGCCCTGCCCAGGAACTGCCGATACGGATCGCTCCACCCTTAACCGCAGAATGTCCCTACGTGCGCAGATACCAGATGTCTTCACCAGATGCCCTTTGTGCTTCCTTGTGCCAAGAATACCTTGACCCCTCCCTCCTTTGCATTTTGCATAGGTCACTTCCCCCTAGCTCCCCCTCCCAACTTCCTCATTCAGGGCTTGGCCCATAGCTCACTTCCCCCTAGCTCCCCTTCCCAACTTCCTCATCCCCACTGCTTAAAACATGCTGCCTGTGTGACAATAAACGAGACCTTGACAAATGGAATCTTGCTTGGTCTCCTTTCTTTCTCTCCCCCATGACCCTCAAGTAGCGCCTCTTTGGGACCCTGAATAACTAGACCTGCTGGACAGGTCAAATATTTATTTTATTTCATTTTGTAAAATTTTATGATTTTATAATTTCTTAATATTTTTTTAATTTTATAATTTTAAAATTTTATAAATTTAATTTATTTTATAATTTTAAAAATTTTATAATTTTTTATAATTTTTAAAGTTTATAAAATTTTATAAAATAAATTTTATAAAATAAAATGTAATTCTATTTATAATATAAATATTTATCATATATATTTCATCATATATATATTATTAAAGAGTCACATTTATTTATTGGGTATGTATGGCAAACATGTGGAGGCCATGGAACAACCTGGGGAGTCAGTTCTCTCATTCCACCCTGCTGATTTGGGGATCCAAGTCAGGCAACAGGAGCCGGCTTGCTAGCCCACAGGTCGTCCTGTAACGGCAGTGTAGAGCCACAAGGCTTGCCCATAGCCCTTCCATGCAGTACTGCTGTTATCTGCCGAGCTCATCTTAGCTCACTCAGCCTCCTGCAGGGAAGGTTTGATTTGTGTGCCTGTTTTATATCGCTGTCAGGTTTTGGATGGGAAGCGAGTCCCACGCCCCCACAAGCTTGGGTATCAAGGCTTAGTCTCCCTTAAGGCGTTCAAAGGTGGGGCTTAATGGATGCGATTAAACTGTGAGAGCACAGACCGAGTCCGCCTGGGGATCCGTCTGTGGATCTCTTAACCGAACGGATTGTTAGGCGGCTTTGGATACAGGAAGCCAGTTGCCGATGCTGCACCCGGCAAGGTATGTCTCGTCTTTGGCTCCTTCCTCGCTGTGTCTCCGTGTCCGTGGAACCAAGACAAGAACATCTTTCCCTGGCCTTCCTCCTCGGCATTCTTGCTTTATCATGGGCCCGACAGCAGTGAAGCCTGCAGGGACTAAAGCCAAAATAAAATAAAATAAAAAAGTTTTCCTGACATATCACTTTAGGTGGGTATGTTCTAAGCGTTTGTCACAGGGACAAAAGTGACCGACGCAGTGTCTCGATGTGTTTCTTGTGACTTTTTTCTTTGTCTCTTTTTTCCTAGTCTGCTTTGCTTGTTTTATTTATTTATTTATTTATTTAATTTTATTTGATATTTAACATTTCAAATGTGATCCCCTTTCCCAATTTCTCCTCCGGAAACCCCCCCCCGTCACCTCTTCCCTCCCCTGCTTCTATGAGGGTGTCCTCCCACCCACCCACCCACTCCCACCTCTCTGCCCTGACATTCCCCTACACGGGGGCATCGAGCCTTCACAGGACCAAGGGCCTCCCCTCCCACTGATGCCAGATACGGCCATCCTCTGCTGCCTATGCGGCTGGAGCCATGGGTCCCTCCATGTGTACTCTTTGGTTGGTGGCTTAGTCCCTGGGAGCTCTGGGGGGTCTGATTGGTTGATATTGTTGTTCTTCCTGTGGGGTTGCAAACCTTCAGCTCCTTCAGTCTTTCTCTAGCTCCTCCATTGTGGTCCCTGTGCTCAGTCCAATGGCTGGCTGCGAACATCCCCCTCTGTATTTGCAAGGCTCTGGCAGAGGCTCTCAGGAGACGGCCATATCAGGCTCCTGTCAGCTTTGCTTGTTTTTATTTCTTCTCCTCCTCCTCCTCTTCATTATGACTGTTTTTATTCTAATGTAAGAATGAATGAATGGATGTGGATTTGGGTGGGTGGGGAAATGGGGAGGATGGGAAGTGTTGGGGGAGGGGAAACTGTAAAACAAATATATTGTATAAAAATGTTTTAATGAAAATGTATTTCCTCTAAAAAAAGAAAAACCTGGCTAATGTAACACCCTTACCCGTTTCCCCAGTCTACACATCCCATGATGCATTTCTGTCACAGCTTTTGCCAGTGACTCTCCACCAGAGGGGACTCTTGGCGAGTTCTAGGCCAAACCCTACCTCAAAAAATCAAATCAAAACTAAACCAAATAAAAAGAACATTCTCTTCTATAACCACACTCAATTATTTCTGCATATTTTAAATTATTTTTGCACAGTTTCCGGGTGACTTCCTCCGACGGCGGGGAAATCCTTTACCAACATGAGCTGAATTGTGCTGTGTGTCCGTCTGTGCCCAGTGCAATGGGGAAGCTCAAGTTAACGCTCAGCTCACAGCCCTCCAATGCTCTATCGATTCCATTTCCGTCATAAAACGTTGAACCTTCTGTAAAGTGCTGACATATTTACGGGCCTGGGAAAACATTGCACGGCTCACGTGTCAGTTCCCTGACTGATCTGTGCTGTGCAGTGGCATCTTATTAATTTATTAACCCTAACCCTCAGTTCTATTAAAAGACAGAGCGTGAGAGCAGCAAGGAATTTTAATGATGCTTCTAGTCTCACTCTGCATTACACTGGCTGAGAGACAGCGGTTAGGACTGGAGTCTGGAGGCTCTGGGCCTCGAAGGTCCTCAGAGCTAGGCCTCACAAACACTTTCCAGTTAAGATCCCTTTATACCCAAGCAACCATTACACAGCCGCAAGGATATAGCTATATAAAATGGGCGTACAAATCAAACATTCCCTGATAATAAATCATAAAGAAAATTTACTCTAAACAACTCTTTGTTATACAGATAATCTCCCTGTTTGTCAAGTATAAAGGCAAATTTGCATATTAAGAAGACAGGCATGCTTGTTTTTCCCAAAAGAATGGACGCTTGGCTGAATATTTGAGGCGTGGGTGGGAAGCATCTTCTGCTCTTCTCGGAGCGTGTCAATCGCTGATTTTATAATCATCAATTCTGAGACTGCCGTTTCGATACATAATACAGAGAGGCAGAAACAGGTTTAGGGCCATTTCAGAAACTGCTGGTAATTCTACCCTAACTGCAAGACATCACCTTGTAGGACTGTGTTCTCTGTTATCACCACCAGGGTTCCAGGCTGTCCTTGTCCACTGAGCTATCTCATTGGCCCTCAAATAGGAATTTTTTTTTTTTGTTTTTTCGAGACAGGGTTTTTCTGTATAGCTCTGGCTGACCTTGAACTCACTCTGTAGACCAGGTTGGCCTCAAACTCAGAAATCCGTCTGCCTCTGCCTCCCAAGTGCTGGGATTAAAGGCGTGCGCCACCACTGCCCGGCTAGGAATTTTTAAAATCAAACATTCTAGTGCCTTCTACCACACGTGGCTAACTTCTTTTTTCTTATTTTCTTTTTCTCTTCATCCTTAAACTTTATGTATTTTGTGGGTGTTTGCGTGGGCATGGGCGTTCCATAACCTGAATGTCAGAGGTCAGAGGATTTTCTGCAGCTGGGTCTCTCTTTCTGTGGGTCCTGGCATTGAACTCAGGGCACCTGGCTTGGTAGCAACTGCCTCTACCCATTGAGCCACCTCTCCTGCCCTCCTCCTGTTTCCATTACGAGTCCTGATGTCTAGGAGCTGAGGGAGGCCTTGGACTTGCTCTGTAGCAGAGGCTGGCCTTGAACTCTTCACTCTTCTTCCTCTTCTTCCCAAGTGCTGGGTTTGCAAGCATGTACCACCACATTTGACTTCACCTCTCCAAGGAAACTCTCTGCTCTGTAGGACAAGGTTCAAATTCATTTAAAAAGGCATTCATTCAGTCATGTAATCACAGTTTGGGAGGTGGAGGTAGGGAGACCGAACAAAAGCCAGAAGCTAGCCTGGGCTACATAGATTCTATTTCAGAAACAGCCAAGGGGAAGTAAGAAGAGGAGTGAGATGGGGGAATAGGGGGAGAAGCGTTTCCTATGTGGGAGTAACAGAATGCCATGGGCTACACGGCTTAGATGACATTGTCTCAGCTTGGAGGCTGTCTGTCCACGGTCCAGGCGCCCACACTGCCAGCTTCTTCTCTGCCTTCTCTTCGCTGTGCAGCTAGGCTGCCTCTACTCTTGCTTTTTCCTCTGCTCGGAAGCATCCTCAGTGTCTTCTTAGCAGATTCACATGTCCCCCCACTTCAAGGTTTTTATTTATGTACAGTGTGTGTATGCCGTGTGTGTGTGTGTGTGTGTGTGTGTGTGTGTGTGTGTGTGTGTGCCTGCCTATGGAGACTGGAAGAGGGCGCTTGATTCCTGAGAGCTGGAGTTTCAGGGAGTTATGTGTTGTGATCATAAAAAGAGAAATAGGTGTAAGAATATGTTGTATGGGCCTGTGGGGGAAGGGGATTCCTTAGTGGGTGCAAAGGTGTCCCAGCCCCCTGAGGAACCAGCACACAGCAGTATAGTATAGAATAGAGTTTATTCAGGGCATGGGGAGGGGGTAGTAGAGGCAGAGAAAGGCAGAGAGAAGGAGAGAGTAGAGAAGTAGAGGCCGGCCAAGACCACGTGAAGAGAGTGGGGAGGGAAGGGGGAGAGAGAAGAGCCCAAGAGGGCAAGAGAGAAGCTAAGAGAGTGAGAGAATAAGAGAGGCAAGAGAGAGAGGAGGGGCGAGCAGCCCCTTTTATAGTGGGCCAGGCCTACCTGACTATTGCCGGGTAACCGTGGGGTGGAGTTTAGACAGAATCCTAACATTATGAACCTTCTGATGTGGATTCTGGGAATGGAATTCAAGTGCTCTTGACCAGTAAGCCATCTTTCCAGCCTGTATGGAGGACACTTTCTCCTGTAAGAACAATAGCTAGACTGGATTAGGGCTGATCCTAACACTCCCTTAAAAGAATTCCTCTCCTTAAAGGTCCCATCTCTAAATACCACCACCTTAGGGCTTCACAGTATGAATTTGAGGGGAACACAGTTCAGCCCATACCTAGCTGCGGCTTTGATAATTTATCACAGCAGCCACGACAGTGCCTCCTGCTGTCTTTCTCAGTGTGGCATATTAGCAGAGATGGTATGTATCCTCCTGGTTTATGATGGCGTGAGTCACAGATACGCCCAGGAGAGGGGCTGGGAAGGATATAGGGCTGCAGCTCAATTCTCAAGAGAGCTGTGGAGGAAAGAACCAGAGTCCACGTTTACCCAGAATGCTCTCTGTTGTTTCTGCTGTCAGTCACACCTCTCGGATATGTCCTTTCTAACTGAAACCTTCTGCGTATCTTTTCCCTTACGCCGACCATGGCCTCCCCTTAACCAGACCGCTATTGCTATGCTAACATACTGTAGACTTGGAAGAGGGCGGGGAGGAGGACCTGTGCTGAGGAGAGGAGGCTTTGGGGTCTGAGTCACATGATCTGTGAAGGAAGTAAGTCCACAGAGAACAGATGAGCTTCCTGAAACCACCGGTGGTGGCCACACCTCAGCGTGTCAGTGACTGAGGGGTGTTCTTCCTTGGGTGTGGACAGAATCCAGGTGTCAAATGGGGGAAGAGGACCAGGATAGAACAAATTCCACTGACCCAAGGAGGGAAAGGCAAGATGATGCTTAGGAGAACTTTGTGATGATTCTCCTCAGTGTCAGCGGTTGGGGATGTCACATGCCACAGGCCCTGGTGACGGCGATGCGATTGGTAGCTGCAGTTTGCAAAGCTGGAGAGCCGTGGCACGTGTCTTCACATAATGGCGGATACAAACCGTGCTCTACTAAAACTTCATCACAGCCCAGCACTGGCTTCTGCTAACAGCAGCTCTCAGATTGGTGAAAGCTCCGCGGTGAACTGAATGCTGTTGCCTGTGTTTAGAAAGGTTTGCAGCAGGGAAAAGCCGATATTCTGAATCCTCCAGTGACCAGGTGCCTGCTTCCACACGCTCCTGCTGTCCGCGCCTGCTACAGCCTGGTTTAGGTTATAAACAGGGGTGAAGCCAGACACGGGTCCCTCCCTCAGGAGACTTCCTGCCTAGGTGAGGAGAGGCACACTAGTGTGACAAGAACAAATGGTGACATGGACTGGCAGATGCTTCAAATTAAGTGACTGACGAGGAACGACATGGGAGTCTGAGAGAGCAGACCTGGGATGAACAGAGGAAGGTTCCTGTATGTCACGGGACTTGACTGCTAATAAAACCAAGAGGGCTGTGACTTGTGGTGGCCTGAGGAAAGAAGATCTCAAGTTTGACGTCAGTTTGGGATACATGGGGAATTCTAGGCCAGCCTGGGCTACACAGTGATATCCTGTTGTCAATGGTCTCTGTCTGGTCTTGGTGTATTGTTTAGGGTAGATATGAGGCCAGGGAACAGTAGGCTGCTTTAGTTAGAATGCTCAGGGCACCTGGTTATTCCCAGGATGTCCTGCTGTGGTCCAGGAGTCAGTTGCTAAGGGCTGACTCTTTCTGCTTTGACTTGGGCTCTGTAAGTCTTTGATGTTCTCTCCCATGATGCATCTGATTTTAATCACATGCACAGCCAAGCATGAATAGGCATAAGACAGCAAGTAGGGCTTCTTTTTTCCCTATAAATTAATTTTGAGGACAGATTTTTGTTTCACTATGTGTACTGGCTGGTTTTGTGTGTCAACTTGACACAGGCTGGAGTTATCACAGAGAAAGGAGCCTCCTTTGAGGAAATGCCTCCATGAGATCCAGCTGTAAGGCATTTTCTCAATTAGTGATCAAGGGGGGAGGGCCCCTTGTGGGTGGTGCCATCCCTGGGCTGGTAGTCTTGGGTTCTATAAGAAAGCGAGCTGAGCAAGTCAGGGGAAGCAAACCAGTAAGAAACATCCCTCCATGGCCTCTACATCAGCTCCTGCTTCCTGACCTGCTTGAGTTTCAGTCCTGACTTCCTTTGGTGATGAATAGCAATGTGGAAGTGTAAGCTGAATAAACCCTTTCCTCCCCAACTTGCTTCTTGGTCACGATGTTTGTGCAGGAATAGAAAGCCTGACTATGACACTATGCATGCACTGAAAACCACTCCATGCTGGACCGGCCCATTGTCTATACTTTCCTGATACATTCCAGAATGTATGTGACCACAGAATAGAGGTTACCAGCAGAGGGAGTTACCATGGTGTTGCTAGGAGTGACCTACTTCATTGTTTGGAGCAAGGTGCATGCATATTCAGCTCAGTGCAGATGGGGGCTACGGGTTGCTAAGTGCATTACTGGGAAAGAGGTTTGGGTAGAACTCAAGTTAAGCAGAGTCTGGGTTTTCAATTATCCCTGTGCTGGCCTGCTTCAACTGTTAAAACAATAAAAAAGAAAACTAGTAAGGAAGAAAGTTCTTGCCATTCAAAGACAAGCTTGATCACGGGTTCCAGATGGAAGCATGTGTATGCACGGGCAGCTCATGGGTACCGTATGGGAACATGTATGATGGACGGATAGCTCGGAGGAAGAGCTGTCAGCTCTGGGAAGACGGGAAATTCTGAGAAATGATCTCGAGCTGAGTGTCGAGGGTGTGCGTGCTTGAGGAAGAATTCTGGCATTTGAATTTTTTTTTTTAACTTTTAATTCTTTGTGAGTTTCCCATCATGCACCCCATCCCACTCATCTCCCAATCCCTTCATATCTGCCCTTGCAACCTCCCGCACAAAAGAAGACAAAAACAAACAAAAACCATCTGTGTCATGGAAGCTTCGGTGTGTCACAGTGTGTCTCACAATACACACTTTGGCTCAAACGGCTTTACTTGCATAAGTTCATGGCAACGAGTCATCATTGGTCTGGTGCAAGGCCTCTGCTAATGCTACTGAATTCGCACAGGACTCCTCTCAGGTATCCTGTTGTCGCTCTGTGTCATGGAGATCCTACAGCTTTGGATCACCCATGCTACTAGGGTGAGCTACACTCTTGCACCCTTAGGACCAGTTTACCCACTTGCTGCAGGCGTGCGTGTGTGCATGCGTGTGTGTGTGTGTGTGCCTGTGTGTGTCCAGGGCCAACTCTACTATGATGTACAGGTGAGGCGTAGCCCACTTGGTCCTGATTGGTCCAGAAGGGTGGGAGGGATGTCAAGAGGTTCCACCCCCACACCCCCACACCCCCACGCCCCCACAGCCAGATGCTTTAAAAGGCATGACTACATATATTGAGTGTGAGAAGTTTGTCACCAGCCCTTGGCTAAGTTGATGTTCTTACTCTCTCGGTCTTTTGTCACCGAGACACGCCTCAGACATCTGCATTACACTGCTCCACGTTTGATGACAAACTTGAGAGAAGAAGAAAAATGACGATACAGACTCTGAGATTTCTCATAAACTGAAGTGATTCCTCTCTGTTTCCAGGCCACTGACTAGATGACAGATTACAAAATAAATCTTGACAGAATTTAAAAAAAGATAGCCTGGCCAGGCTAACCTTGGGTGTTGAAGGTATAAAATTAAGTTTCACGTTGTGTTGTACATGTAAAGACTTGTCTTTATCAGGCCAGCCAGGCAGATATGATTTAGTGAGTTACGTTTAGAGAGATAGGAAGGAGAAAAAATAGTGGAATAGGGTAATAATACAGATTAGAGAAACATTTAATTTTGAGACATCATCTTTCTATGTAGACCAGTCTGGGCTCACTTCTGTGGTCCTCCTGCTTCTGCCTCCTGAGGTTTGGAATTGCAGACATGCATCATCATACCTATTTTTTTTTAAAGATTTATTTATTTATTTATTATATGTAACTACACTGTAGTTGTCTTCAGACACTCCAGAAGAGGGCATCAGATCTCCATGGATGGTTGTGAGCCACCATGTGGTTGCTGGGATTTGAACTCAGGACCTCTGGAAGAGCAGTCAGTGCTCCTAACCGCTGAGCCACCTCTCCAGCCCGAGGCCAATGCTTTAAAAAGCATTATGTGCTAACATTTTGGATTAGTAGCTTGGTACTGCTGCCTCTCCTGTCTGACTAAAGGGCTCTGATTGTTGCGCGGGTTCTAGGACTGCCTTACTTAGGGTTCTACTGCTGTGAGCAGACACCATGACCAAGGCAGCTCTTATAAGAACAGCATTTAATCGGGGCTGGCTTACAGATTCAGAGGTTCAGCCCATTATCATCAAGGTGAGAGTATGGCAGCATTCAGGCAGGAGTGGTGCAGGCAGAGCTGAGAGTTCTATGTGTTCATCTGAAGGCTGCTAGTGGAAGACTGATTTCCAGGCAGCTAGGATGAGAGTCTTAAAGTCCCTCAGTGACTTTGACACACCTATTCCAAGGCCACATCTCCTAATAGTCCCTGGGCCGAGCATATTCAAACCACCACAAAGGCTAAAATTTGGACACTCCCTAGAATTTTCTCCTCCTTTGGGCCTGCTCAGTTCTGAGTCTCGTCGAGCCTTGCAACTTGTGCCAAGCTGAGACGTGAAATAGAGGTCAACCTCACAGATCCGAGTGGCGGTAAGCTTCACTCCATGACAGTACAGGCTCACACATTAGCCCGTGCTCCCTCTCCCATAGTCCCTGTTCCTCAACTGCTTCCTGGAGGCTTACTATGAATGCCCCTCCCACAGGGAGGGACCCAGGAAACAGGCGGAGATGGGAGTGTCTCTCTCAGCTGAAGCCCTCCATTCCAAGATGGGACAGTTCCCCTGGCTGTGGAATGAGCAAGTGGATTGCTTTGAAGGGGAGGTAGGTCATAGAGGGAGCCTGGAAGGACCCCTCTGGCCAGCCCACCCGGCTTGTGGCATCCACTTGTCTCAGTATTTTGATGAAAGATCCTACCGCTTTTCTCTTACTCTGAGTTTTTGCATACAGACAGCGTCCGGGACTCAGGCCATTTTCTGTGATGCCGAAATGCAGGCTCGAAGGCAGAGGTTTCTGCTTACCTTCCAGACCCGGCATGCTCTGCGCGCGTGCTTTCTTATGACCCCTCTCAAATCGTCTTTGTATAGTTTTAACTTATTCTTCAGCCATTCCAATTCTTCACTGAACTCTGTTTCCATATCTCGAAGTTGCTTCTTGACTTCATGTTTTCATTCTCAGGACCTGGGCATATCTCCTTGGAGTTGTTCGGACACAGCGAGTTCAAGGGAATCACTCTCTTGAATTCAGAAAGTTCTTTCCGCCCGTTCTCATTGGGCGCCATCGCAATGGAATTAGTAGCTTGGAGGGGACCCGGCTGGCCTCTGTCTTTTCACTTTGTTGGTGTCTCTGCACCAGGACTTGTGTATCTAGAGTTAATTTGCTGGTTATGTAAACCTGTGTCCCCCACAGCTCTCCAGCGCTCTCCCTGCCCCGCCCAAGTTCTTCATTCTGTGGAGGGATTTGCAGTGTTTGTAAGAGAACTAAGTCGCGGAAGAGTGTCATTTTCTCTGTGGAGTTGTAGGTTCTGTCTGTCATCTTCCTCCAAGAGTCAATTATTGCCTTGGTGACAGTCACTATCGAAGGGTTGAACACACTCTTGGCTGGTCCTCACCTCCTGGGCTGTGTGTGGCCGGGTCAGCTACGGCCTGATTCTGGCTTTTCTACACTTTCATACCTGTTGTGGGACTCCATGCATCTGGGAGCCGCATCCTCTCTCTCAGCTCTGGCCTGATCCGGGCTTTCATGGCCTCCTGGGCTTGCTTTAGGGCTCTTAGATCAGTTTAGGCCCGATTCTGGCTTCCCCAGCCTCCCACTCGGTACTCTGCCACCTGGGCACCTTACCCTGGGTTGGTTTTGGACTCCTTCCTGGGTTCACAGTTTCCCCTGCAGTTTCTATGCACACTTGGGGGGGGGGGGGGACCTTGCCCGGCAGGATCGGCTCCAGCCTTGTTACTTGGTCTGTAGCATTTGCTGAATTTCCCCTTGTTCCTTCTATTCTGAATTTTCCATTGTCTCTTTACACCCTTCAGCTTTGCCCTTTCTCTTCCAAAACCAGGAGGTAGAATTTTCTTCACTTACAAAGTCATGGTCCTGTGAGAATTCCTCATTGAATAATCTCCTCGAGCTGCCTGGCTATCTGAGGTCTCTCTTTCAGGCTCTGGACAAGGAATTGCATTGTGTTGTGAGACAACCTCCAGGGACAAGGAACCTGGCATTTCCACAAACTGTCGGTGCGTCTGAAACCCTGCCTGCTGCTTTCCGCCGCTGACAGTGTCATTGTCCTTGGGTGTAAGCTGCCAAGCCTGGTTCTGCCTCAGAAGCAAGCACTTCCCCAGGACTTGGAACACATGGAATGCACCCTTGAATCTCCCCAAGCTGCAGTTGCACATGTATTTCCCTAGTATACATAACAGCGCCTGACTGACTTTCCTGTCAGCTGTGGGGTGTGGAGAGGGGAGGGCGGGTATAAATGACAGGAAACATTTTTGGTTATAAGGCTTTCCAAAAGTATTCTCCAGGACAGAATAAACTGTGCCTGTGTCAGCAAAGAAGGTGACTCCTATGACTATCTTAACCCCAAAGCACCCCCCCCCCGCACCCCGTATAACTTGCTTAAAGAAATATCAGACGCCAGGGAAAACAGGCAGTGCCGTGCAGTGGTTGGAGCCTGGCTTCCCAGGGGACCCTTCAGGGTCAGAACACTTCAGCGGCTGCCTCTGAACAGCTCTGCTTCCCACCGATGTCCATTCCCTCCCCTCCTTGTCTTCGCTGAGAGCCACAGATACTAACCACAGTCAAGATTCTAATTCTGCACGATCATCTGGGTGTGGCACGGTGCTTTAAAGCCAAGGTCAACTTCAGAAAGAAGCTGTCAGCATTTTGCCTTCTGTTGTTTTCTAGTCGTTGTAGGATAATAATTTCCCACACGAGCACATTTTCTTGGCATAAAAGACTTAATGAAGACTAAGTGCTTCAGCTGCGATCCTCCTGCCCACGGTGCTGCTGACAGCGACCAGCTCAGTAGTGAGCACAAGGACTGGAAGCCATCTTGTTACTCCCAACTCCAGGGATCTCTTTTGCTTTGGCAGAGATCTCTAACAGGGTAGTATTCTTCTCCTCTCCTCTCTCCCCTCCCCTCCTGCCCTCTCCCCTCCCCTCTTCTTTTTCCCCCCTGTAGCGCTGGGGTCCAAGCCCAGGGTGCTACCCTTGTTGGGCCAGTGCTCCATTTCAGTCCCAGAACAGTATTTCTTGTTCAGTTACCCTCCCCCTCTCCTCCTCTCCTCCCTCCTCCCTTCCCCTCCTCCCTCCCACTCCTCTTCTCCTCCTTCCCCCTCCTCTCCTCCTCTTCTCCCCTCCTTCCTCCCTCTCCTTCTCTCATCCCTCCCTCTCCTCCTCTTCTCCTTCCCTCTCCTCCTCTCCTCTTCTCCACCTCTCCTCCTCTCTTCCCCCTCCTTCTCTCCCCCTCCCTTCTCTCCTTTCCTCCTTTTCTCCTCCCCTCTTTCCTCCTCTCTTTCTCCTTCCTCCTCTCCTCCTGTCCTTCACTCCTCCTCCTCCTCTTCCTCCTCCCTCCTCCTCCTCCCTCCTCCCCTTCCTTCTCCCTTGAGTGCTCCCTTCTTTTTAGACAAGGTCTCACCATACAGTCCAGGTTTGCCTCAAACCCACAGTCCTCGTCTTCGTTTCCTGTGTGCCGGGATCACCAGTGCGTGCTACCATACTCTATTTCTTTTAAAGTTTTAAATCTCTCGTAAGTCATTCAAGACACAATTTACTCCCACTTGTTCCGAATACAATCTTCCTTTGGAAGCGGGTGTCAATTGCAGATAGCATCTTGGCTAGGAGTAGGAGCCCCGTGTCCATTCCCCTGTCTCAGCAGTGGGACCCCGTCTGACTTGAACCTGTATGTGTCCCGTGCATGTTTCCACAGTCTCTGTGGATTCATCTGGGGGATCAGTGTGTTGCATCTGCAGGACTGTTTCCTCCCCTCTGGCTCTCACAATCTTTCTGCCTCTTCTGTGTAGTTCCCTGAGCCCTGAGGACAGGATTGGATGGAAACATCCCATTTAGGACTGAGGGCTCCAATACCTGCCACTGTCTGCACACTGTCCAGTTGTGGGTCTCTGTTAGTTCCTGTCCACTGCAGGAGGAAGCTTCTCTGATGATAGCTGAGCAAGACACTGGTGTATGAACACAACAGGATGTCATTGGGCTGACTTGACTTATACATGAGATTTAGGGAAGGGATTCTTAATGTTAGCATTCTAAGCTCCTCCCCACAGTTACCTGGCAACAGCCAGGTAGGCCTGGCCCACTATAAAAGGGGCTGCTTGCCCCTCCTCTCTTACTCTGGCCTCCCTCTCTTGCCTCTTACCCCCTTGCTGCCCCTCTCTCCCCATTCCCTTCCCCCCTTTCTCCACGTGGTCATGGCCGGCCTCTACTTTTCTATTCTTACCTTCTCTGCCTCTACTACCCTCTTAACCCCCCCTCCCCATGCCCTGAATAAACTCTAGTCTATGCTATATCATCGTGTGGTTGGTCCCTCAGCGAGAAGGGTCGCCTCCGCATGGGCCCCGCCAAGACATCCCCTTCCCCCACACCTCATCACACGCCACAGAGCATATCTTAATTGCTCTTTATCTTTCTAGAATCACAACATTGGTGCGGAGACTCGGATCTAGAAACTCTGCAGGTTTGCATTCCTTCTCCACCACCACAAGAGTTCCACACTCGCTGGTAAGCCCTCCACCCCTCACTGGCCAGAGCATCAGGGGGAGTTCTTGACCTCAGAGCTACCCCTGTACTGCCCTGACCCTCGTTTTATGACTTTTTCCCTTGGGTGAGATTTCCCTCTCCTTGAAGACAGTTTCTTTCCTGCGTCTGAGAATTCCAGGCCCGGCCTGGACAACCGCTCTCTTGACTCAGCAGCTGCGGCTCTGACCGTTAGACTTTAGCCCCCACCCTTGGGTCAGTCTGCTACCCACCAGTGGCTTAGACTTTCCCCTCCCCCTCCCTCATTTGCTGGTTCAGCGGGTTTGCCGAGGAGGTCTGGCTCCGCCCCCTGCCGGGACCCTGCTTGCCGCCCTCCCACCTTTGCTCCTTGGCCCTGCGATCGATGCGGGAGGGGTGGGTCTGGCTCTGCCCCTACGCCCCGCCCTGCCCTGCCCGAGGCCCCATGGACTTGTTTTACCAGGCTCGAGAACGTCTGCTGCCCCTACCAAAGCTGCCCCTGGGCCCTGCCTGTTTGTCCACTATTGTAGTTGCTTTTAGATGTCCGGCTGCAGTTGTGAAAGTGGGTGGAGCATCCCTAATCTAAGAACCAGCACCCCAAACAACAACACACACAAAGTGAAGGAACAAAATATATTGCCTGTACATTGTTTATACTCAAACTTAGGCTTAGGTGATGTTGGCCTTTATTCCTAGAACTTGGAGGCAGAGGTAGAGAGGAATCTCTGTGAGTTCGAGGCTACCCAGAATTACATAGTGAGTGAGATCTTGTCTCAAAAATAAATAAATAAATAAAAACAGAATAACTTGAATTTAAAATCTTGGCATTCTTGGATGGGATAAGTAGAAATAAACACAGCTGAATCTAATGTCCTCCATTCGTCTAACACAAATAAAAATGAGTGGGAATTGTGTGGGTTTTTCCTGTGTCCTCCAGTGCAACTTTCTCCCCACCCCCCACCCCCATCGTGGCAGAGTTAAATTAACCCTTTGGGCTGAGCCTGCGAGGCTGTTCCCGGTGGTACCAATGCTTCCTCTCTTTCTTCTGCACAGGGCGGGCAGACCCTCCCATGGTCTCCTTCCCTCGGTTTGATTCTGAATGGGCATTAGTTCTCATCCAAAACTCTAACCATTAAAACATATTTTTAGGTTAAAATGGGCTCAAGGGACAGATTAAATTCCTCCCCACTCTAAATCCCTGCTTGTCTAAGGGGATCCTCCACCACACAGCGACATGCGCAAAAGCTCCATTCAAATCCCCAAGTCATTCATTTCCCCCAGCGATAATCTTCCTGCTTCCCACAGTATATTGAATTTGTTTTCTTGAAGTTACCTCAACTGTGGTCTGAAAGATTGGGCAGTTCCTCTCCCCTTCTAACTGGCATTCTCTCCGTGGGGCTGCGTCTCAGTTCCCCTGCTCCCCCACACCTTGGTCCTCTGGTTTCACCCTGGTGCTGATGAGGGGTGAGGTGGGTAAGAAACGCTTTAGAAGAGAAGGGAGCAAAGGACTCACGGACAGCTGCATGCACTGGTTATCAGTTGTCAGATGCTCACAGCTATCACAGCCTTCTCGGTCAAGCACAATAATGAGAGTGGGCATCTATCTGAATATATAATACAGCCACTTACAGAACTAAATACTTGAATAAACACTCATTTAACTGCCTCCCAAACTCGTGGACAAGCTAACGTCTCCCATTTTACTTAAGAGGAAACTAATGAAGTTCGGAGAAGTATTTAGTAAGTGATGCGACTGGAACTTAGACCCGGTAGACCTAGATCTAGAACGCTTGTAGTAGTGCAAGAGGAATCTGTGAACTCTGGAGTCAGGGGATCTGCTTCTAAACACTGCCTTTTACATATTGCCTGTGACATCACATATCTGCTGTGACTTAACATATTAGCTGTGACATCACATATCAGCCTAGACATTACAGATCAGCTGTGACATCATATATCTGCTGTGAGATCACATGTCAGCTACAACATACATATCAGCAGTGACATCACTTATCTGCTGTGACATCTCATATCAGCTGCAACATCACATATCAGTTGTGACATCACATATCAGCTGCAACATCACATATCAGTTGTGACATCACATCAGTTGTGACATCACATATCAGCTGTGAAATCACATATCAGCTGTGACCTCACATATCTACTGTGACATCACATATTAGCTGTGACCTCACATATCTGCTGTGACATCACATATCTGCAACATCACATATCTGCAACATCACATATCAGCTGTGATATCACATCAGCTGCAACCTCACATATTATCTGCAACATCACATATCAGCTGTGATATCACATCAGCTGCAAAATCATATATCAGCTGTGACATCACATTTCTGCTGTGATATCACATGTCAGCTGTGACTTCACATATTAGCTGTGACATGCAACAATCCTTCAACTTCTGACATTCCAGTCTCCTCCCGCTAGAAAGAGAACCAGCTATATGTATGTTCTGAATCGATGGTTCCTTGTTTATGCAGAATTGGGCATATCAAGTATTCAGTTTTTATGTGAATTATGCTGTCTCTTCTGAGATCTATTAACTCTCCCCATTTACTCTATCCCAACGTCCCCAAATGTCTTGAAGACATTTTATTGACTTGCCTCTACTTTAGCCATCACTAAATTCCAGATTCCCATGGAAGACAAAAGAATATGACCGTGTTGTGGTGTGGGGTGGAATAATTCACTGATGTAGCTAGTACAGTTGACAAAAATTAAGATGAGACACTGACTGACGTGAAGAGAAAGTTTTAAGTATGACTAGCAGACCAAAGACATATCACAGGTTAAGAAGAAAGCCCAAAGAAGGAAAGGAAGGAAGGAAAGGAAGGAAGGAAAGAAGGAAGGAAGGAAAGGAGGAAAGAAGGAAAGAAAGAAGGAAAGAAGGAAGGAGCGAGGAAGAGGAAGAAATAACAACGGAAAGTGTACATCAGAGAATGAGGAGTCTTTCCAGGAAAGGTACTGAGCGCATTGACACCAGGAAGCCTCAGGCAGCGGGCGCTGGGCGGGGCCTCAGGCAGCGGGTTATGGGATGGGCGGGGCCTCAGGCAGCGGGCGCTGGGATGGGCGGGGCCTCAGGCAGCGGGCGCTGGGCGGGGCCTCAGGCAGCGGGTTATGGGATGGGCGGGGCCTCAGGCAGCGGGCGCTGGGATGGGCGGGGCCTCAGGCAGCGGGCTCTGCGATGGGCGGGGCCTCAGCCGTAGGGCGTGGGGGCAGGGCTTCCTTGGGGGTCTTTAGGTCTCTTCCTAATGGTTCTCATTTTCCTACAGTCGGTTCTGCTTTCTTAGTTTTCTAACTCATAGACAACGAAGGCCGTTCCGGCTCTAACTTTTCTCATGTCTTCCTTACTGTGTCTGACTGCACCTTCCGCAGGACCTAGATTCAGTACTTTGGGTTACGGGTAAAACTGAAAACTAGCACTTCTTTCAAACTAGGCACTGATCTAAGCCCTTTGTAGATTTTTGTTTACGTGCAGAGGTCATAAGAGGGTATCCGATCCCCTAGAGCCGGAGTTAGAGACGGCTGTGAGCCGTCATGAGGGTGCTGGGAATTGAACTCCTGTCCTCTGCTTGAGCAACGGTTGATCTCTTGCAGCTGCTTGCTTCTGGTTCCTCTCTGCCCTTCTCACTGGACCTGAGGCGGGGAACAGTCTAACTGATCACCAGCTTTCGTTCCTAAGTGCCACATTTGGTTCACGGAGCACACCGTACTCTAAAAACCCCAGAAAAACACTGATCCCCAAATGCCTTGCTGTCACCCTGACTATCTCAGGAATGCATCTGAGATCTGTTGTCTGCTGCCCCTCTACCTACTTCGTCGAAAATAAAGTTTTCCGAGGGAGCTGAAAATATAAACTCCTTCCACAGGCTTGAGATAAAGAAGACGCAGCCTTTGCCCATTTCCCGTGTGGTGAAGAAGAGGGCACCTACCGCCCATTCGTGGCTCTCTATTGACTGCCCCACAGACACTCTGACCCTTCCCACTCTTGATCTGGGTTAGGCACCCGTGAGGGGTGGCTGAGTTCCGTCCTTTGGGAATTTTGTTTCTGATTGCTATGGTATCAGTGCCTCACGGAAATGGACGCCGAATCCTCTTCCTACACCGCAGTCACTGACGCAATAGAGAACAATGCAAGGCAGTGAGCGGCTCAGTTCTCCACATGGGGAGACCATTCCTTGTGAGTCTGTGGTTCGGCCGGTGGCTTCCCGTGTAGCCGCCATCCTTCACAAGGCTTGTAGCTGGGCGCTGTCGAGACCTATCTTTCTCACAACTTCGCATTGTTTAGTGATCCACGCGGGCTTCCCCTCACCTGCTCAACCCCTCTTCATAGCTTTGTGTTTAAGGGGGAAAGACAAGATGAGGCACTTGGCCCTGGCAGAAGAACGTTATCCCAGCGTGGGGTGCAGGGGTTTAGGAAGAAGTGATGGGGTGGGGGAGGGGGAAGGGGCAACTGACCCAAGCCGATCGATCACCGGCTCGTTTCTGCTTCAGTATGTGCTGAAGCGCAGGTTTTCATTGTAAAAACCATTTCTAAAATCTCTGCGTGTGTTTTTTCTTGAGTCGTAGTTGGAGGGGCCGGAGGAGACTTCAGCAAACGTTCTAGGGATGGGCGGAGACTAGAGACATCTGAAGGGCCCGGCTTGCGGAGAGAGGAGAGAGAGACCACCCTGGCCTCGTATTTTAAACAAATGCAGAAGCTTAGACAAGAGTTCATTTCTTTTTCTCACTCTCAGAGGGGATCCTACGACGGGCCAGGCCAGGACGCAGGCCAGCAGCTGCAGTGCTTGCCTAGCCTAAGACCCTGGGTTCACTTCCCAGTCCCACTTGGCATGGCGGGGAACACTAGTCACCCCAGCACTGGAAAGGTAGAGACAGGAGGACTGGAAATGGAAGTAATCACCAACTACATGGCAAGTTCAAGGCCAGCCTGGTCTTCATAGGATCCTGTATCAAAAAATATGGGGGGAGGCGGAGAGGAAGAGGGAGGGGGAGACGGAGAGGAAGGGGGAGAGGGACAGGAAGGGAGTAAGGAGAAGAGAAGAGGGAGGGAGAGGGAGAGAAGAGGGAGAACATTGTATACTAAAAATTTTATTCCATTGTGGTTTTTAAAAATCAACCATTAAGGCAAATGTAAGTGTTGGTCTCTGTCCAACTTCCTAAGTTCCTCTGTAATCCCTTGGGTCTCTTTAAAACCGTAGTGTGTATGACTCCAGCCAGCCCTCCCTCCGTCGCCTCCCCCTTCCCCAACGGGGCAATGTGAACTTAAAGGTTAGGGTGAGTTTGGAGC
Organism: Tokudaia tokunoshimensis; assembly: GCA_036184795.1. Lineage (NCBI taxonomy): Eukaryota > Metazoa > Chordata > Mammalia > Rodentia > Muridae > Tokudaia > Tokudaia tokunoshimensis. The sequence goes on from BTHU01000014.1 coordinate 9,053,313, forward strand.
CTTTCCTTGCGAAGGTTGATCACCATCCGGTGAAGGCTGATCTGACCGGACCTCCTCGAAGGGCAGTACAGAGGGAATGCCAGTAGGGGGTGCTGTACCCACACTTCTGGCATCGGTACACTGCTACCAACTTCATGAATCACTAGATACCTAAAACTAGAGAGAGATCTTCTAAACTCTGTCATTCGCTGATTTCTTTTTCTCCATGATGTACCTATGGGCTGGAGATGTGCATTGTTGGAGACTGGGCTAAAATCCTGCCTCGACTCACAGGTTGGTGTTTCCACTCTTCAATTCTCCCCGACAGCCCTACCTCCCTCTCGTCTGTGACTTCAAATACCTTAGCAGTGTCAAAAACAACCAACGAACCAACATCACTTATAAGTGTAAAAATCAACACTGAACAGAATAGATTCCTGGTGCTATTTGTTTGCACCCTTTTGCACTTGTCCCTGCGGCGAGTTAGCAAACATCTAGCTGGGACGGAATTAAATTTTTCTTTAAAAAAGTAATTTAGTAAACAATCGCAAAGCCATGGGGAAAGATTCCAATTTTCTACAATTAAGATATTCAGGGATATGAGGCAGTATGCAGTGTTAATCTTCAATTCTGTTATTGCTAGCTAAGAGATCGTGGGGAAACTTCACTTTGCCGTATCTGTAAAACGGAGCAATGGTGTTGGTGTCTGTAAAACGGAGCAATGGTGTTGGTGGGCCATGGTACAGTCCAAGCGGTCAATACGTGTAAATGGTAGTGAGAGGAGTAATTGTTATTTAGAATCCGTAATTTGGAACGGAAACGTAGTTGTTTCTGTTACAACGGAGGAATTCCCATCCTTGCCGTGAGTAGGTAGCTGTGGGGCAGGTCTTCCGCATCTGTGTGTAACCACTCCAGATACCACAGTGCCTAGGAGCTGTGAAAATGGTGGGTGGGTGAGTGACTTAGCTGTACAGCTGGGGAGTAAAGAGGAGATGAGAGAGGAAGGAAGCCTGCCAGAATGCCTTCTTCCCAACTGGGAGCCCTTCTTATGGTGGGGGTGTGTCGGGTGAGCTGGGAAATAATCACAACAGAGCCAGCAAGTGGGTAGAGATGCTTGCCGCCAAGCCTGGGGAATCTGTGTTCAATCCCTGACATCCACATGGTGGAAAGAGAACTGATTCCAGTAAGGTGTCCTCTGATTCCACACATAAGCACACAGACAGACAGACAGACAGACAGGCACACACACACACACACACACACACACACACACACACTCACTGAATAAATGTAAAGAAATAGTAACTGTCTTCTTTCCGTGAAATTTTTTTTTTAAGTTGTGGATCTTTGGGTTGTTTTTGAGACATGTAACATAGTCTAGCCTCAAAGTTGCCATGTAGCCCAGGATGGCCTTTAATTCACGACATTTCTGCTTTTGTCTCACTAAAGCTAGGATTCTAGGCCTGGGGCTCCCCACCTGGCTTTTTGGGGTTATCTCATATGGTGTCATCCATTTGACACAGACTGGTTCTTGTCTGATCTCCTCTGTGCTACGTTTTCCTCATTTGGAACAAAGCCTGCAAAAGTCTATTTTTAGCTAATTAAGCTGACCTTGTGTCTATTCTGTGACTTGATTCAAATATTTATTTTGTTTAAATTTTAGATTAAATTTGACTGTGGTTTTTGTGGACACGGATATCATGAACTTCATTTTCGTCTCTTTCCGGCAGCTGTAAGATGTTTCGAGATGATAGTGTTGAAATATTCTTTTAACCAAAAGACGTGCTCTAGATCAGAAAGGGGCAGAAAGGCACGCGTGACCAGAGCACTCATCTCTTTTCCTGTTGCACACAGCACAGCACTGAATAATCGGTAGGTATATTTGACAAATTGGGAATCCAGTTCATTAGAGAGCTTGGGAGTCTAAAAATCAGGCAGCTTACCGGAAAATTTATGAGGATATTAGACTGTATATTAGCCACCAGAAAACAGGGCACCAGGAACACAGACTGCATTGATAATCTTCCGCCCGAGTCGGAGCTATGTTCACCGAGCAAAACCTTCTCTAGTCAACGTGACTTAGGGGAGGAGTGTTGGTGGTAAATAAAATGAATTAAGAAGTAATGAACACCTAGAAGACCAAGGGGACAGACTCGGGATGACCACAGGGCAGGGTCAGTCCTACTGGATCAGTGGTCGAGGAACGATGGGCCTTGTCCATCCAACAGCAGTGTAAACACAAACCCTTGGGGAAAGACTTAGTCTCCAAATGATCACCAGGACAAACACCACCAAGTTATGAAATGCAAGTTATGCTGATAAAATCATCTTAAATAGAAAACCAACATCTGGTAAGGCTTTTGAGAATGCTAAGCTCCCATACCGACATAAATTAGTACAAATACTTCTGGAAAACAGCACAGCGAAGTGTTATGAGCCAGGAAACACCACAGCCTCTGGCCTGGTGACACACTTGAGACCCTTTCTTGGAGAAATAAATCAGCACAAAGATACAGGGGCTGAAGAGATGGCTCAGCTGTTAAGAGCACTGGCTGCTCTTCCAGAGGACCTAGGCTCAGTTCCCAACACCCACATCATAGTTCATAACTGATTGTGACTTCAGCTGGTGGGAGACTCGGGGAACTGAGAAAACATGTAGAAGACAGGCAAACACACCGGAATGATGGAGGAGCAGATCTAGAAAGGAGGATGCTACAAGTGATTTTAACAAACGAACAAAACCAGTTTCTCTTTGGCCCTCAGGCCAGTGGCCTCCAGTTCATGATCCTCCTGCCTCAGCCTCCTGAGGGTTGGGGACACACAGGCGTGTGGCACACCCAGTTAAAGGCAGGTGAATTTGGGATTACCATGAGAGAAGTAAAACATTGTCTTATGAGCAAAAGTGGGAGTACCAGAAAGAACGGAACTGTGGGGTTTATAAGAGGCAGACTTGGGAGGCATATTGGTCTGACCCAGAGAAGTGACAGCTTGCCTTTTGCAAAGCCAAGGGTGATACTCGATATATAAACAGGCCTTGCAGTCACTTTCTGTCTCCTGGGGGAGGGGTAGGGGGGGAGGGAGAGGGGGGAGGGGGAGGGGGAGGGGGAGGGGGGGAGGGAGAGGGGGAGGGAGAGGGGGAGGGGAAGGGGGGAGTAGCTTGGCTCTCTGAGCCCTTGGTTTGTGTGGCTGCTGATCTCAGAGGTCTGAGTTTTTCATCACTGCTGTCTTGGTGTGTAGAGTGTGCTCTGAACCCTAAACTTCACCCTCAAGAAGCCTCCCCTTCTCCCTTGCAGAGCCAGATCCGGAACCATTCACCCCACGGGAGGCTACTGTTCAGCGAGGCGACTGTTGCCTGGAGTGGCAGGGCAGGCGAGCGGCAGAGAAGGTCATGAGACTTTGCAGGCTTCCGCTCTGCCCGTAGACTCTGTGGATCCTGCAAGCTGCCTTGGACGGGCTGTGTCTAAGCCAGTCCTTGCCCAGCAGCTTTTCCGCACCTCGGGTTCCTGATCACAGCCAAATAATTGCTCCTTTCAACTCTAAGCAGATGGTCACCGGGACTGGGGATTCTGCTGGGCGTTCCAGGCTTCCACTCCCAGATTTCTGCTCTAAAAAAACCCATGATATACTATGTTGGTCCCTTGAGGATCACAGGGTTGAAAATTAAAAAAGGAAGAGAACTGAAAAAAATGTCAAAACAGCAAGAATTCGGTGCTGGCTCCTCTCTGTGGTTGGTCGTCTGGCATCTTCTGTGCACCGAGCAGGCAACATTGCCAGCAGGAGTCCTAAGCAGGCTCCCAGAGCAGCCTCCCCCTCCCCCCTCCCCCAGCGGTGCCCAGAGCAGCCTCCCCCTCCCCCAGCGGTGCCCAGAGCAGCCCTCCCCCTCCCCCCAGCAGGCTCCCAGAGCAGCCCTCCCCCTCCCCCCAGCAGGCTCCCAGAGCAGCCCTCCCCCTCCCCCCAGCAGGCTCCCAGAGCAGCCCTCCCCCTCCCCCCAGCAGGCTCCCAGAGCAGCCCTCCCCCTACCCCCTCAGTAGGTGCCCAGAGCAGCCCTCCCCCTACCCCCTCAGTAGGTGCCCAGAGCAGCCCTCCCCCTCCCCCAGCAGGAACCCTAAGCAGGCACTCAGACCAGCCCTCCCCCTCCAGCAGGCCCCGGACCAGCCTTCCCCACCATGAGCAGTGCCCAGAGCAGGTACCCAGGGCAGGCTCCCCAAATAGGTACCCAAAGCAGGGATGTTAGGCTTGCTTGACACTGTCTGCTTTCGGTGGGAGCCTTCCTCAAAGCAGCAGCTGCCCAGGAGTGAGCGCTACTACCTACATTCAGAGGAGAAGTAAAAAAAATCCCATTTTCTGTCAGGACATAACATTCCCTAGCTGAGGTCTTGTAAATTTGACCCTCGAAGGCAGATTAGTAAGCAAGAGAAACACAGACACGTTCTTGAATATGTGCTTCACACACAGAAGATCCGGAGGAGGAGTTCAAAGGGACGGCCAGCACGGGCCCTCAAAGGCTTATAAAAAATTCATTCTTCAGTAATTTCGTGTATGGTACAGTGCATTTAGGCATATCCAGTACCTACTTCTTCCTCTAGTTCCTCACAGACTCCCTGCCCATCCCTACATCTCTGTCCCGGTTTCACGTCCCCCCTGCCTCCTCCTGAGTGCAGTTAGTCCTGCCCATGGGTGTAAGGGGCCATCCTCTAGAGCATGGGCAACCTACTACCATGGGCCGTATCCCTGCAGAAATCTGATTTGCCCTCCCAAAGGAACCATCAGCCTCCAGTATCTTCTTGTTTTAGGTTTCCATTGCTGTGAAGAGACACCATGACCAAGGCAAGTCTTATAAGGACAACATTTAATTAGGGGTGACTTACAGGTTCAGAGGTTCAGTCCATTATCATCAAGGCGGGAGCATGGCAGCATCTGGGCAGGCATGGTGCAGGAGGAGCTGAGAGTTCTACATCTTGTTCCAAAGGGAAACAGGAGAAGACTGGCCTCCAGGCAGCTAGGAAGAGGGTCTCAAAACCCACCCGCACAGTGACACACTTCCTCTAACAAGGCCACACCTACTCCAACAAGATCACACTTCCAAAGAGTGTCACTCCCTGGGCCAAGCATATTCAAACCACCACATTCCTCATGGGGTGGGGCGGGGGGATCTAGACAGCCCCTTCCCTCTCCATGCTAGACTGTTGGCTGACTGTATCTTGTGCAGTTGTTACAGTGGCAACCACTTACAAGGAAAGCTAACAGACGATGAGGGCCTAAGAGAAAGATAGATTTTCCTGGTGCCTTTGCTACAACATTGAGGGTATGCTGGGCAACTTCTGACTCTATTTGGACTCAAGGATGTAAGTAAGTTTTGGCTTGGCGAGTGACCAGTGCCATACTTTCCCAGACAGAGGGCTCTCTTACTGGTTGGAGAATGTTGTAGAAGTGTGTTCCATTAAAGGGAAGAATAAGAAATGAGTCTTAGTCTTGGTTGCACTTTTACTAATCGTCCAAAGGACTTTAAAAACACTCATGCCCCAGCCTGGATAGAGTGCTAGTAAGCGTGAGGACTACATTAATCCCTGGAATCCGCACAAAAAGGAACTCTTTATTTCAGTAATAATTTTCTGTGCTCTAAACTGCAGTATGTGTTTCTTAACACAGTTCTGTTTAAGGGGGAAAAACCCCAAATAAACAAACAAAACACACATGTCCTTACCAATAATCACAATAAAGATAATCAGCCTATCATGTGTTGGATTGGTTCCATTGAAAAAGGGCTTTTAAATTTATTTTTATATATTTGAATACACTGTCACTGTCTTCAGACACACCAGTAGAGGGCATCAGATCCCATTACAGGTGGTTGTGAGCCACCATGTGGTTGCTGGGATTTGAACTCAGGACCTCTGGAAGAGCAGTCAGTGCTCTTAACCGCTGAGCCATCATCTCTCCAGCCCCAAGAGGTTCTTTTTTCATAATAAAAAAGCCAGGAACAGAACACAGTTTTCTGTGAGCCTCTGAGAACTATCTAGATGTATGCAGTCCCCACTTACTCGAAGGGCTCAGAAGCCAGGCTAGAGGCACACCCGGCCAACAGCTAGTCCTTGCTGACTTGGGGTGACTTGAGTTGCTGCTGGCACAAAGTTTGGGGGACCATCATGGCTCCTTTTGAAGCTTTGTTTTTAAAAGGATCGTGTCTAATTTCCAGAATTTAGGATGAGTTCGAGCCACCACAGTAACAGAGAGGGGAAGGAAAAAGAAAGGAAGCACCCTCCGCCACCCAGCCATGCTGCGATCAGAAGGAAGGGTGCCACATTTACGGTGAAATAGAAATAACCCCAGGTGTGCTTGCACCTAGAACGTTCCTGTTGGCTGACTGAGCCACAGAAGCCTTGGGGTTTGAGCTTGCTAAGTTTTATGCTAACCATCAAGAGCTCGCTGACGTCTCTACTTCATGTGGATGGGAAGAGTTATTTATTTCTGATTTCCAGGAAAGCCACTGTTTAAATCCACACGTCATTCCAAGCTCTTGACATAGGTACTGAAGCAAAAGGCATTTTTATTGTGGATTATTTTTGTGTGTGTGTGCTCAGCGTCAGACTCAAGGCCTTTGCTTGCCTGGTGAGAGCTGTACTAACTATGCCTCTGTGATTCACTTTTTCTTTTTCAGCTGCATTTGAACCCCAGGAAGCTTCTCCTGAGCTCTCCTGCTGAGTATCCTCCCACTGGTATTAATTATGCCACTTGAAATTGCAGTAAAACCATCAGATTTTCTTTCAGTGGAAGAGAATGGCTATCTATTATTAATTTCTAAATTTCCTCACTCTGTTGTTTTTAGTGAAAGTGTCAGCAATCCCCTGACTGACCTCACATTCACTGGTAGACTAGGCTGGCCTCACATTCACTGGTAGCCCAGGCTGGTCTCACACTCATTGGTAGCCCAGGCTGGCCTCATACTCCCTGGTAGCCTGTTGGACATAACCCTGAGGCCACGTAGGGTCAGTCACGTAGGGACACGCCCTAGGCCCCTAATGTTCTGGCTGGACTCCACCCCCACAGTCACCTGGCTATAGCCAGGTTTGCTGCACCCCACAGTTACCTGGCAACAGCCAGGTAGCCGGTCCACCATAAAAGGGGCTGCATGGCCCCTCCTCGTTCTCTTGCCCTCCCTCTTGTCCTTCTCTCTTACCCTCTTCTCTTCTCTTCTCTTCTCTTCTCTTCTCTTCTCTTCTCTTCTCTTCTCTTCTCTTCTCTTCTCTTCTCTTCTCTCCTCTCCTCTCCTCTCCTCTCCTCTCCTCTCCTCTCCTCTCCTCTCCTCTCCTCTCCCCTCCCCTCCCCTCCCCTCCCCTCCCCTCCTCTCCTCACTTCTCTTCTCTTCCTTTCTCTTATCCTCCTCTTTCTCTACTCTCTTTCCCCCCTTTCCACGTGGTCATGGCAGGTTTTTACCTCTCTACTTCCCCTCTCTCACTTTATTTCTCTACAATAAAGCTTTTAAATCATGGGCTGTCTCTTCTCATCTAAACCTGCAGTGTTGAAGGTTGGAGCAATGGATCAGGCCTCTCAGCGTCTCCAGCTGCCAGACCGGACCAAGGACTCCCCTGCCCCCAGGCTTCCTCCACAGGTACGTGGGCCCACATGAGAACGGGCCTACAGTAGCCCAGGCTGGCCTCAGAATCACTGATAGCCAAGACTGGTTTTGCACTTTTGATCCTCCTGCCTCCACTTCCCAACTTTTGGGATTACAGGTGTGCGTCATCATACCATCTGGAAAATTATGATAGTTATGATAAATGAGGATAATGCAGCAAGGCAGCTCTTTCTCAGTCAGCACCGCCAATAAGAACTTCCCGGGGTAAAAACACTCGCATCTAGATCTCTTCTTCCTTCACGATGAACAGCTCACGGGCGCTTTCCTTCTGACTTGCCAGACAAAAGCCACAGCAGTGGGTGGATGAGAGGAGTGTGCATGAATGCTTGTTCTGTGAGCAGAGACCCCGCTCTGCCCGCCTTGGAGCCCCGCCCTGCCTCAGGACCTGTGTTCTGTGAGCAGAGACCCCGCTCTGCCCGCCTTGGAGCCCCGCCCTGCCTCAGGACCTGTGTTCTGTGAGCAGAGACCCAGCTCTGCCCGCCTTGGAGCCCCGCCCTGCCGCAGGACCTGTGTTCTGTGAGCAGAGACCCCGCTCTGCCCGCCTTGGAGCCCCGCCCTGCGGCAGGACAAGTGTTCTGTGGCCTTCGCCACGGGGCAGGCACGAGAGCAGTTCAAAGTCATCACCTGCCAGGCACGTGACACCTTCTCTTTTAACATGTAACCCTTAACAAATAACCCTTTCAGACTTGCCTGTGAGTCCCATTTTAGAGATGGAGACACTGAGACACAGGACCAGAAGACAATTACACTTGTCCACATGTATTTACGGTACGTATTTTTTAAATCTGGGTTTTGCCTTTCTCACCTATATTAGGGCTTGTCTAGTCATGGGCAGGGAGAGGAAGTGGGCATGTATTTAATTTTGATTTGTTCACTACCAGACCAAAGCTTAATCTGTACTTCACCGTGTAACTCAGGTGTGTTCTGATTCTTCAGTATGGTCATTAATGTTAGTGGGTGATGTGGGGGGGGGGAGAGAGAGACAGAGACAGAGAGAGACAGAGAGAGAAAGAGAGAAAGAGAGACAGAGAGAAAGAGAGACAGAGCGAGAAAGAGAGAGAAAGAGAGAGAGACAGAGAGAGAGAGAGAGACAGAGAGAGAGAGAGAGAGAGAGAGAGAGAGAGAGAGAGAGAGAGAGAGAGAGAGAGACCTCTGTAGACCAGGCTGGACTCAAACTCAGAGGTTTTTTGACAACCGCACTTGGTTCCCCACCTCCACCTTTTTTTTAGCATTAGAAAAAAGCACTAGGGATTAAATGGACGTAGGTCCTGACCAATGCCAGGCAAGTGTTCTGTCCCTGAGCTGTGCCTTCATCTACCTTTGACTGAAATTTTACCTTTTATTTTGAGAAAAGTTCTTACCGGGTTGTGGAGGCACCACCTCCACAAATCAACCAGCTTGGGTGTGCATTTGTTTTTCTTTTAAAAAACTTCCAAGACTATGATATAATCATAACGTTTTTCATTTTTTCCTTCCCTTTCTCCCTCCAATCCTATATATCTCTCCCCGATCCCCTTTAAATTCAGTCTCTTTTTTTCATTAACTGTTACGGAATGCATGTATGTAAATGTGTATTTCTAAATATAACCCGCTCAGCTGTATAATGTCACATGTATGGATGTTTTCAGGGCTGACCGTCTGGCACAGGACAACCAATGGGTGTGCTCTTCCCTGAGGAAGGCCTGGGTTCAGGCTTCCGGCTTTCCTCGGTTGCCTGGAGTTTGTTGTGTAGGGTAGAAGCCTCGTGGGCTTTTCCCTGTCCACTTGGCATGTGCGTTGGTGTGGTCCTTATCTGGTTCATGTTTAGGCAGTTGAGGCGGTGGGAGTTTGTGTGTGTGGCTTCAGACATTCCTAGGACACACGGCCACACAGGAAACTCTCTCATCCTCTGCTCCTGCAGTCTCTCCAGTCCTCTTCTGCCCTGTTCTCTGAGCACTGGGCACTGGAGAGTCTTGCAGATGTGTCTGCTGGGACAGGGTCCACAACTCTGCATCCTGATTGGTTGTGTTTCTCTTTATTTCATTTTCCTTCAGAGGGATCAACATGTGTGTGTGTGTGTGTGTGTGTGTGTGTGTACGTGTCTATGTGTGTGAAGATACACGTATGTGTGTGGGGTATGCATGCACAATTGTGTACATGGATGAGGACAATGTTGGCTGTAGTTTCTTAGACACTGCCTGTCCACATTTTTGGGGGTGTCTGTCTTCCACTGAGGAATCAGGCACATGACACCTGCTCTCCAGAAAGCAGGATTCTGATGTCAGAATCCATGTGCAGATGCACCTGTCTCTGACATCTCAGTGCTAGGATTACAAGCACACACACACACACACACACACACACACACACACACACACACACACACACACCATGTCGACAACTGAGCTATCTCCTTAGGTCATGGCTACTCTTTGGAATAGCGTGGCTTTCTATTTATAGCCGAGGCATTAGTGAGCATGCTCATAAACACAGCAGTGTGTAATTCATGCACGTCCGTAGCACAGTGCTTTACTCAGAAGAAAATACAACCCGACCAACGAGGAAGAAGCTTAGCGTGGGAGGCATGGAATGAACTTCCCACGCAGGATTTTGGTTTTCTAATTCTAATCTCGACAGCAGTGTAAAATGGAGAAAGATGAACGGATTGGGAAATTCTTAATCAGATTCATTTGCCCTTAATCTTCCTGGATTCATTGGGGAGCCTGAGCAGAAGAAAGTCCAGGCTTCAGATGGGAGACTCTGCCGGGATGTGAAGCCCCTGCCTCCTGGCCGCTCAGCCCTGCCTTGCAGTGATGGCCCAGCAAAGAGAGTAAGGCACGGGGCCATGCTGGAGAGATGTTTTGTGTGCCTAATGCCTTGTGCTCGGTCCACTGAAGGTGAACAGAACATCACACTTCGATCCGCACCTCCATTTAGAGTGTTTGTTTCACAGGTAGGAGAACAGAATCTATGGAAGAGTGAGTTGCCCCCCATCACCCCCACTGGGAGGTGTAGAGAGCCATCAATTTCGGCCACCTGTGAGCACCTCCCTCCTCGTCAGGCTGGCGAGGAGCCAGTGTCTGTACACACCGATTCCCCCGTCTACTAAGTGAGGCTCGCCCTGTCTTCCAAAGACGAGCTTTGTGTTATTTGAAGAGGCTTTGGAAGAGGATATAAGAAGTCTCACGGGGAGCAGGGAGGCACATTGTGGACAGTGCAAGGCCCCTGTGTAAACTAGCCTCTGCCCCTGAGCACATACCTCACGGGGCAACGCTTTGGGGGGTCTTTGTACTTGAACAAGACTAGTAGGGGAAGTGATAAAATTAGCTCATTTTTGTTTTGTTTTGTTAAACATTAAATAACTGGGTGGCTCTTCTTACACAGGCTGAGAATCTCTTATCAGAGATGCCTAGGATCAGAAGTATTTTGGATTCTGAATTGAGATTTAGGAATGCTTATGTATGCATAATAAGGCATCATGGAGATGGAGCCAACTCTAAATTAAATTCATTATAATTTACATATATACCTTAATATACATACATATACACCAAACATACACATGTACATGCACATGCACATGTACATACACATGTGTATGCAGATGCACATGCACATACAGACACACATACACATAGACACATATGCATATACAGACACACATACACATACAGACATACATACAGATGCACATGCACATACAGAACACATACACATACAGACATACATATAGATGCACATATACATGCAGACATACATACACATACAAACACACATACACATACAGACACACATACACATGCACATACAAACACTCATCCATATGCACATACAGACACATATACACGTGCAGACACACATACACGTGCAGACACACATACACATATAGACACACATGCACATGCACATACAGACACACATACACATACATAATGTGCAGGAAATGTGTTGGCCTGACCTCTCAGACTACAGAAACAACAGATAGCAACATTTATTTTAATTCACAGTTTCAGAGATTTCAGCCCGTGGCTTCTCGAGGTAAGGCTTGATGTCATGGTAAAGAGCACATGGCCAACAAAGATGCTCGCCCATGAAAGCCAGGATGTAGAGCCATGGAGGGAGCAGTGGTGTTAAGATACGTCTTCAAAGGCGCTCGCCCTGATGGATTCCTCCAACAAGATCCCACCTCCTAGTTCCCCCATACCCCCAAATGCCATCAAATGATGATCCCATTGATCTCTAATGACCCAAACACCTCTGAATAATGGATCTACACTGTACCAAGCCTGCAACACACGAATTTGTCGGAGCACACTTCCAAACCATAGCAGCAGTCACAGCCTGGTGTCCTAGCTCCTGTGTTTTGACTACACTCTGTCACAGAAGTCTAGTGGGGTATTTTCTACTTGTGACATTATGATACTCAAAATGTTTCAGAGTTCAAAGGATTTCGTTTTCCAGAGCCTTGGATTTGGGAAGCTCACCCTGTGCTGTGTGCGAACACTTCTACTCGTGACTGACTGACATGCTCAAGGGCGGCTCGGCAGCTGGACAGCAGTCTTGGCAGATGCTTGAGAACAATCTTAACCTCACCTTTCCTCAGCCATTTAGCTTGGGTCACTTGTCATGTGTGCTGTCAGTAAGGGCTGACAGCATCATCCTGTGACAACCAAGGGTTCTCAATTTAAATCTTTTAAATATTTAGTGTGTGCATATGTGTGTGTGTGAATGTGTGTGCATTTATGGTGTGTATAGTGTGGTATATGTGTGTAGTTTGTTGTGGGTATGTGTATGTATGTATGTATGTATGTGTGCGCATATATGTATGTGTATAGGGTGGTATGTGTGTGTAGTGTGGTGTGTATGTGTGTGCATGATGTGCATTTGTGCTTGAAAGTACACTTATGACCAAGGCACATTTGTGTGGTTCAGAGGACAGCCTATGAAGGTACATTCTCTTCTTCCGACATCTGGGTCCCAGGAATCAAACTCAGTCATGATTACAATGTTTTCACACCCTCCATCTGCTGACCCATGTCACCTGAGTTCTTAACTCAAGACAAACTCTAACAAATATCTTCCAATCAAGGGCTCTTTTATATGTGTGTATCATGTTTTGATCAAATCTACTCCCCATTTCCTCTCTTTCGATGCCTCCCCCATTCCCCACCATGTTCCCCTCCCAACTTCTTATGTTCTTTAAAAACAAACAAACAAACCAACCCACTGAGACTGAGGTCTCTAGTGCCGCCTGGATGTACACAGGTATAGGGCCATATACTGGAGCATGGATAACCTCTCAGGGGCCACAGCTCCAAAGAAAACTGTCTCTCCCCTAGAAGCCATCAACTGCCTCAGCTAGAGGAACCCATATTTTGTACAGATAGATACATGCTTGTAAAAATAAATAAAGAAACAACAAACAAAAAGATACAAACTTGCTTTGTACATGGGAGAAATTATGGTGTGGTTGTTGGCCATGGAAATCATGTATGTGGGGGAAGAGAAGGAAGCCTACTGAGCAACCTGTTGGGATGTGCCAGGCTTAAAGGCGGTGAGGGTGGTTGTCTGCAGTCACAGAGACAGAAGGGCGCCCAGGCACAGATGTTGACGGGGCAGAAATGAATCGCCTGGGGAAGTTCTGAGGTTTTCAGTTGAATCTTCCTGGAAGATGGTCAGAGACTTACATAGTAGCGTAGGAGAAACTGTACATGGTACAAGTAGAAGAATGTGGATGCCAGAGAGGGGCTGTCGGTTACGACAAGCACAGTTGAATTCAGAGTGTTTTAGTCACCCATAAAAAAGAAAGCCTTTGCTTCTCAGCCCACTGTGTCCAAGGCTTTGTGGAAACCCTTCTGAGTCTGAGAGAACCATTCACCTAGAGCGTAGGAATTTCCGCAGAGTCTTGAGCCTTGACTTCAGGTCTAGTGGATACCCTGTAGCACTCTGTTCTCTGCAATGAGTAAACATGGCTGGGTGCGGGTCACAGGCTGGCCTCCTTATGTAGCCTGTACTGTATGTGGGTTCTCCTAGCTGAGTAAACATGGCTGGGTGCGGGTCACAGGCTGGCCTCCTTATGTAGCCTGTACTGTATGTGGGTTCCCCTAGCTGAGGAGTTATTGGCAGTTAATGGCTTCTAGGAGAGTGACAGTTTTCTTTGGGGCTGTGGCCCCTGAGAGAGAGGTCATGCATGCTCCAGTAGATGGCCCTCACCTGTGTACATCCAGGCAGCATTAGATGGTCTCAGTTTCAGTGGGTTTGTTTGTTTGTTTTTATAGAACATATCAGCCCTCAGTATCAGCACTGCCTGTGAACCTGTTACAAACACAAACACAGGCACACACCTGTAATCCCCGCACTCTGGAGGCAGAGTCAAGAGGGCTGAAGTTCAACACAGGACGTTGCAAACCCTGTCCAAAGAAAAAACAAAAGACAAAAAGCAAAAAATAAAACAAACAAACCCAACAACAACAACAACAACAACAATAAAAAACCCCAGAAAACCTCAAAAAACAAAACAAAACAAAACCCCTTCCAAGTCAAACCCAACTTACTGTGTTTGGTGGTGTTATTAGGATGCATACATATTATAAAGGCAGTTCATTCCACTGGCTGACACGGGGCTGGGTGTCCAGCAGTGACTGAAGGCAAACCTTAGATGCTCAGTCCACAGAGCTGATGCCCCTATAGCCTCTGTCTGGCCCGGGAGATCCTCTTGTAGTCCCCGGCACTCAGCCTGCAGGGGGAGCTAGAGACACAGGTATGCGACTGCAGCAGAGGACGGACATGTTTGCGCCTAAGTGAAGGCGGGGAGGTGGTAAGACATGCCGGCTGCCTGTCAGAGGGTGCAGCTCACTTGGAGGCGAGTCTTCTCTCAGTCAGTCCTCTCAGGAGATGCCCTCACAGACACACCCAGAGTGGTATCTCCTAGGTAATTCCGAATCCATCCAGATGGCAGCCAAGATCCACATCATAGCCACAAGCATCCGAAAAGCTGTGTCCCCACCTCAGACCCGCTGAAGGGATCAGCAGGGTGGGGCCGGCACCTGCATTTTACCAAGATGTTCTGGAGACGTAGATGGGGTGAGCACCGGGACCCTAAATACTATTGCTCTCTTGCTCCAATCGTATGTTTTCACTTTATCAAATTACATCAAATAAAGTGTTTTGTGCTGGGGAGACACTATTCACACTCGAGGGCATGGGCAAGTGCACAAAACACACTCACACACACACACACACACTCACATGCTCTCTCTCTCTCACACACACTCACATGCTCTCTCACACACACTCACATGTTTTTTCTCTCTCACACACATACACACACACACTCACATGCTCTCTCTCATACACACACACATGCTCTCTTTCATACACAAACACTCACACTCATTCACATGCTTTCTCTTACACACACACACTCATATGCTCTCTCATACACACTCACAGTCACATGCTTTTTCTCACACATACACTCACATGCTTTATCATACATACTCACACACACTCACATGCTCTTTCACACATACTCACACTCACATGCTCTCACACATTCATACACATTCAGATACTCTCTCTCACATACTCATATACACTCAGATGCTCTCTCATTCATACACACACACTCTCTCACACACACACTCACATGCTCTCTTTCTCTTACACACACACCACTCTCATGCTCTTACACACACATGCTCTCTCTCTCTCTCTCTCTCACACACACACACACACATGTCCTGTACAATCCCTCACTGCTCTCAGGAATCTGGAGAGCATAAAGAAGCCAGGAGAGACACAGTCACAGCAGGAGAGACACAGTCACACCAGGAGAGCCACAGTCACACCAGGAGAGACACAGTCACACCAGGAGAGATACAGTCACACCAGGAGAGACACAGACCCACCAGGAGAGCCACAGTCACACCAGGATAGACACAGCCACACCAGGAGAGACACAGTCACACCCGGAGAGACACAGACCCACCATGAGAGACACAGTCACACCAGGAGAGACACAGTCACACCAGGAGAGACACAGTCACACCAGGAGAGATACAGTCACACCAGGAGAGACAGTCACACCAGGAGAGCCACAGTCACACCAGGAGAGACACAGTCACACCAGGAGAGATACAGTCACACCAGGAGAGACACAGTCACACCAGGAGAGCCACAGTCACACCAGGATAGACACAGCCACACCAGGAGAGACACAGTCACACCCGGAGAGACACAGACCCACCATGAGAGACACAGTCACACCAGGAGAGACACAGTCACACCAGGAGAGACACAGTCACACCAGGAGAGCCACAGTCACACCAGGAGAGCCACAGTCACACCAGGAGAGACACAGTCACACCAGGAGAGACACAGACCCACCAGGAGAGACACTGTCCCACCAGGAGAGACACAGTCACACCAGGAGAGACACAGTCACACCAGGAGAGACACAGTCACACAGGAGAGACACAGTCACACCAGGAGAGACACAGTCACACCAGGAGAGCCACAGTCACACCAGGAGAGACACAGTCACACCAGGAGAGACACAGACCCACCAGGAGAGACACAGTCACACCAAGAGAGACACAGACCCACCATGAGAGACACAGTCACACCAGGAGAGACACAGTCACACCAGGAGAGACACAGTCACACCAGGAGAGCCACAGTCACACCAGGAGAGACACAGTCACACCAGGAGAGACACAGTCACACCAGGATAGACACAGTCCCACCAGGAGAGACACAGTCACACCATGAGAGACACAGTCACACCAGGAGAGACACAGTCACACCAGGAGAGACACAGTCCCACCAGGAGAGACACAGTCACACCATGAGAGACACAGTCACACCAGGAGAGACACAGACCCACCAGGAGAGACACAGTCACACCATGAGAGACACAGTCACACCAGGAGAGACACAGTCACACCAGGAAAGAGACAGTCACACCAGGAGAGACACAGTCCCACCAGGAGAGACACAGTCACACCAGGAGAGTCACAGTCACACCAGGAAAGAGACAGTCACACCAGGAGAGCCACAGTTCCACCAGGAGAGACACAGTCACACCAGGAGAGCCACAGTCACACCAGGAAAGAGACAGTCACACCAGGAGAGCCACAGTCACACCAGGAGAGACACAGACCCACCAGGAGAGACACAGACCCACCAGGAGAGACACAGTCACACCAGGAGAGACACAGTCACACCAGGAGAGACACAGTCACACCAGGAGAGACACAGTCACACCATGAGAGACACAGTCACACCAGGAGAGACCCAGACCCACCAGGAGAGACACAGTCACACCAGGAGAGACACAGTCACACCAGGAGAGACACAGTTACACCAGGAAAGAGACAGTCACACCAGGAGAGACACAGTCCCACCAGGAGAGACACAGTCACACCAGGAGAGACACAGTCCCACCAGGAGAGACACAGTCACACCAGGAGAGCAATCAGGGCGTCATTTCAAGATGAGTTTCCCAGGGACACGGATGAGGGCAGGGTTCCTTTCTCTCTCCTCTCCCGCCCTTCTCTCTAGCACTACTGAGTACTAGACTGAGTACTAGCCTCCTGAGAGGATGGACTGAGTATTACTGAGTACTAGACTCTAGTACTAGACTTAGTAGTTCTGGCGGGCTGTTTCCTTGTTGAAGGGAGCCCCTGTGTTTTGTGGGGTGCTTAGCAATGTAGCTGGCTTCTACCCACTAGAGGCCAGTAGCACCCTTCATGTTTCAGTTGTGACAACCAATGATGTTAAGATGTCACTGAGTTCACAGCCTGTGGCACAGCAAGGAAGGAAATCTGACCTCTATCAGAGAACCACACATTTAAAGTGAGGGCTACGGTCCTCCCTGATGAGGTAGGGTTGTGGCTGCGTTCCTGGGCACCCCAGTAGCCAGGGGGTTGCTCGAAATTTGTGTGTATTATGGCTTTTCAACCTTACAACAAACCCTTTTACAACAAATGATTGCCTGTTTATGAATGGAGAATCATCAGGTAAGTTGTTTAACCTGATGCAGTCCTGGGTTCATCTTAACCATTATGTTCTAGAGCAGAGTACACAGTACATATATGCACTGTTTTTTGTGCATGTGTGTGTTCATACAAATGTGTGTAGGTATGTGTGTGTGAATGTGTGTGTGTGTACACTTGAATTTGTGTGGAGACCAGAAGTCAATGTCTGGTGCCTTCCTCAATCTCTTTCCACCTTATTTGAGGCTAGGTCTCTCCGGGTCTGGAGCTCCCTGATTCGGCTAAGCTAGTTGGAGCTCCAGAGACCGTCCTGAGGATTGGAGTCACACCTTCCTGCTTGTGTGGCAAGCCTCTTAGCAGCTGAGCCACCTCCTAGTCCTGACTTCTATTTTCTTGGCATCTCCAGCTGGGTCTGAGCCAAGAGAATGCAAATGCGACCTGGATAGAGCTCCCGTCAGTCACTTAGCATTTACCCAGCTGGAAGCGGCATCTGCAGGGGGTTGGCGTTGTTGGCAAAGCAGTAGCTGATCTCAGCTTCACTGTTTGAACATTGAACACTGAGTTTGATTGAGCAGGTGGGGCGTGTGCTCTTTTAAAAATGCCCCTTCCGGGGCAAGGGTTTCCCAGCACCAACACAAGTCCTGTTTAAGACCCCGGGTGACCATGATGCACAGCAGGACCTACAACTGTCTGCTGGTTGGAAAGGGATCGGGGCTGGGTATTTAGCCCTGGTTCTTTCACGGAGAGATCCCAAGTTACTTAACGTCTCTGGGCCTCAGTTTTGCACCTCTGTGAAATGGAAATTCACGACAGTGAAATTGTGATTGGTAAAGTGACAGCCCCGAGCAGCACTTCTGTGACCCTTGATGTCCCCGCCATTCTCCCTCCGTGTGCTTCGAGGCGGCAGCTTTGCCTCATCTGCTCTCGGGTTGCTTCTACCTTCTGGCTGTGGAAATGATGCTACTGTGAACATGGAGGTACAAAATATATTGAACACCAGGTCTTTGGGGCCACAGACCTAGATGCTGGATCAGATGGTGACTCTAGCGTCATGATTTTGCGGACCTCCCGCACATTTCCACAAGGCCACCCCCCTCCCCCCATCCCCACAAGCAGTGCATGAGGTTTCCTGCCTCTCCATATCCAAGTGGGTCTGAAGCGGCCATGTATAGACATAAAAATGTACACATATACATCTTTTCCAGTCTCAGGGTTCTGCGTTTACCAGTGACTCTGCTCAAACGTTGCCTCTTGTAGGCTTTGAGTTTTCAAAACCTACCTTAAACAAGCATTCTTAAATGCTTTAACCTCCCTTCTAGACCACCACCTACCAGAGGTAGTGGAAAAGAAAGGTTATTAGGATATAGGGGGAGTAAACCTGTTTAGAAATTGTTCTTTGGAGCAAATCCAGTCGGCATTGTGAGGAAGTCAGCAGTTCAGTTCACAGGAATCATCATCAGCAGTTCTCCCCAATTATCACAACATATACTAGCACATCACAAATATGCCAGCAGCCCAGTTTAGTAGTGTGAGATAGCAAACATGAATCAGCAGCGGTGGCATGACGTAGCAGAAACAGCCAGGCCTCAGCCGGATCTGCATGAGTCGTCAGAAGTGACCAGGATCAGCGGGGACGCCAGGAGAAGTTCTCTGCCAGGCTCCTCTCAATGAAGATCAGCGAAGATGAAGACTAGAGACCAAGAAGCATTGCAAAGCTAGCTGTGCAAGCCTCCCGTCACTGTCTGTTGAGTCCTATATCTACTCCCTCCAGACATCACAAGTCCTCCCACCCGTCTTTCCTCACCATATGAGCCTTTCTTAGCAAAACTCCACGTGAGTCCGTATCAGCTGACATCACTCTGCCAATCGGCTGGAGTCTGCAGAAGTGGAAAGAAGCCGCAGAAACCTCACAAGAAGTGCTTTGGTGCTTTTCTCTCTGTGGAGTCACAACAAACGGAGCTCAGCAGTGCAATGTAAGGTGAACTGATTCATGCATGTTCTTAGCGAAGAATCCTTCATCACCCATCCTTTCAAGTGCATGCTTTATCGAAACATCCTTTCACCTGTGTCTGCTTCAGTGAAATGTTCCTTCACATTTGCCCCAGCAAAATACTATCTGACACAACTGATTTTCCAAAGAAACCAGAAGTTTCCACTTCACCTGCTCCTCCTCCCTGCTCCGATCCCGTCTCATCCTCAAGGTTTTAATGTAAGCTGTACACCCCCTGTACAGCTGCCTTTGGAGCCCCAAATAAATCAGCCCCTTTTGCTTCAGTTTCTCTGCAGCACTTGACATAATTTAAAATAATTTAGCATGTGATTTACTTTTTAATCTGTTGTCAGTTAATGGGGAGAGGGACCCTCCATGTTCATGGGCCCACCATGCAAATCCTGATCTAAGCTTAATGATGGTATATAATGGGGGCTCAATAAATGTGAGTTCTAATGAAGTTGGGTACTCTTGTTTCTGGAAAACAGGTCAAATCAGATACAAAAGAATGCTCATGGTGTTTGTGGTGGTTTGTATATGCTTGGCCCAGGCAGTGGCACTATTAAAAGGTGTGGCCTTGTTGGAGTAGGTGTGTCACTGTGGTCATGGGCTTAAGACCTTTACCCTAGCTGCCTGGAAGTCAGTATTCAGTCTTTAGATGAAGATGTAGAACTCTCAATTCCTCTTGCACCATGCCTGCCTGGACGCTGCCATGTTCCCACCTTGATGATACCGGACTGAATCTCTGAACCTGTAAGCCAGCCCTAACTAAATGCTGCTTTTATAAGAGTTGCCTTGGTCATGGTGTCTGTTCACAGCAGTAAAACTCTAACGAAGACAGTGTTGTCAGTGAGGGAATGGATTTACAGGCAGGAAAAGACAGAAAGTAAAACGGGACTTGGACCTTGTGTTTGTTTGTGTTCTGAGCCACTTGGAAGGAAATAATGCACCAGGGTCTCTCCTGCTAGACCAAGGTTGGTGCTCAAGGGACAGCCAGCAGACATGCCAGCATGGGCCTTTCTGCCTTAGGCTG
The DNA here is from genome assembly GCA_036184795.1 of Tokudaia tokunoshimensis. Classification (NCBI taxonomy): domain Eukaryota; kingdom Metazoa; phylum Chordata; class Mammalia; order Rodentia; family Muridae; genus Tokudaia; species Tokudaia tokunoshimensis. The sequence continues at coordinate 9,073,928 of BTHU01000014.1, forward strand.
GTCTGGGCTTTCTCACCTGCTGTCTCCTTCTCCTGTAAGACAGAGACCATAATGTCATCTCTCCTTACCCCTGCAGCAAGTGTCAAAGGAGTGACTCTGTGTGAGCACTCAGAGGAAGGCCTGGGACGGCAAGCGCTCAGTGACCTGAGAGATGTCTGTTTATTAGCTTTCACGCTGAGGTAGAGAGGTCACCAAGGCTGAGGCTTCTGTCAACTGCTCCTCTCTGCTCTGATTCTTCAAGGCTATATTTTTTCTCCCTCTGATGGTGTCCAGAATGACCAGATCTTAATTTTTCTTATCAGCTCTCAAGGATCCTTTTATATTGCATGGGGAGTTATTACAACCACATTGCCAATATTGCACCAACAGGAGAGATGAGGGACCTGCCTCCTACCTTAGAGGCTCCTTGAAGTCATGGGTTCCCCTCTTCTTGTCACTAGCAACTAAAGCTGAAGCTTGGGACCTGAGTAGAGTCAATGAACTTTTCTCTCTGTAGGTCCAGGGTTTTGGAAGCTTTAGATGTGGGTCTTAGATCAAATGGAGGCTTCCCTTAGCAGCTGTGGAAGACTCAAGTGCCTGTGGTCTGGAGGTACACTAGTAGTGTCCTGGTCCCAAAATCCACAAAACTGTGCCACTGTGGGTCTCCCTTTTCCTTGTGGGTCATTGGCCACTGGTCCATGTGGCAAAGGGAGCAGATGTGGCAAGCAAGATTTGAAGAGCTGTAAGTATGGTGGAAAGAAGTTCCTGGAGTCAGCTTCAGAGAGACAGCTTCTTGTATTGTTCTGGGGATAGGGTATATAAGAGCTCATAGGGTTATGGACAGGAAGAGCTGATTGGTCATAACACAGAACCTAATTATCATACAGGTGGGAAGGGTTGATTGGTCACAACATAGCACCTAATTATCTTATGGGCAGGAAAAGAGCGGCCATTACATGCTGAGTCACATAGCTCTTGCAGGAAGCTCTGTGCAGGGATATCCTCCGAATAAGGTCTGGCATCTGTGCTCAGAGACACTCTCCAGACAAGATCAGGCAGATAAAAGGAAGCCCTGTTGAGAAAGGGAGTCCTTCATTTTGCAGCGAGCTCAGAGAGCCATCCGGACATGGTGGACTGCAACCTTAGTAACAGGGTTCTCCAGCATGCCACCATCACTAAAGTCATTTATAAAACATCCTGGTCACTTCTTACTTCTGAAATCTATCAGCAGTCACCCCCTCCTCCCCTGCCCGCACCTACAGGACTGACCTTATGCAATGTATTCTACTTTCAGCCCTCACAGGGGAACTCTTCTATAATCGGAATTTAAATCTTCCTTTTCCGGAGAGAAGGTTCCTGCATAATGAGTCCTGTGTTAGTTATCTATTGCTGTATAATGCATGATTCCCAAATGTATTGATGTAAAAAGCACTTCCTTTCTCACAGTTTGGGGTGTGGGGCAGGAATACGGGAGCTTAGCCCAGAGCTCTGCCTAGGGACCTTGCATGAGGCTATGGGGGACAGGAGTGCTCTCTACAGACTTGCCAGGAGAGAGGATCCGCATCCAAGCCCATTTACATGTCTGTGGCAAGATCCAACAGCTGTGAACCGGGTAGCTGGGGTCTCACTACCCTATTGGCTGGGGGAGCCCGCTGTTCTTCACTACATAGGGCCCTCTAATGTGGCAGCTTATTTCATCATAACTGACTTATGAGAGAAATATGCTTGCAAATCTTTTTTCATGTAACCCCAGAATACCAAGTCCTGTCATGTGGAAGGGATGGCTTGACAGTTTCCACTCCCGGGCCTGATGTGAGCCTCCATGAGTGTGGATGGTTGCTAGGCATGAGGTCTGTCTGTATAATAATGTACATATTTTCATGTTCCTCCTTTGGGGAGTGCTCTCCCTGTTAAGGTTAATGACTCCATGATAATTAGGATCAGCATGACTCTAGGAAGCAAGACTGTGTCTCTGTGATGCTGAAACCTCCAGTAACAGCCCTTAAGGCTGTGGGAAAAACTCTGAGAACTTGAGTTCAAAACTATATAAACAGGATTTCTCAACTACGCAAAATATAAGGATGCAATATAAATTATATGAGGGGCTATACGGACCTAAAAGAACAGAGATAGCTGCACCATGAGCCAACTTGTCAGAAAGATATTAAGAAAGGTGATAAAGAGAATTAGGGAGTGGCGATCTCAGAGTGAGATCCTAGCCAGTTAAGTTTATTGTTTGTGCTTACAAAGGCAGGCAGATCTCTCAATTCATTTGCCATGCTATAAAAATTGTACTTACAGTATTCTTCTAAGAATCAATGGTCTAAGGTCATAAAATGCTGATTCATGGGATAATCAAAAGGGAATCTGGGTAAACAATTGAATTTATATGTAAATAAGACTTGGTTTTTTTTTTTATCAGAAAACCTGCTAGACAAAATTCTATCCATATCCAAATTCTATTCATGAGCTTTCCATAGCTTTTATAATTTTTTCCTAGCAAGAGAGAGAGCTGTCTTAAGCAGAGAGCAGTCTAGGGAGCTTTTGAGCAGACTTATATCCATCTTTGATGTCGAGTCATTCTTTTACAGCTCCCAAACACCCCTTCCTCGGAAACCCGTCTCTAAGCCAAGGCTGCTCCTTGGCAATGGAACTGACATTCCTTCACATTACTAAGCTCCTTTGGTCAGAAATAAATTACTAAAGGGGATATAAGGCATGAGTTGGAGGCAAACACTTGGTCATCTTTAGATCATGACCAAATAGTTGCTTCTCTCTCAATATGTCCTGTAGAATTTAGTCATCAGAAACCCAGATCACTTTAAGTGTAAAAAGGGAGTTTGTTGATCGTGGAAGTTCAGAGGAATGTTGTAGAGACTCATAGGATGGAAAGAATCATTAGGCTTCTAGGCCTGCAACCCAGAGCTCAAGGTAAGCAGTTCTGGCTCCCATGGGAGTGCCATCATCTTTGTGTCTTATTCTCAATATCTGCTTAGCTTGGTGATATGTGATGACTGATAAAAGTTCAATACCTAGAAAAGAGACAGAGTTGATCCAGTAGGTTATTCTCATGGTCAGGAGGACAGGGTTTTGTGCTTAGCCAAGCATGGGTTGCATGAAGGTCTTAGAAAACCAACAATCAACACAGCTTAATGAAGATGCTGACTTGAACCCATGTTGGTGCTGGGCACATGGGCAGACAAGCTATGCAAATGGACTTTACGTTTTTGGAGATTTTTCTACAGGACAAGATGATGTCATACTCTCCAGCAAGGGCCTCTTTGATAAACACGGATTGAAGTAATATTTTCCCCCAATATCTTTCATGGAATCTTGGAATTAATTGTATTATATCCAGGGTCTAGAGTCTTAGCTTATTGACAAGTAGAGTCACAGTGAATTTTTTCATTCTAGAATTTGTCTCTTAACTATCTGACAGCTGAAAAGTGAATTGTAGAGATATACATGCCAAAGACAATATGGAAAACAACTTCCACTTCACGGGTTCTTGGCTAAGGCTGTAGAATAATAGCCAAGAACACTTTTAATTAGTGTCCTTTCTGTGACCCACAGGCAGGTTCCTGTTTGTATTTTGCTTTTAACCTCTCAACTAAGGAATGAATTGTCAAGCTCATAAAAGCCACGTGTCTTCAGGAACTCACCCACCTCAGGGCTGAGGATAAATCTTGCATTCTGAACTCTATAAATGTAGATTGAGACCAAGATCAGTCAGGTACCTAACTTTTGTAAGATGTGACATTGTGTTCCTCTTAAATATGTATACTGACACCGAACTTACCATAATTCTTCCAGAGAAGAGTTACGCAGACTTTCTATGTGCTGTTCTGAACTGAAACTATTCCCAACCACTGTGGGGCTTTTATTTTGGCAGTTTTTTATGATTGGCCCTCCAGTGATAGGAGTATGGACCACATCCCTATAGCCTGGCTTAGGACTTTCTCCTTACTAGATGTGAAAGAGAGCTGCTTCCTCACTTGATAACAGCTAGGTGCAGAGGAGTAAAGAGAGAACTTACTGAATATTTCCCAGAAGCAAAGTCATGTCTCTGGCAGGACTCTGTCCTTGGTTCAGAAAGACTTGGAATTGACTCTTAGCGAAGATGCTCCAGTTTCATGACTGTGGGGACCTGAGAGTTCCAACAAAGCTCGCCGCTGTGAGACTTTGTTTTCTCATCTATAATATGGCACAAGTAATAATACAAACCACACAGAATTGCTTAATATGATCAAGATAATCCAGTTAAAATACTTGGCACCAATGGGCACATTGCTTTTCAAACCATTGGAGCTAGATGTAATAATCTCAAGGGTCATTATTGTCAGGTCCCTATCTATCTACTTTCTTTTATTAAAAGATTTATTTATTTATTATATGTAAGTACACTGTAGCTGTCTTCAGACACACCAGAAGAGGGCATCAGATCTCATTACAGATGGCTGTGAGCCACCATGTGGTCGCTGGGATTTAAACTCAGGACCTCTGGAAGAGCAGTCAGTACTCTTAACCGCTGAGCCATCCCTCCAGCCCATGTATCTACTTTCTACCATTAACTGGTAGTACCTTCTTTGCCTCTAAACAAAAGGGAAACCACCATCACAATAAACATCATCACTAACATCATCACCACCACAGGACCTGCCATCACCATCACCATCACCACTACCACCATCACCTCTATCATCATCATCACCATCATCATCATCACCATCATCATCATCATCATCACCATCATCATCATCATCATCACCATCATCATCATCATCATCATCATCATCATCACCATCATCATCATCACCATCATCATCATCATCATCATCATCATCATCATCACCATCATCACCATCATCATCACCATCATCATCACCATCATCATCATCATCATCATCATCATCATCATCATCATCATCATCACCATCATCATCATCATCTCCACCTGTACCACCTGCCGCAACAGCAGCAACAGGGAGGTGGGGTCTCTTGGCAACAGGTATGGGTTGGGCTTACATGTAGGACTTACCAGTCAACCTCTCAGGGATCTTGACCCTCAACTGTGAATGGAGGAAAGTAGCCCCTGGGGTGAGCATTTGAGATGGTAAGGTCTCTAAGACCTATTCTAGGTCGGCTCTGAAGCCATGCCCCATACGGCATCTTCCATCTCTAGGTCTCTCGAAGGCAACTTTTATCGTTCTTGTGGTCAGGCTTGCTTTCATCCATATTGGCCCCCAGTCAGACTTCATTGTGCTAAGTCTGCCCTAATTTCCTTCACACCAGGGCTCATGGAACCATGATGTGGGCACGCTGCTTACAGACGTGCTCTTCCTACAACACTTGCAGGAGGTGAGGAAGAGATGGAGGGCACCCTCACAGAAGTGTAGGCACCAGGCAAACCGGAACACAATCGAGCACTCAAGCGATTGAGCCTTTGTGTGAAGATGGGAGGAAAGATCAGCGGATAAAAGGCTTTTTTGGTGTTGGGAGGAAATGGTGTTGAAAGTTTCTGGAAGTTAGGCCAATGTTTCCAGAAAGTTCTTACCACCTTTCCCTGTTATGAAAAGCTACTCGCCAAAAAAGGTGCAGCCTCTGCCTCTGCCTCCGCCCCGCCCCCGCCTCCTCCTCCTCTTCTTCTTCTTCTTCTTCTTCTTCTTCTTCTTCTTCTTCTTCTTCTTCTTCTTCTTCTTCTTCTTCTTCTCCTCCTCCTCCTCCTCCTCCGCCTCCTCCTCCTCTTCTTCCTCCTCCTCCTCCGCTTCCGCCTCCTCCTCCTCCTCCTCTTCTTCCTCCTCCTCCTCCTCCTCTTCTTCTTCTTCTCCTCCTCCTCCGCTTCCGCCTCCTCCTCCTCCGCTTCCACCTCCTCCTCCTCCTCTTCCTCCTCCTCCTCCTCCTCCTCCTCCTCCTCCTCCTCCTCCTCCTCCTCCTCCTCCTCCTCTTCTTCTTCTTCTTCTTCTTCTTCTTCTTCTTCTTCTCCTTCTTCTTTAAATGTTAGCATTTGATTAACCTCCAGAGTGACTTTAAGCCACCAGGACACAGGAACCTCCAACACCCTTAATCTTCTCTTCTTCTGCTGAAGAATGTGGACTTCACGATGACGGTCGCTTAGGGAGCTTTCCCTTGCCCAGAACTTTGTAGTGGACCGATCGCACAACATCAATGACAGGAGCAGCTCCAGGCTTGTTTTTTTGCTGCCTTGACCCATGTGTGTTTGCTGACCAGTGACCACAATTTATCCAGGTTGACAGCTGGGCAGAAGCTCTGGTTCCTTTTCAAGTGCTAAAGCCTCACACCGACTTTCCTGAAGTAACCTGGATGATATTTGTCAAAGCTGATCCTGTGGTGATGCAAGCCTCCAGCGTTCCCGTGGCCTCCTGGGTGCTTGCGGTGCTACCTATGCGGCTGTGGCCGTGGCTCACGTGGTTCATGCGGTCCCAGAGTTTCCGGGTCTTTCTCTGTCTGGATAGCACGGCGGTGGCAGAAAGGAAAGAGGGAGGAGCTCACGAAGTCTCCAAAGTGCATCTTCTTAAGTTACTGTTTCTTCCTGTTACAGCATCTTCCTTGGATGGACACCATTCCCATAAGCCCTCACACTGGATAGAAAACCAAAGGGTAGCTAAAGGCTTGGCGACAGTGGTTGACCTTTGCCCCTGCTTGTGTCTTAGAGCCTACTTCTGCTTCCTCCTGACTGCCGTGGGTGTGATGCCCACCGTCTGTGGAGTCACAGATCCTACAAGGCCAAGCTGCCTCTCAGGATATTTCTGGCTTGTGTCAACTCCATGGCTTCCAGGTGGGGATAGTGGGCTCCTGGGGACTGGCTAGCCATGTGGGAGGAGAGAAAAGATGGGCGGGTCTTTCTCTTCACTTGCCCTAGGCCTGATGGCCAGTCTCAAACAGTCTCAGGCTGCCCCAGAGTTTTCATCTTTTTAATGTCCTGGAGCTTTACTCACAATACAATGTATCTTGGTGGATTTTGTGCCTCAAGTCATGCTGCCTAGGAGGGAAGGAGACTTCTCCATCCAGAGCTCATGCTACGAAGGTACAGTGATGCCTGACCATTAGTCCTATATGTATTTTGTACTTGAGCTTCACAACACCCTATGAGCTAGCTGTTACATGGACCCCGTTTTACAGACAAGGAAACTGGTGGCTTTGTTTTCTTGTTTGTTTTGAGACAATGTCTCAAGTAGTCCAGGCTAGCCTCAAATTCATTATGTAGTTGAGGATGACTTTGAATTCCTGATCCTCCCAAGTGCTGGGGTTAGAGGCATGCACTGCCACAGGCAGTTTATACCATGCTGGAGATGGAACTGGGGCCTCACATATGCTAAGCAGGTAATCTGCAACTATGTAACATCTCTATCCCCTAAACCAGTGGTTCTTAACCTTCCTAAGGCTGTGACCCTTTAATACAGTTCCTCATGTTGTGGTGACCCCCCAACCATAACATTATTTTTGTTGCTACTTCATAACTGTAATTTTGATACTTTTATGAATCGTTAGGTAAATACTTTTTAGAGATAGAGCTTTGTCAAAAGAGTCAGAGCCCGTGGCTGAGATTTAATAACGTTAAAGAACCCACTCAGTGTGTAGAGGTAACGTGTGGGACATCCAGGCTGGGCAGGTGGGCACTCTTACCCTGAAGCCATCATGCTTGCAAAGCCTGGTCCTCTGATTGCCTTGCAGAGTCACAGTGGGAGGTCTGTCAGATCTGGAGTCCAGGGCTTGGGGACCTAACACTGACAGATGCTAGCTGTGAATCACACATCCTTTCTTGTTCATTCCCCTGTAAAAATAAGACTGCCTTCCTTGCCAGTTATTACATAATCCCTGAAAGCTGCTGTGTGCTAGAGAAACTTAAAGAGAAACTTAAACACTGCTCTCTCTGTGCCGGAACTGAGTTGTATCCTTCTGGTCAGCTCCAGTCCTAGGTCCTCCCCGTCGCTTTGGACACTTTCTGAGCTGCTGGAATTTTGGGTTGACCATAGATTTCTGTCTTCCCAATTCCTTATCTGAACCAGGCTGCTTGGATGGAAACAACTCATTTTCAAAGTTTCTACCCATGTTTGCACACAGACGACTCTGGGCCTGGTTTATCTTCACTCATCCAGGAGGAACAGCGATTTAAAATCCAGGGAACTCACAACCTAGGAGCTTCCTGGTGACCTCGGACAAACAGCTGCTATGGCTTCCTGAGATGGGCCTCCCATCCCTTGAAAAATCGGACCCAAGTGTTTCTTTAATTGCCCTCGTGGCTAATTCACTTCCCCCATTTTACGCCTCTCTACAGTTGGATTATTCATAAAGCAAACAGCTCAGTTGGGACACTTAATTGGCAGGAGGGGCTTAGACTCCTCCGTTCAAGCGCAGAGATGACCGAGTACCAGAGTCTCCAGATGCACCTCTGAGCACAGGGGACGAGCAGTAGCATCTCACCTCCATTTCTGTGCTTGCTGTCTGCAGCATGAACTCTGCCTTTTCCTTCGAGTTCAGCTGTCATATCATGGCTGCTTTGAGCTTTATTTATCATAGATTCTGAACTCTATAACTAAGGTTTGCAACATCACTCAGGACTGATGATTTTAATTTATTTTGCTCAAGCACTTTATTGTATCTAGCTTCAAGTGAATGGCTTGAGGCTGGAGAGATGGCTCAGTGGTCAAGAGCACTGACTGCTCTTCTGAAGGTCCTGAGTTCAAATCCCAGCAACCACATGGTGGCTCACAACCATCTGTAATGGTATCTGATGCTCTCTTCTGGGGCTATCTGAAGATAGCTATAGGGTGCTTACATATAATAAATAAAGAAATCTTTAAAAAAAAGAAATACAAAGTGAATGACTTTGGAAAGTGCCTTTAGAGATCACGTTTGAAGTATGAATACTTTTTCAAGGTCCATATTACACTAAACCTTTTTTTCTTTTAGTTCCCTTACTGTATTTATCAGGCATCCATCACATGTCAGTCATCCCCCCAGACACTGTGATCACAACGGTGAACAGCTGTCACAAGCCTGCCTTCACAGGGTCATTCCATCTAGTGAGATATTAGAATGACAGCTTCCCAGGAGAAATTTCCAGTGCTTTAAGACGTGGGGCTGGAGAGATGGCTCAGCTGGCAAGAGCATGCACTACTCTTCTGGATGAGTTTGGTTCCAAATATCTACATTGAGTGGCTCTCAACTGCCTCTAACTCAAACTCCAGGGGACCTGACACTGCGCTCATGTGCACGCATCCCACAGACACAAGTAAATAAAAATAAAGTCTTTAAAAATGACTCTGGGGGGGTTTCATAAAGATTTATTCATTTTATGTATATGAGTACACTGTAGCTGTACTAGTGGTTGTGAGCCATCATGTGGTTGCTGGGAATTTGAATTCAGGACCTCTGCTTGCTCTGGCCCAAAGATTTATTTATTATTATATGTAAGTACATTGTAGCTATCTTCAGACACACCAGAAGAGGGCGTCAGATCTCATTGCGGATGGTTGTAAGCCACCATGTGGTTGCTGGGATTTGAACTCAGGACCTCTGGAAGAGCAGTCAGTGCTCTTAACCGCTGAGTCATCTCTCCAGTCCGGGGAATTTCATAATATTGGCACTTAGACCTAGATGAAAGTTGTCTATGTTGGCATCAGGCTTGCTGCCATGACAATGTATGGTGCTCCAGTGAGAACACAGTCAGTTTAAGTCATGTAACCTGTGAACAGTCTGGGAGGGTTACAAAAAGAGTGTAAGGATGGCCCCCAAGCCCAGACTAGAGTCATCTGTGATTCACTTTCCCTTTGGTCTCTGTCTTAGTTAGGGTTCTATTGCTGTGAAGAGACACCATGACCAAGGCAACTGTTATTGAGGAAAACATTTAATTAGGCCCGACTTATAGTTTCAGAAGTTTAGTCTATAATCATCTGTAGGAGGAATGGCAGTAACCACCCCTACATAAACGTGGCAGGGCGCAGGGTGGGGTGTGTGTGTGACACGCAGCCACAAAGGCAATTCGTACAAGAAGACCTGACCAAGCCAGCTCAGTCAGTCAACAGGGTCTCAAGGGAGGGAGGGGGTATTGAAAAAGAAGAGAAACAATTAGAGAAAATTAGAACATGACTCCAGCCTGTGCTGAGGCTGAAGCAGCTTTATTTCTCTCCAGCCTGCTTTTATATCATTCTAGGTATATCCCAAAAACATGGTCAGTTCTTAGATCAAAGACAAAGTAACCAAGCGAAGTAGGAGATCACACAAGATATTAATTAAGTAAAGTAGTAAGCAAAGAAATCACATAAGGTAGTAATTCAGCAAAGTGGTAAATTTGTAACTTTTGGTTACTGTTTCTAATATTCTTATCTGAGCCTACTTCCTGTCCAAGTCCAATGACAAATGCCAAATTCCTAGAAGTGTCTTAGATTATTCTGACAAGAATGACTTCCCTACCTGTCTTGGAATTTACATTTTCTTTTTTATTTATTTATTTTTTATTTTAATTTACTTATATTTCAAGTCTTATCCCCTTACCCAGTTTCCCCCTCTCCCAGAAACCCCCTTTCCTATCCTCCCTCCCCATGATTCTATGAGAGTGTTCCTCCACCCACCCACCCATCCACTCCCACTCCCCCCCCAAATTCCCCTACACTGGGGCATCTATCAAACCTTCATAGAACCTGGGCCTCTCCTCCCATTGATGTTTGACAAGGCTGTCCTCTGCTACATATGCAGTCAGAGCCATGTGTACTCCTTGGTTGGTGCTTAGTTTCTGGGAGCTCTGGGGGAGGGGGGACTTACATTTTCAAAAACAATGTAATTCTGTCTTAGGTCTGTAAGGCACTGTACAGAAAATTACCTGTCTTTGGCTGCCAGTCTGTTAGATTAATAACTCTGTCTGCAGATCATTTTTAGTTTTGAGCCATGTATTTTGGCCTCCAACATGTTGATGTTGTTAAAGGCAAGTTTTATCACAATGGGCAGGAATAAAAGTATTCTCAGGACATGGAGGGCTCACATGATTAAGCTATATATGCCATTCTTGAAGCTTGACCAAGATGGAAATACTGACCTGAAGCCGTGAATCGGGATGACCAAGATAAAAGGAATGATACGCATTCCTGGGCTGAGTTGACTTTGAGCTTCATATTCCTTAAATTCATTATCTCCTGACACAAAGTTAAACTATCCAGAGAGGTGTTACAATTATGCCAAATGCCCTGCAAGTGTCTTTGAATTTTCCATTGATATTTTTAGCATGACACTCAAGATGACTTCTTATTCTTAAACTCTGAACCTCCTCTCCCATAGTTTGAACAGTATCAATAAGAGCGTCAATTTGCTGTTCTAGTTGTCTATCTGAATCTTCTTAAATACTCAGAGCATTAGTAATGTTTTTGCTAAATGATTAACAAAAGTATCTGTCTTAACTTCTTGTGTCAAAGCAACTGCAGAGGCAGAGGTGCTATCAATCACTGTGATCAAAGCTGCTACACCAGCAACAATCAAGCCCACTACCCTCTTGCTTCTGCTTGAAGCCTGACTCACTTTTTCCAGTATTTGCAAGTCTTTTTCAGAATACCAAGGTCCTGTGATACTCACAGGCAATAATACAAAAACTGGATGATAGACCACCGTAACAGACATGCCAGATTTCAATACATTAACACAATTGGAAAGAGTACAATCAATACAACTAACATTAAATACCATACAAGAAACAGAAGTAGTTTTAACATGACCAATTAATAAAAGACTACAATTTTAAGGAAACACAGAAATACATCCATCATTTGTACTCTTCTTTACAAAGCAAATAGAAATCCTATCACCAAATGCATTGAAAGTCATGGTCTTATTATAAGGTGGCTTCTTCTTCCAGGGAGATTCAAGCACAAGAATCTCTGGTCTGAGTCACACTGCTGGATGTACCAGTGGTAGGTCAGGAACACAGACCCAGCACAGCTTCCCAGTCACCATTGTCAGGCACTCAGCAAGCTCACAGTCAGCATCACTCTTTGTCCCAGCATCAGCATGTCTCACCAATTGCTCTGGCAGCTACCATGCTCCTTCAGCATCCTGCAGAAGAAACACAAACATGCCCTCTTCCCCATACTGATACCTGATCAGGATCATGCCATATGCCAACAGGTGGATCTTTCCATTTCACCTAGGCATAAGTATATGAAGTTGTAGAGTGCTGTAGACACTCAACAGAGAGTTCCTTGGCATCCAAACTTTTAGACTTAAATAAATTTGTGGTGTATGGGGACATAATTCCACCTTTTTATTTTATGAAGATATTGTAATTTTGGAAAGTAAAATCAATTTTTAATAGTATAAACAATCTGTTTTCTCTAAAATCAATAACAAATTCATTACTTTCATATTAGAAAGTTTGGCAGCCAGTTCTTATATATGAATCCATGATGGTGCATCTTTTAATACCTTATTATTTTAAATCCTATCTTTTATAAATTTGGTTTATAGGACAAAAATTATCCCAATTTAAAGGTATCTTTAAAGATCTGTCTGCCTGGGTTGGCTCATACCATGTGTTGTTGTCTAGAATTACTCCAACACTGAGTTACCAGTTTTAAGCCAACTTTTTGCTACCAATGTTACAAATTTTTAATCATACCCAATAACTTATAAGTCGATAATCTATAACCAAAACATGCAGAACATATTTATACATTTAAACAAACATGAGGTGGGCATACATTAACTTATCTAGAGTGGACAAAATTTTCTTACTTTTTCTAGATGTAATTTCAAGGCAGAAGCACCTTGTCATCCGCTGAACCCAATAATCACAGTCAGAGGGATTTTCTAGGAGAAACAACCATCAGCTTCCTTACCATAGAAGCTGAGAAGCTGCTGGCCCCTTAAGAGCAGCTTGTAGAGGCAGCTCCTGGCAGGGCTTCTCCAGCTGTGCTTGTCTCCTAGCTACAGGTGCAGGGCTCCAAAGGTTATCAGTTTTTGTTGTGTCAATTGAGACCACTTTTTTTTTTCTTGAAACAAGTTAAACCAAAGGGCAAATGACCAGCAGATAAAGTTTTAACCATTTTTTTTCTTTTGAACATGAAACACAGAGCAATAATCAAGCAACAAAACGAAAACACAGACATAAACTGACAGACATGGACAGATTGGTGCACCAAGGACAGACAATAAATAGAGAGGGAAGGGAACTAGATGTGCCAAAGGGACCCAGATATCCTACCTAAGGGATCCAGAACAAGAACTAAGCATTCCTCCAGTGGGAGGATGTCTCCTGATCTCCTCCTGTTCCTAGGAGAGCTCTGGAACAGCCTATGTTCATGTCCCTTCTCTTTCACCAAAGTATCCTGGACAGAGGGGATGACTGCTTTTCTGAAACCTACTCTCTCTCTCTCTCTCTCTCTCTCTCTCTCTCTCTCTCTCTCATGTAAGCTATCTCTAATCAGGATCCAAGACTAAAAGCATCTATGAGAATTGTCTTCACTCCTCTATATTCCATCATAACTCTAAACACATACACAAAATACATTCTACCATTACCTTGTCTCTAAAAAATTTATTCACCACTGACCCAAATCGTTTTTTCCTTTACCTTTCATTTTCCTTTTTGAGTGCTCCTCTCTCAGCAGTGTCCTTCACTGTATCCCCATTACTTGACCCCCAGGTTGGGCGCCATCTGACGAAGCTAGCTCAGTCAGTCAACAGGGTCTCAAGTGAGGGAGTGAGTACTGAAAAAGAAGAAAAACAATTAGAGAAAATGAGAACACGACTCCAACCTGTACTGAGGCTGAAGCAGCTTTATTTCTCTCCACCTACTTTTATATCATTCTAGGTACATATAAAAAACAAGGTCAGTTCTTAGATCAAAGACAAAGTAACTAAGAGATGTAGTAAACAAGGAGATCACACAAGATAGTAATTAAGTAGTAAGCAAAAGGATAATACAAGGTAGTAATTCAGCGAAGTAATAAACAAAGCTCCATGGTCACTGTTTCTAATATTCTTAGTTAAGCCTACTTCCTTGTCCAAGCCCAGTGACAAATGCCAAATTCCTAGAAGTGGCATCAAAAACTCTCGACAAGGACCTAACTGAAGACTGCCTGAGAGACCAGGGATTGCTGTCAGACAATGCCAGCCAATTGGGAACTGCTCTTTGGAAGAGATGCTTTCTTGGGACCAATGGGGCATGGGTGGAGGGTATTAAAGGAGCTTGCAGCAGCGTTCGTGTGAGCTTGCTATGACTTTCTCATCTGCTATGTATGTATGTATGTTTCTCATCTACATATGTATGTATGTATGTACGTACATATATATATATATATATATATTCTACCCCTAAAGCCTACCCTCAGTGACATACTTCCTTCAACAAGACCACACTTCCTAATAATGTCACTCCCTATGTCCAAACATTCAAACATCTATGGGGGTCATACCTATTGAAACCACCACATTCCACTCCCTGGCCCAGATAGGTTTGTAACCATAACATAATGCAAAATGCATTTAGTCCAACTTCAAAAGTCCCCATAGTCTATAACAGTCTCAAACTTGTTTAAGAAGCTCAAAGTATTTTCTGAAATTCATGAAATCTCTTAACTGTAGTCGTCTATAAAGTAAAAATAAAAAAGCAGATCTCAACATAGAATGGCAGAGGATATATATTACTGTTCTAAAACATGGGGAAGGGAGCACTGTGAAGAAATACTGGACCAAAACAAGACCAGAACAAGCTGGGAAACAAGTTACCCAGGGTCCGTTTTCACCGGGAAGACATTGGGTGGCCTGAAGGTTTCCAGGATTTCCCAATCTCTACATTCCCAAGTCTGATGTCAAAATGCTCTTCAGATCTCCAACTCCTTTCAGTTTTGTTGACTGTAATACACTTCTTTCTCTTGATTTGGTCCCACTTTGTGGCAGCAAATTCTCTCCATTTTTTTGTGAGAAAAGTCCATTTTGTTTTTGAAGAATAATTTCAATCCCAGAATTCCTAGCACTACTCTTTTTCTTTCAGTACTGTTAGTATTTTGCGCTCGTGCCACTGGCGCGGCTTCTGAAGAGAGATCTGGTGTAGCAGTGAAGTAGGCCAAGTGTTCTCTTCACCTTCTCCTCCTTCAAGGATTTTCTCTTTTCTTTGGTTTTCTGCAGTTTGACTGCTCCTAAGTATAGGGTCTTTGCTGTGCACCCTGTTCCGTGTTCCCTGAGATTTCCATACGGGTATCTTGGTGACTGAGCTCACTTTGAAGAATCAGTGTCCTTTACTAGTTCAAATGTCTCAATAGTTTCTCTTTCCTTCCTTCCTTCCTTCCTTCCTTCCTTCCTTCCTTTCCTTCTGTCTGTGTATCTGTCTGACTGTCTGTCTTTCTCTTTTGGTTTGTTTTCTCACTTGTTTTTTTTGTTTTTGTTTTGTTTTTTTAAGACAAGGTTTCTCTGTATAGCCCTGGCTGTCCTCAACCTCAATCTGTATAGCAGGCTGGCCTTGAACTCATAGAGATTCTCCTGTCTCTTTCTCCTAAATGCTGTGATTAAAGGTGTGTGCCACTGCCACTTGCATATAAGTTTTTCTATCTTTCTTTCTTTCTTCCTCCTCCTCCTCCTCCTCCTCCTCCTCCTCCTCCTCTTCTTCTTCTTCTTCTTCTTCTTCTTCTTCTTCTTCTTCTTCTTCTTCTTCTTCTTCTTCTTCTTCTTCTTCCTACTAAACAGGCTCTGCCCTTTGTAAATGTCCCACAGCCTAGACTCTGGGCCATCTTTTTCTTTCATTTCAGGCTAAGAACTTTCTATTAGTATGGATTTGAACTCATGGATGTCCTTAGCCATGCGGGTCTGCTGGGCTGACAAGTCCACACCGGCTCTTCATTTGCCGCAGAGAGTCACCTTGGCAACCCTTGACTCCTAACATTTCCTTCTCACCCTGAGCCCTCCCCCTCTGCAGAGAGCCCATCTGTTCCCACCTGGTGTCCATTTTTTCCTTACAGCTGCTGTGTATTAATCATACTTGTCCAAATTCCCAGGCTGGTCCTTCCAACATGTCTGCCATCTGAGGGCCTAGTTCCAATGCTGGCTTCACCTTTTATAATGCACTGTAATTTTTTTAAAAAGCTGGACATTGTGTAGCAGGTAAAAGGCTCTGAGGTAGACAGGGTTTGCTGTTAAGTTTTATCCTTATTGGTTCGGGCTGTATTTACTACTTGCTGGAGCTGGTATGTCAACTGGCTAAAATGTCCTTAGGTGTCTTTGATTCTTTTTTCCTAGTGACTTCTTAAAAATGATGTGCCGGCATGATGGTCTGCGTGGGTTAGGAGTGAGACTCAGCTGGGGTGTTTGTGGTCACCAGTAGGGGCACTGAAAGAGAAGGTGGTAGGTATAGGGACCCCAGGGCTGCCCCAGAAATGACTCACAAACTGCTCTTGGCCCCGAGCTGTTACCCCAGGTCCCTTTTCACATGGGGTGGCCTGCAGGTTTCTGGGATTTCCCATTTCTTCACCCCACAGAGATGAGTGTCCTGAATCAACTCTGCCAGCTTGGTATAGACTGCGCTCAGTTCACCGAGTTCATTGAGCGGTCCCCAGGGCCGTGCACAGCACAGGTGGGAGGCTGCTCTCCGGATCTGTCTTCTTCAGGGCACGAGAGCTGCCAGGCTCTCAGCCCATTCACCGGTGAAGTGAGGAAAACTTCTGGAACACGCCTGAATTTATGAATGACTGTAAATGACCAGCGGAAAGCAAGATCTCTGACTGGATTTTCTTGGGTAACAACAACAAAAATTCTCTTCTCTGTTTACATGTCTTACACAGATTTTTGTCTTACATGACATGAGAATTTCTCCTTCTCCTATTCTAAAGGAAGTCCTAATAGTGTCTTTTTTTTTTTTTTAAAAAAAAGTAAACAGTAGCAACAACATTTTGTGATAAATGAAGACTCGTTCCAGGTCTCTGTAATGCTGTAAGGGCAGAACAAAATTGTCCAGGTGCAAACCAGTCCGGTCCATGTCTGTGCCATGAACATGTCTAGTTAGGAACTTGAGGGTCCTTCTGGTATTCTGCGTGACATCTTCTGGCTGGCTTCACTGTGTTTTCTAACCTCTGAACCCAAGCTTCCATAAGACATCTGATGTAACACAACCTCTCTCAGAGCCTGGTCACCCAGATCTCTATCTAGCCAGAGGGGCTGGTCATCCGCCAAGGTCTCTAGCTGACTGCTAACTATTACTTCCTCATATAAAACAGTATGAGAGGTTTTAGAGGAAACTGACCAGGTTTACCAGGTCCCTCCCTCAGGGTAATAAATAATAAAGACTACAGAGTCTCTCTCATTCAAGTGTCTGAAAAGCAGCAGGACCAACCTAACAACCAGAAGGATTCCAGGAAGAAAAGCATATTTTATAAAACTTCTTTTTTTTTTAATTATGTGTACTTATGTACCCGTGAAGGCCCGAGACATTGTGTTCCACAGACCTGGAGTTACAGGTGCTTTCCAGCTACTCAACCTGGGTGCCGGGAACCAAAGTTACATCCTCTAACAATAGCAGCATGTGCTCTTTTAATTTTTTTAAGATTTATTTGTTTATTTCATGTATGTGAGTACACTGTTGCTGTCTTCAGATACACCAGAAAAGGGCATTGGATCTTATTACAGATGGTTGTGAACCACCATGTGGGTGCTGGGATTTGAACTCAGGACCTCTGGAAGAGCAGTCAATGCTCTTAACTGCTGAGCCGTATCTCCAGACCTTTTATATAACTTCTTAATGAGAGTCTCACAACCCCCGGATTGACTGTCAGATTCACATTTTACATTTTTAAAAAAGATTTACTTTTATTTCATGTGTATGCATTCTTCTTGCCCAGGGCAGAAGGTGTCTACAGCCTGTCACCACATGGCCACCAGCTATGTGGCCCATCAGCAGTGGGAGTCACTACAATGTCTACGTATGTGGTACACAGATGAGACAGAAAGAGAAGCAGAATGTTTGAGCATTACGAAGAGAGACAGGACTGGAAACATGAGGGATATGAGGAAAAGAATGTCGTAAGTAGCCAGCCCTGCCACCTGAGGCCATGCTGAAGTCCCAGCCCATGCTGCAGCTGAGGGCCATGCTGGGTCTGTAGCCATGCAACAGCAGGGGTTGGTGCCAATGTTTGTGGCTCATATTATTGCTGGAAAGCATGGAGATGTCCCTAGTCTGGGCAGCCACCTGGGACCATACAGATGTCCAAAAGCTATGCAGAACTGGCCCTGCCTATGACAAGCTGTGACACTCTGGAGAACTGGCCCTGCCTCTCATCGGCGTCAGTCCTCGGTAGAGCAGGCTGGGTAATATAGTGGAGCTGGCCTCGATGTTGAAGGCACAGGTGAGCCATCCCTGAGGGCGTGAGAGTGGGAAAGCTGGAGAGCAGGCCCAGCCCCTCTCTTGTGCAGCCCTTGGGAGAGCTGTCAGAGTGTGTCAGGTGGAGCTGACTCTGGAGGTCTGGGTGTGGCGAATCAGCCCTGATGGCATGACAGCAGGGAAGCTGACCCCGCCTTCTGCCTGTGGCAGCTTTGGGTGGCCTGGCCAGAGCAGTGCTGGAGACCTCACCTTGGTGGTGAGGATAACGGAGAGTCTGTGGGCTGACCAGCTCAGCTACTACCCAGGCCCAGATCCAGGGCTTTGAGTTGTCCCTCCCTAAAATCTACATCATCTGTGAACTGTCGAGACATGTGAAAGGGCTGGTCCTACAGACCCAAAGCTGCAGGATCCCCACGACACAGGGCAACAACAGGACAGCTGGAAGGAGTCCCAGTGAAGGTCCAACATTGGTGGTGTCCAAGAAGCCAGAGACCTCAAACTAGCCCAGCGACTGATTCATTGCAATGCACATTTGCAAGTGCAGATGTGTGGACAGAGGGGTACACTGTGGGACACACCGTGATGCACTAGAACTTCCACAGAGATGTTTTCTGTGCTTTATTTATTTATTTGTTTATTTTTGCTTGTTTTCTTAAATTTTCTTGCAAGGGTGGATGGTGGATATGAAGGGATGTGAGGATGAGTGGGACTGGGGTGCATGATGTGACACTCACAGAGAATCAACGAGAAGTTTTAAAAATGTTGTATAGCTCCAGTTCCCCCTGGGCACAGTCCCCTCTAGTGACACAGACACATAGGAGTCCTACTGAAGCCAGCTTCTGGGGAGGGGAGAGGACGCATTCTGTCAGTGAGAAGTTGCTGCTCCCCTGAGGCCCTTGTCTCCAGCCTTTGGCTATATTGGGCAGCTGTGGATCTATCAGGAGGTAGAGCTGAGTGGATGGAGGCTGTCTCAGGTGGAGGTGCTCCAGGGTGGACCCTGTACCTCTTCTCTCCACCTTTGCTTCCGGGTTTCCATGAGGTGAGCGGCCGTCTCCATCAGGATGCCACAGGCCCGAAACAACAGAGTCAGCTGGTTGTGCATCACATTTCTGAAACACCAGATCAAAACGACAGATGGAAGGCAGCTTACAGCTAGGTTTTAATTGTTTTTTGTTCCTCAATTGGTTTTTTTTCCTCCCAATCCTTCCCTCCCCTCCTCTCCCTCCTTCCCTCTCCCTTCTCCCTCCCCTCCCCATCCTCCTTCTCCTCTTCCTTCTTTTCAAGACAAGACTTCTCTGTGTAGTCCTGGCTGTCCTGGAACTAGCTTTGTAGACAGGGCTGGTCCTGAACTCAAAGTTCCACCAGCTTCTGCCTCCCAAGTGCTGGGATCAAAGGCACCACTATCACCTGGTAGGTATTTTCTTTGTCCAGGTTGTTTAGGTAAAACTCCTGTTGGTTAGGTTCCCGTAAAACAGTTTCGTGAGAGAACAGGCCTTATTAAGGGGAATAGAGGGCCCAGACTGAATTTTAAGATGACTGATTTTATCTTCTCCTGAGAAAGCCCAAGGCTGTTTTCCTGAGATTTTCAGCGAGAATCTGATAAGATCCTGCAGGTAAAACTCATGGACGTTCTGGGCTTCCCTGGGACAGCACACCTGTGGATTTAGCTTCTATTGTCCACCCTAACCGCCGCATCCGTCACTTACGACATATGTGCTCTTTCTCCTGGCTCCCACTGCAGGCCTCTGTCCCTGGGCTATGAGCATCTACAGTGTGTCCATCCTGCTGGTTTACAGGGCTGCAGTGTGACCTTAAGGCTCTGGTAGATGTAAGAATTTCTGGTCTTTAGTTCGTTCAGCTTTTATTTACTGTGAAGATGAAAGATAACTTCTAAACATGCTGGACCGGAATGCAGAAATCATAGTGTGATTTGGGAATGGATCAAACTTCACATTTAAATTCACTAAGGGAATCGGACAATCATGGGGTATGCACTTTGGAGTGATATAATAATCATAACAATAAAAGCAAGCTAACAGAACTGTTCACTGCTAACAACATATAAGCACTTCATTAGACACTTTATACGGTCATTGAATAGCACACTACAAAGTAGGCACTGTTGCTAGTCCATGTCACATCTATTTCAGCAACAGAGAAGGTTCCAGTGCAGGCAAGTCGACGTCAGCTTCTTGCAGCTATGCCTTAATTCCTATTCCAATAGAGTGTGTACTCACACTTTTGTTCAGCCAACACAGGAGCTAAGCACTGCACCACACTCCAGGAGTCCCTGTCCTAATGACATATATGTTACAGAGAGCACTAATGCACGCACAAATTAATGAATGAATGTATTTAGATGAAGAACGTGAAGAATATTTCATGTATGTATGTATGTATGTATGTATGTATGAGTGTTCTGTGTGCATATATGGTGAATTCCAGAAGAGGGCATCAGATCCCGCTACAGATGGTTGTGAGCCACCATGTGGTTGCTGGGAATTGAACTCAGGACCTTTGGAAGATCAGCCAGTGCTCTTAACTGCTGAGCCATCTCTCCAGCCCTGAACATGAAGAATTTAAGGGCAGCAATGTGACATAGCAGGGAGGTAGCCTCTTTAGGGGACAGAGAAGGCCTGGCAGAGGACAAACTTTGAAACAAGGAGCAGGGGAAGAGCATCAGTGGAGCTGGGGAAGCAGCTCGGTCAGTAAAGTGTTTGTCTGCCGTGCAGAGAGCAGTCGGCATGAGCTCCAGCACCAGATACAACAGGCACGTTAGCACACACCTGTCACCCCAGCACTTGGGCGGTAGAGGCTGTAGAAGCAGGGATTTAAGGTCCTCAGAAGCAGAGTGAATTTGGGGTCTAGGCTACATGAGATCCTGTCTCTAAAAAGAAAGAAAAGAAAAGAGAAAATAGATTTTAAAAGTAAGAACATTCTAGTAGCTAGAAGAAAGAGTCAAAGCAGAGTTCTAGCATGGCCAGCTCATGTCTTGGGAAAGATAGTCAAATGAAGCCAGATGGGGTGGGAGTGAGGGTGTCAGGGGGCCATATGCTATAAGATCGTGCCAGGAAGTTTGGACTTTGTTCTGAATGCCCTGGGAAGTATGGGAGGGAGGACAAGGTTCAGTTACACTGGCATGAGAGAGACTCAGACGGCAGGTATGGGACCCTGGAGACTTTGAGCTACATACAGGACCACAAACTATCCTTTGAGGCTGGATTTCTGTGAGGGTGTGCACCAAGGAGGGAGTCTACACATGGGGGAGGACCCTCAAGGCAGTTCCTGTTGTCACAGCAGCAGGCAGCAGCAAACAGGCAGAAGGATGCCAAGCCTTCCTTCAGTAGCTTGGGTTTGAACTCTATCACCGGTCCAGTTTGCCACCTTCTCTAGCCACAAGGGCAGGAGCCACATGGATAACTTCCATGAGCACCCCAGCAACAGTCTGGTCCTCCTTTCCAGAGGACAGATGTTGTTTCCTCCTCCATGTAAGCAGACAATGGGTGGCCTGACCCAGAGTCTGGGGAGTTTTCCTCCCCGTGTGACTTATGAGGGGCCCATCTTGTCTTCCTCCACCGTGTCTTGCTTTCCTGGGAACACTGGGCACAGGTGACAAGAGAAGGGGTGCTGTGTCCTTGAGCGGTTCCTTCATCCTCTGTTCAGGGTGGCGGTGATGAATCGAAGCATCCTGCCACTCTCTGACTCCATCAGTCAGGGCAGGAGATCTGACGGATGCAGTGGGCCTGAGTGTGGGGGAATTGGGGAGCGGGAGACGAACTCCGGTAGTGTTGTGGGAGAGCCAACATGTTCCGCCTGTCTTTACCTGTGAAAATTAACTATCCTTCCTACCGATTCCATCCCTTTAAAGTAGAGAATAAAATCATCACCCCCTACACACACACACACACACACACACACACACACACACACGTCTCTCTTCCTTTGTTTTTAGAAATCTAGGCCAGTGAAAACAAGTGAGAGAAAACCACCCAAGGGAATATGCCGTGGGAGAACAAAACCTCGGCCGCAGAGGCAAACCAGACAGAAGGAGATTATTCCACAGATGACTGACTGCCCCAGAGTCTGCACTGTCTTCTCCAAATAGAGTGGAGACCTTCCCCCTCTCCTTAACAAACAGTTCTTTAAGAATTTTATATGTATTTTGACTGTATTCATCTCTCCCCACAACTTCTCTCAGATCCATTCCCACCCAACTTTGTATCGTTTTGTTTATTTTATATTTTCTGTTTTTAATTTGTTCAACCCATATCCTCACGGGTGTGTGGCCATTCACTGGAGTACGGTTGACCTACCAGAGACCACAGCCTAAAAGAAAGCAGGCTTTCTGTTTTTCAGCTGCTATCAATTACTCTCTTAGTTAGGGTCTGCAAACAGACACCATGACCAAGGCAACTCTTATAAAGGACAGCAATTAATGGGGGATGGCTTGCAGGTTCAGAGGTTCAGTCCATTGTCATCAAGGCAGAAAGCATGGCAGCATCCAGACAGGCATGGTGCAGGAGGAGCTGAGAGTTCAGCATCTTCATCTGAAGACCGCTAGGAGCAGACTGTGCTCAGGCAGCTAGGAGGAGGGTCTCAAGCCCCACCCCCACAGTGACACACTTCCTCCAACAAGGCCACACCTCCTGATAGTGCCACTCCCTGGGTCAAGCATAGACAAATCACCACACTTACCAATATCTCCTCATCTGGGAGTGGGAGTTCATGCTCCCTTCCCCTCCCTCTGTGTTAATCACTATCTATTGCAAACATAAGCCTCTCTAAGGAGGGACGAGCTTATACTCATGTATGGGTATAAGTTACAGTACTTTGAATACTATGTTCATTTAGCAGAACATTTTGGGGCTTGAGCCAAGCAGAAAATGGTTGCTTACTCCCGTGACGGTCATGCCACTGTTACGTCAATGTGCCCGGCTCACCAGACCTGTCCTCTTTGCAGTTCATAGCTGATGATTCCTTTTCTCCACCAGCAGAATGCATAGCACCTTCTAGAATCATGAGAGAGAGAGCCAGTAGGGACAGACCTTCTAGGTCAGTACCAGCTTGCTTCCTCTGTATTCTGTGACGTAAGCATACGATATCGTCAGTACAAGGATTCTACTGTTAGGTTCTGGAGGGTAACCAAGACCCTCGGCAATAACCCCCTGTACTGTTTTGGGGTTTATAGAACCTCACTGCTCAACACCTCTAAAAGAGAGGTGACCTGTTCCTGGCACTGGGGATTTTATTAGTTAGAATGTCTAGTAAGGGCATAGTCACCGATTACAGGATAATTTCAGGCAGCTTCCACAGTAGTGATTTCCATATGACTTTGTGAAAAGTCTTTACTGTTAGTTATCTCTCTCCTCTCTTCCTCCCCCCGCCATCCTGTCCCATCCCCAACCCTATTAACCCCGTCTGTTCCATTATTTCTCCTATACCCTGTTATACCATAGAGTTCCTTTCCTGGAAGCTCCCTTTCATGGTCCCATACTAATTTCCTGCCCTCTGTGGGTATTCCAAATGAAACACATATATCTAGAGAGTCAACGCTAACGAAATGAGAGAAACGAGAGAAACACAGAATGTGTGTCTTTCTGGGTCTGAGTTCCTTCACTCAGATGATGGTCTCCAGCTTCATTCATTTACTTTTGAATTTCATACTTTCATTTTCAGGATAATATTCTGTTGTGTGGATGTAGTACATTTTTGTTACCCGTTCATCAGCTGATGCACATCCAGGCTGTTTTCAATATCTGGCAGTGTGAACAGAGAAGCAGTGAACACGGATGGGCAGCCCTCTCTGTAGTAGAATGTAGAGGCCTTTGGGTAGATGCCCAAGGTCGGTGTAGCTGGATCATGCCGTAGATCTATTTCTAGCTGTTCGAAGATGCCCAAACGAATTCTACAGTGGACACACCAGTCTTCACTCCACCATCAGTAGACATGTGTGGACACGTGCTCTACTTCCCACATCCATGTCAGCTCTCACTCATGTCCACATCCATGTCAGCTCTCACTCATGCCCACATCCATGTCAGCTCTCACTCATGTCCACACCCATGTCAGCTCTCACTCATGTCCACATCCATGTCAGCTCTCACTCATGTCCACACCCATGTCAGCTCTCACTCATGTCCACATCCATGTCAGCTCTCATGTCCACATCCATGTCAGCTCTCACTCATGTCCACATCCATGTCAGCTCTCACTCATGTCCACACCCATGTCAGCTCTCACTCATGTCCACATCCATGTCAGCTCTCACTCATGTCCACATCCATGTGAGCTCTCACTCATGCCCACACCCATGTCAGCTCTCACTCATGTCCACATCCATGTCAGCTCTCATGTCCACACCCATGTCAGCTCTCACTCATGTCCACACCCATGTCAGCTCTCACTCATGTCCACATCCATGTCAGCTCTCACTCATGTCCTCACCCATGTCAGTTCTCACTCATGTCCACACATCCATGTCAGCGCTCACTCATGCACACATCCATGTGAGCTCTCACTCATGTCCACATCCATGTGAGCTCTCACTCATGCCCACACCCATGTCAGCTCTCATGTCTTTTTGTTTTTAAATTAATTTTTATCCTAGCCATTCTGACTGGGATAAAATGAAATTTCAAAATAGTTTTAATTTACATTGTCCTGATGGCTAAGGATGTTGAACATCCATGCAGATAGACAGAGACATACACACAGATACACAGAAACAGACACACATACAGACATACACACATATCTACACAGAGACAGACACACAGACACAGACATACATACAGACATGTACACATAGACACAGAAAGACACATACAGAAACACAGAGACCAACATACAGATACACAGACAGACATACACAGACAGATACACACACAGAGATACACACAGAGACACACACATAGACAGATTCACACAGACACAAAGAGACACACACAAACTTTATCTCAGTTATTTATAATTCACTCCTTTGAGAACTCTGTTTAGTTCTGTGTTAAAATTTGTTCCATGCTTTTAAACTGAGTTGTTTGACTTCTTGGTGTTTAGTTTTTCCATTCTTTGTATGTTCTAGATACTAACTGTCCGCCAGATGATCAGTGGGTAAAGACTTGCCCATGCTCCTGGCTGCCGCTTCTCTTGACTGATAACGTCTTTTGCTGCACAGAAGCTTTTCATTTCATGATGGTCCATGCATGTATCATCCGTTTCAATGCCTATACCACTTGGTACTGTTCAGAAACTCCGTTTCTGTACCAATGAGCTCCAGTACATTCCCTCCTTCTCCTCTCTTAGACTTGGGCATCAAATGTTAGGCTGAGGTCCTTGATCCATTTGGAGGTGATTCTTAAGCAGGTAAGAAACAAGGATCTAACTTAATTCTTCTACGTGTCTCTGTTCAGTTGGACCAGCACCGTTCGCTGACGATGTTGTCTTTTCTCCAATGTCTACGATTGACCTTTTGCCAATAATCAGGTGGCTTTGCCCTCAATCCCATGCTATTGATCAGCGTGTTTATTTTCACGCCCGTACCATGCTCGTTTTACTACTGCTACTGTGTAGTATGGCTTGACATCTCGATGTCAGTATTTTTCATTTTTCAGGATTGTTTTAGCTACCCTGCTTCCTTTATGTTTCCGTATAAAGCTGAAAAAAATTAATTCTCCTTCATTGCCTTACTGCTGTAGCTTAGGCTTTGAACTCTATATTGAACAGGAGGGGGGAGGGAACAGAGCTGCTTTGTTCCTGATTTTAGTGGAGATGCTTTACATTTGGTCTGTTTAGCTGGCTGTGAGCTTAATAGATTGCCTTTTCATTGTTGAGAGGGCTAGTCTCTCCAGGACTTTTATCATGAAGAGATGTTGAACTAGTTTCTTCAGGACTTTTATCATGAAGGGTTGCTGGACTTATGAAGAGGGTTTTTTAGGGGCATTGCAGGTGGCTAACCCCTTAACCCTGTACCATTTTCCTTACCAATCCCTTTTGCCAAAATCCCAAGCAACTACAGTTAGGGGTCCTGAGCTGCAAGGCTCAGCCTTTCTAACAATGGTGGAATGAAACCCAGATGTCTGAGTGTGTCTTGTTAGTTTCTTTTCTGGCTCGTCTCCCACCGTGTTTATAGATGTCAGAGAAGGCTGTTGCAAGGCAGACTTTGACACAATTTCTTTCTCTACCTGCCGCCTGCTGCCGGGCTGAGCTACACTTACAGCATGTCCCTATTCCCCTGCTGTCCTGACAGAAACACTTCTTCTGCTTTCTAGGTGTCCCAGCTTGCATCTCGGAAGCCTTCTCCCTCAGCTGCCTTCATTTGCATTTTCCTAAATCAGATCTCATTGCCATCATTTTTTTTACTTATATTTCTAATCTCTGTAGACCCATCTGTAACATCCCTGTCCTCCATGATGTCGGCTGCAACTCCCAATTTAGAACCAGCTCAAAATGCTATTAACCAAACGTGTAACTCTTGCTTCTGCCGTTAATGAAGAGCTCAGTGAAACTGGGTCTCACGGGCAGGGGTTTTCCACTACCTGCCTCACCCCCTCCCCTCATTACACTCCGTCTCCAGAATTAGCCATTTTCACCAGCAGCTCCGATCACCACAGCTCAGGGCTTTCAATTATCCCGCCCCAATTCCTCCCGGTGCCAACCTCACAGGAGTGCTCCAGAATGCAGCTGCTATGCCATTGAGCTCTAAAGACACAATATCTGCAGTGTCACTGAATAAACAGATTTAATTGATGATGAGATTTACTGAACGTCACTTGGCATTTGGGCATTTCCAACCTTGCATTAGAAAATTACTGTAAAACCTAGAAACATCGGATTGTTTCCACTCATGTTCCATTGAACCATCCACTGGCCAACTCCCTTTGAGGTCACGTAAACCATTATGTGCCTTTGAGAAATGCAGGGAGATGTATAAGAAACGGCCCTTGTCTTGGGGCTTACAGTCTAACAGAGCTGCTAGACTGGTGTACAGCAAGGACAAGACAGTATGGAATTAAATTCAATGGCTTCACACTGTCTGTTCTGACTGCAGAAACAAATACAGACTGGGATAGCTAGAAAGCCTAATGTCACACGGGTTTTTTAAAGGGTTCTTTGACCCTTTAAAATTTACCTAAACAGAGTCGGGGGAAGATGAGGGACACACTCAGGCAGAGTTAGAGAGGAGTGACCATGTTGTGTTGTGTTGAGTGACTGGAGAAGTTGACAGGCTTCAGTGTGGTTCCGATCCATTACTCAGCATGCCGCTTGTGTATATGCATGTGTGTGTGCATGTGTGCATGTGTGTGCATATATGTGTGTGCATATGCATGAGTACGTGTGTGTGCATGTGTGCAAGTGTGTGTGCAAGTGTAGGTGTGCATGTGTGCTCGAGTGTGTGCATGTGAGTGTGCATGTGTGTGGGTGTGTGCATGTGTGCAGGTGTGTGCATGCGTGTGTGTATGTGTGTATGTGCACGTGTGTGTGAACAAATGAGCATGCCTGGGAAGGCCACAGGATAACATCTGTAATCTTCTGCAGTTGCTGTCCAACCTGTTTTTAATGACAAATCCTCTCACTTGAACCAGGAGCTCACCTATTCACCGGTTGGCCAGCAAGTGCCTGGGGTCTTCCAGTCTCTACCTCCTGAGGGCTGGGATTACAAGCAGTGCTGCGGTGCCTAGGTTTTTATGAGGGTGCTGAACTCAGGTCTGCATGCTCTCTCAGCAAGCACTTTACTGAAGGAGTCATCTCCTCAGTCCCAACTAAACACCAGATTTTTAAGATGAACCTTGAAAGATGCACAAAATTTATCTAGACAGAAAGCAGGACAGACAAGGCACCGACTCCTGCAAGGCTGGGAGAGGGGGTGGTTGTCACTTCTGGTGAGACAGTGTGTCAGCTCAACTCTCTGCCGAGAGGAGAGAACAGGGCCCAGCCGGGTCTCCTCAGGGCTGAGCAGGATGGTGAGTGTCGAGACTCAGATCTCCTGCCATCTGGAGAATAACTAACCCGAGCAGTACAGGGGTCTGTCAAAGCAGGAACTCGTTTTATTGTATCAGTCTTTTGTTTATATAGGGATGAGGGAGGAGGTGGGGATTTCTGGTGGGGTGAGATGCCTTAGGGGGCAGGGAAGGGTGTTGGAGGGTATGGGGTGACTGACAGGGCTAATAAAGTTATTCGACATCAGCGGTAGCTAGGCAAAGGCAGGCTTAAGCAGGTCCTGCTGAGTCGCTCCAGTACGGAAGTGACTGAGACAGGTCTCTAAACTCGAGCAAAGGCTCAGGCTCCCTCACTAGGCCTCAGTAACTGGCCGAATAAGGCCCAACAACAGTGTCCTTACAGCGTGCCTCACTGAAGGAGTAAGTGGGTGGCTAAATCGTGCCACAGACCCAACACTCCACGTGACCTTTTTGGTTGTTGTTGGATCTTAAACTCACTGTGTTCAAAACCGAAGTTAGAACCCCAAAGTGTTTCTCTTCTGTTTCCCACCAGAAATGTGTCACCCACAATGTCACCATTTCTCTAGCCAACCTCTCGTCCAATTCCTTTATGTCTACTGTGCACACTTCCCACCTCTAGGTCAAGCCGCCATCCTGGGCTGGGGTGTAACTCAGTGTGGTAGGGTGCTTTCCCAGCAGGCATAAGGCCCTGGGTTTGATTCCCTGCATTGGAAACTGAAAGCCTCCTACTGGGTCTTCTTGTCACCAGCCTCTTGTTGGAACTAGGGAGAATGGTTGAGAATTAAACCCTTCTCTACCAAAACCAACCAACCAACCAACAAACACAACAAAGAGTTTCAGTGGCTTAGCCTTGCACGTGGGTTCAAATCTAGCCTCCTTGTTTGGTCTAGAAGCCTATGCATGTTCGGGCTTTTGTATACCAATTCTCTGTTTTCACCCCAATTTAGTTCAACAGTGATACCAACCCAGTCATCTGTATGATGACTTCAGACACCAGATGACCGTTACCCTGAGCTGAGTTCAGTTGGGATGGGCTCACAAGAGGCCGACTAGTTAGGGAGGCATGCGGTGGAACTTTAGGTGGCGTTTCGGGAGAGCAGACCTCTTCCCAAGTGTTACAGCTCCTATGACAGAAGCTCTGTGAAGATGGAGTAGTTCTCGAACACTTTTAATCCTGCTGGATAGGATTCTTATATACAGTTTTGGGGTGGGTCAGGGTCTGCCAACAGGTACTTCTCATTGGCTTGGTCTGAGAGCTTGGGGAAACCTTATCTGCATGTGGAAGGGCTTGGTGCTGCTCCTACATGACTGATGGCCACACACTTCTCTGTGGGGAACTGTGGGAGGCTGTAGCTGTGACAGGAGCCAGGGGCCCAAGGGGCGTGGCACCTTCCCTTGCAGGCGGCAGTCACCTGCTGGTTCTCTGGGGGTTCTAAGCTTGAGCTCAACTGGGGACCAGGTTGCCTATCACAGCTCACTGCCCCACACTAATACACTGGAATGGCTCAGAACTCAAGAAAGTGCTTAGCTTTCCTACAAAGGTACAGCTCAGACAGCAATGAAACAGCCACATGGGGAAGGTCTGGAGTAGCCTGCAGCTCAGAGCCGCCACGCTCTGTCCCTGTGGGGTCAGGGAGCATCACC
Source organism: Tokudaia tokunoshimensis (assembly GCA_036184795.1). Classification (NCBI taxonomy): domain Eukaryota; kingdom Metazoa; phylum Chordata; class Mammalia; order Rodentia; family Muridae; genus Tokudaia; species Tokudaia tokunoshimensis. The sequence goes on from BTHU01000014.1 coordinate 9,103,817, forward strand.
GTTCCACCAACCAGCAAGCTCCACCAACCTTCAGGGTCCAGAGATGTCATCAGGATTTGTTGCTTTGGCGTGGGTGGATGCAACCATGCGTCAGGTGACCAAATTCAATCAATGCTCCCCCTTCCCTTTCAGTGCCAAACTTTGAAGTCATCTGACTGGTCCGTCTTGTCATCTGTCCCCACCTCGAGACTCTCTAGGGACCCACATGAGTCACTTCTTTAGCATGACAAAGACTGTCCTAGTGGATAAGCAGTGCCAAGCTTCTCAAAGCTCTGAGCTAAAAACCAGGAACAAAGAACTTTTATTCCTCCTCGGGGCCTCTGTCTTCACCTTGCTCAGGCTGTCCTAGCTAGGTGCTGCAGACACCTGACTTTGAAAGTCCTCCCTTCTCCTCAGATGGTGTCACCAGCTCTCCCTCACACTCACCCTCTGCTCCCCCCAACCTGAGGACTGCGGTCAGAAAGGCCTGTCTTGTCCCCGCTGACATCCTCCTGCCAGTTCACTCATCTGCCTCGTGCCTCCATTCTCAGTCTGCGGCGTATTTGCTTTACACTTGTTTTATCCTCCATACAACTGAGGTTCCCCCCCCCCCCCACAAGACAGTCTTGATTGCCCTTATCTTGTCTCTGCCAGCGTAAAACCAAACATAAATATTTGTCACACCGAAAGCTAAAGTGGAGATGATAAGAATATGACAGGGCCAGATCTTCAAAGGGGGAGATCACTGACTGCTGCAAACTTCAGCTTTTATGAGAACAGCGGTACGGGGTAGCTTGTCACATAATAAGCAAGAGCGTGGCAGGCGTTTGGGGAATGTGTCCGGTGTGGAGGATGTCTGCAGAGTACTGGATGAAAGGACCAGTGGCTGGAGGCTCTAACAAAGTCACCACAGGAGCTGCAGACAAGGATGAAAGCCAGAGGCTTCCCGGAAGGGCGCCTTTGACAAGCTTCCCTTTGGCTTTAACTATAACTTTTTTATCTCCTGCCCCTAGATGGACTAACGATTAGCACCTTGTCTCACGTGCTTGCGCTTCTTTCCACGTTTGTGAGCACACGCATCCATCTGTATTCTTTGAAATCTTTCGAGACTGTTCTAAACATCATGCTCTTTCTTTTCTGTGAACGTCAGATAGAGAGCGAGTTTCCCGGTAACGAGACAAGTTAACATAGACACGGCACTTACTGAGTCCAGCAATCTAATGATGCGGCACTAATCCGAACCCTAATCCAGGATCGTAGGAGTTGTGATGCCTCTCTATAAGCTTTTAGTCTGGGACAGTCTTTTCTTTGATCTTCCGATGCTGACGTCTTTGAAATGGACTGGCCAGGGTCAGTTTCCTTGTAGAATGGCTCAGTTAGGGTTTGCTCATATTCATATTATTGGACCCAGAGTGTGTCTACTGGAACGATCTCGTGTTCTTCTCAGCTTTAAGCGAGAGGTGCATGACCCCACCTCGTCATGCTCTGGTGGCATGGAGTTTGATTGCTTGGTGAAAGTGGCTCCTGCCAAGTTTCTGTACTGAAGATGAGGTGACCAGTGGGTGATCCCTGCAGCACCTTAGTGTTTAATGTGCTATGAGACCGTGTATATATGCGTTTGAACCCAATAGTTTTAGCTTACATAGGCAATGCTTCCTAAATCAGTTATGCCCACGACAGATGCCAAATTAGGTATTTGCCGCCATCGCTCCTTCTGCATCTGTTGGTTGGCATTCTCCTGAAAGGAAGAGGGTTTAGGTTTTTGCTGTTGTTGCTTATTTTGGGCCCATGGATTCTTATTGAATAGATTATACTTAACGGCTGTCGTTATTCATTTGAACCGCCCAGTCGCTCTAGTTTATTCGGCCGGAGGCATCACAGATAGACTCATATCCCACGTTTGGCCTCACCCATCCAACCTAGATTTTTTCTTTTCCTTTCTTTTCTATTCTTTTCTTTTTTTTCAGGGCTGAGGATTTCATCCAGGGCCTTGTGCCTACTAGGTGAGCACTTTACCTCAGAGCTGCAGCGCTAGCCCAAACCCTCATGTTCAGACACGTTCCCCATCCCCACAATAGTGTTGCCAGATCCACATGAGCTTTCCGGCCCTCCTTCTGCATCAGCCATTTCTCCCAAGTTTCCAATCCCCGTTAGTGTGTGTGTTGGGGGGGGGGAGTAGCACTTAAAGGGCAAGACCTGGGAGCTGAGTGCATTCTCTGCTATCGGAATGCCAGGCCACTGCCTTCTTCTTGTTTCTCACTACTGTGATAAAATACCTGCTAAAAGCAACGTCAAGGAGCAAGGGCTTATTTAGCTAACAATCCTAGGTCTCAGTCCATCCCTGTGGTCAAGGCTGTAGAAACTGAACATAGCTGGTCTCATCCATTCACATCACCCAGGTGCTCAGGGAATGGCGCCGCCCACAGTGGGGTGGGGTGGGGCTCTCCACTTCAACTGATGTAATCAAGATAAGTCCCAAGAGACATGCTCCCAGGCCCACCTTAATCTAGGCAACTCCTCACAGAGACTCCCTTCAGGGTGATTCTTGATTGTGTCAAATGGACAATTAAAACTATTCATTGTGGCCATTTTTTCCCCCTACCAAACATTTACTCATAAAGTAAAGGAGATTTAGCTCAGGATTATAGAATAACAACCGAGGCTCTGACCAATGATTCCTCATGATCTGATCATGGAAACTTTCATGAAAAAGCTATCAGAGACATTTTTATTGATTTTTTTATTCTTTGAAAATTTCACACATATATATAGCATATCTCGATCTGATGCATCCAGTCACCCCATTTCACCTCACATCCCTAGTACATCTCCCTCTGAACCTCATCGTCTCCCCCCCCTTCCCCTTCGTCTTCATAATTCCACGTTGATGCTGCCTATAAACGTTTGAGTGTGGCATCGTCCACTCAGACATGGGTGATCTGTCAGTAGTCACTCCTCCAAGAAAAGTGATTCTCCCATCATCCAAACCAGGGTTAATGCAAACATTCAAAATGCTTTTGTGGGGCTGGAAGGTAGCTCAGATCATAAGATGCCTGTTGTGCAAGCATGACCCAAGTTCGAATCCCCAGAACCCACTTTAAAGCCTAGGCAGAGTGGCACAAGCCTGCACGGGGGTAGAGGCAGGGGGATGAACAGATATACAGGAAGCTCACTGGACAGCAAGGAGCAGTATTGGTGAGCTCTTGATTCAATGAGATACTGTGCCTCAAAAACAGAAAGGTGGAGAGTGACTGAGGGAAGACACCGAAGGCTAGCCTCTGGCTCCGTGTGTGTATACATCACATGTATATATATGTGTATATATATATGTAGATGTACATGATGTACATGATGTATATGATGTACATGATGTATATGTATGTGCATGTGCACGTACATGTATATGATATGTATGCTGTATATGTATGATGTATATGTATGATGTATATGTATGATGTTAGATGTATGATGTATATGTATATGTATATGTATATATGCGCATTAACAAGTACAACCCCCTCCCAAATAACAAGCTTTTAAAAAGAATCATCCGGGAGTGCTGGCTTATACCTTTAATTCCAGGAAAGCGAGGCAGGTGGATGGCTGCAAGTGTGAGGTCAGCCTAGGCAACATAGTGAATTCGAGGCCAGCTTAGATTCAACATCCCTTTACTCCTTTGTAGACTTTAAATTTTGCCAGCAAACACCTTTCAAGTCACTAAGACTGGCTTTTAAACTCCCTCCAGCTTCTAAGCCCTGGCGTAGGTGGAGTATCCTATCACGAAAAGTGCTAGCAGCCCGCAGCTAGCTGTCAGAGCTACCTGACAGATGGTGGACACCTGTGCCAGGCTCCGGTGGGGACTTTCTGGACTAGTTTTTATAGACTGTAAGTGAATTGGTGCTGACTCAGCATTAATTAGTGCTGACTCAGCATCAATGGTGGGGGAGGCACTGAAGGTTCTCCCAGTCTAACCCGTACATTAAACTGGATGGGATTAAATTCAGAGCCCTGAGATGATTGATTCCCAGTGACTTACAGCTCCCAGGAGGTGGGCAGTGAGCCTTTTCCTATTTGACTTCTCGACAGAAGGATGCCTTTACCCAGAGGACAGGCACGCTCACAAGCCCTTCCCTCTCCCAAACCTGCCTCTCTCAGCAGATATTTTGACATGTTGGGTCTGGTTTCCTTCTCACTACTTACTGGAAGCACAGACGAGTTATGAATAGAAGCGGAATTCCCTTTGGCTGGGTTTTGAGCCCACCTGGAAAGTTCTTTTGGACTTTTAAGCAACTGGAAAAATTGAATTAGGGAACACAGCCCTGAGCCACTCCGTCTGCTCAGGGGCGAGCATCTGTTTCCAGGGGTGCCGGGGGAACCCCAAGCACTGATCTGTTTTCATCTCTTGGAAAGAGGCATGCTCTGAGCTGTGGGAGGAGAGTCCAGAACTGTGCGCAGCCTGCCTTCCTCCTGTCTACAGTGGACATGAAATGTCGTCGTAACTGCCCGATGGAGTCCGAGATGGAGAAATATACAGCTTGTTTTCTTTTGAGGCAGGGTTTCACAGAAGCTCTGGTCGGCCTTGAACAAATGGTAACCCATGTTAGCCCTCAGGAGTGTGCCAGCATGCCCGGCGGAAATTTGTATTGATCATGAAATAAAGCAGAAGAAAAGTAGTTTCTGCCAGACGGGCTGCGTCAGAGCGTGTATGTTTTGGAGCAGCTTTTGAGGTGCGTGGGAGGAGTGACACATGTGGAGAAGACTCTCTAAGGGACCAGCCTTGCTCTCCAGGGACCTTATGGGCGTTATCCATGATAGGAAGTACAGTCTGGGGCAGAGGACTGGTTTAAGACAGTGCGCTGCACACCAGTTGATACGATCATCATTAGTACTATGAAAACATACAGGGTTGGAAACACGAACATGTTCAGTAATGGGCTGAGTCCCGTGCTTCGTGTGGGTTCCACAGGACACGGCTAACCACAGAGCTCAGGACATGACCCACGGCAGAGCTCCTCAGAACGGGGCCCACCGCTGAGCTGGGACTATTCTTTTTGTTTTTTTTTTTTTTTTTTTTGTCTTTTGTTTCCCGAGACAGGGTTTCTCTGTGTAGCCCTGGTTGTCCTGGAACTCACTCTATAGACCAGGCTGGCCTTGAACTCAGAAATCCTCCTGCCTCTGCCTCCCAAGTGCTGGGATTAAAGGCGTGCGCCACCACCGCCCGGCTGGGACTATTCTTTTATATGTTTTTCTTTCTTGATTGTTGTCTTAGTCAGGGTTTCTATTCCTGCACAAACATCGTGACCAAGAAGCAAGTTGGGGAGGAAAGGGTTTATTCAGCTTACACTTCCACACAGCTGTTCATCACCAAAGGAAGTCAGGACTGGAACTCAAGCAGGTCAGGAAGCAGGAGCTGATGCAGAGGCCATGGAGGGATGTTCCTTATTGGCTTGCTTCCCCTGGCTTGCTCAGTCTGCTTTCTTATAGAACCCAAGACAACCAGCCCAGGGATGGCACCACCCACAACGGGCCCTCCCCCCTTGATCACTAATTGAGAAAATGCCCCACAGCTGGATCTCATGGAGGCATTTCCTCAAGGGAGGCTCCTTTCCCTGTGATAACTCCAGCCTGTGTCAAGTTGACACACAAAACCAGCCAGTACAATTGTGTTTTAAGTTTTAAAAATGTCAAGCTCAAAAAAAATTTCAAGGAAAGTATATTGAACCACTGTATAACTTTTACCTGTGATCAACAGCTTTAAACCTTTGGTTGAATTTTGAATGTTTGGTGTGTGTGTGCTTGTGTGTGTTTGTGTGTATGTTTGTGTGTGCATGCATGTGTTTGTGTGTGAATATTTGTGTGTGTGCTTGTGTGTTTGCATGTGTGTATGTGTGTGTTTGAGTGTGCATGTATGTGTGTGCGTGCATGAGCTTAGATGCACTTTTTTCTAAGCCATCTGGATGTTAGTTACATGCTCAGCACCTTTACATCTCAACATTGCACATCTAAGTACAAGTACATTCCCTATGTACCACAAAACTACAAACTAGGGGATTTAATTATCATATGACTATTATCTCCGGTACAGACCGTATTAAAACTCCCCATATGCCAGCAACGCCCATCATCAGTGCTCAGTGTTTTGATGATCCTATTGAGTATCCTTCCTCCGCTTTGAAGTCCTGGCCATAGAACCCAGGCCTTCATGCCAGGCAAGTACTTTTAAGCTGGGACTTTTCGGTTCAGGAAGATAGGCATTTTTTCAACAGCAACGTGTTTCCTTAATATTACAAAAGAGAAATCTGTACATCTGACAGAGCGTTAATTCATCTCTCAACCTTACCAGAGACACTCCTGATTGCAAACAATAATTAACACTAACACAGAGAGTTAGACCTAGCCAAAGCTCAGGTGAGAAGAGATTGCAGAAAGCTCAGCCCTAGACGGAACATATGTATACCGCACCCCCTCTTCCAAGGGGGCTCCGAGCTCGTTGCTGAAGAGGGGGTAGAACAGAGTAAGGGCCAGAGATAGTGGGTGGCTACAAGGAAACTGTGTTCTGGACACACAGGGCAGCTGCACACGTGGACTCACAGTGGTTGTGACACTGTCTATAAGACCTGCGCAAGACCAAACCAGACTAAATCCGAGGGGGGCGGGTCATGAAATCCCGTGGGGGCGGAGCACGAAACCCCACCCCTGCGGAGCTATTGGCAATTGGTAGCGGCTGGGAGAGGGAGAGGCAATGTTCCCTAAGATTGATTGCTGCCCCTGGTTAGTTGACACTGCCCTAGTGGAAAACCTCTCATCCAAGAGTCTTTGGACAACACAAATTGGTCTTAACGGGCTTTTTAGTTAAAGCTGTAACCAAGGCAACTTCTGAAAGAGAGGATTTAACTCGGCTTATGGTTTCAGAGGATTGGAGTCTGTGACGGCAGCGAAGAGCTCACCGAGAGCTCACCGAAAATGATGGAGACAGAGCAAGTCTTTTGAAACCTCGAAGCCCACCCCAATGACAGGCTTCCTCCAGCAAGACCGGGAGTGATTCCTAATCCTCAAGCCACGCATTAGCCAAAGACCAAGTATTTAATCGTGTGAGGCTATGGGGCATTCTCATTCAAACTATCACAACGGGTTTAATTTGAAAAAGAACTCAGATTGTGTGGGAAGGGAGGAGAGGGTGGGCCTGGGGAGAGTTGAATATTGAGTGAATATGATCAAATACTTTTCTTAGAGAGCTGATAAAATATTCTTAAAATCTGCATATAATAAAAATTTACAAAATGAAAACTAAAAAGGGGGATTCCCTAGAGCCTCGTATCCTAGAGAGACACTGATATTGATTCCCTCCATTTTCCTATGCGTAAACACATATTTTGTTAAAAGTGGGTTAATAGCGCACATACCGTTTTTGAAAACTTCACGGGACTGCTTTGATGGCCATTCTGTCATCTCACAATATCCATTTTGTTAAAATTTTAGCCACAAAACTCATCGGCCTCTAATCATCTCAGAGCATAAGAGAAAAGAGAAAAAGCATTTTTTTTCTCATCTCTGCCTTCCAGTTTTTCTCTCTTGAAGGGACTCTAAGACTTTTCTTAACTATTTCTTTCCAGAAACTGTCTATGTGTACATTATTATGTATACACATTGAAACACACTTCCTACTATCTGAATGGTACTCACTTGATTAATGGATCACAAAGTAGTCGGTTGAAATCTATCCTGTGGAATCTCAGATTTTCCCTGTGCTCTCACTTCAGTGACCATTCTTGTGGCCAGGTGTTTGTATACAGCTACAACTGTTCCTTTAAGTCAGTGTCCAGAAGATGACGATCTGCGAGCTTAAAAGTCCCGGACAACATAAGAATGTCCCTGCCAGTTTGTCTGCTGTGCCAGATTCACATTAGCAGGCAACATTGAAAAAAAAAAGTCTCACTGTGCAGCCCTGTGTGGAAATAAAAAGAAAAGAAGTCGAGCGGGGAGGAAGCGGCGTGCACGGGAAAGGAGCGAGTGCGCCCAGGCAGGACAGCGGCGTGTGGGTCTCGCTCAGGCCGAGATGGCAGCGTCTGCCATATGAGATACAGGCGGACGTTGAGTGGGGATTGGGAGAGCAGGCAAGACGTGCGCATGCGCCTCAGCGCAAGAACGAGTGAGTGCGAACCATGGCGCAATAACGAGCGAGTGCGAGCCGAGCGCCGCTGCCAGCTAGCGAGCACAGACAGAGAAATCTCTCTCAGAGGGCAGGGCCGTCCTGGTGTAGGTTTGACTGTGTGGCTGAGACGCTGTTGCTACTGAGAGGTGGCCTGGTTGAGTCTCTGGCGGCTTGAAACGCCCTGGTGAATTCAATAGGAGACGGCTCATATCTTTAATGTTTTATTATTAAGAAAACAGAAAGAAAAAAGAGATAGAAAGATAAAGAGAAAGAAGATAATAGATAAGAAAAGCCATGACCATGTGGAAAGGGGAGAGAATAGAGAAACGAGAGAGATAGATAAAGAAAAGGGCCAAGAGAGAGAGAGAGAGAGAGAGAGAGAGAGAGAGAGAGAGAGAGAGAGAGAGAGAGAGAGATACTTATAATGAGTCGGGTTGCCAGGTAACCCAGGGGCGGGGAGAGCCTGGCTGCAGCCAGGTGACTGCAGAGGTGGAGTCAGGTTAGAACCTGGGGGCCTGGCTACACGTGACAGATGGCTACAGGAGTATGGCGTTGTCTCACACTAAAGTCCCACAGCCCTGGCTGTTCTGGAACTCAGAATGTGGACCTGACTGGCCTCGAACTCACAGATCTGCCCATCTCTGTCTCCTGAGAGCTTGTACCATCGCCTCCAAGGCAACACTGAATTCTTAAAAACTTGGAAAAGTAAAGTTCAAGACATCTGTGGGAGCTGAGTTAGACCTACTCTGTCCAGCATGGTAGCTACCGAGCCCCCGGGATGTGGTCAGTCTGAATAGCAACATTCTGTGAGAGAAAAATACATACCATATTTCTAAGACAGGACATAGAAGAATTAAGAAGTCCAATAATGCCGGGCGGTGGTGGCACACGCCTTTAATCCCAGCACTTGGGAGGCAGAGGAAGGCGGATTTCTGAGTTCGAGGCCAGCCTGGTCTACAGAGTGAGTTCCAGGACAGCCAGGGCTACACAGAGAAACCCTGCCTCGAAAAACCAAAAAAAAAAAAAAAAAAAAAAACAAAAAACAAGAAGTCCAATAATAATAATAATAATAACAATAATTCTGTATATCTCGCTCTCTGTCTCTCCCCTCCACCAGTGTGTGTGTGTGTGTGTGTGCGCGTGTGTGTGTGATATGTATGTGGAGACAGCACTGAATTAAATATTGAATTCAATAGTCATTGTCAGCTGACCTCTTCTAGCTCTCTCCACCTTGCTTTGTGAGGCGGAGCCTCTCAATGAGCTTGTAGTTCAGCAACCTAGTCAGACCATCTGGTCAGTGAGCTGCTAGGAACCTCCTGTCTCTGCCCCAGTCCTGTGAAACCACACAGTGTTTTTTTGTTGTTGTTGTTTGTTTTTTGTTTTTTGTTTCCCGAGACAGGGTTTCTCTGTGTAGCCCTGGCTGTCCTGGAACTCACTCTGTAGACCAGGCTGGCCTCAAACTCAGAAATCTGCCTGCCTCTGCCTCCCAAGTGCTGGGATTAAAGGTGTGCACTGCCACTGCCCGGCCGACACCACATAGTTTTACGGTGGCCTCTGGAGACCTGAATTCCAGCCGTCATGCTCATGCAAACAGTGTAACCACAGAACCACCCCCTCTCCTGTCCCCTTCCCCCGTCATGCTCATACAAGCACTGAAGCCTCAGAGACACGCCCCTCCCCGTCATGCTCACACAAGCACTGTAACCACAGAGCCACGCCCCCTCCACCCCTCCCCATCATGCTCACACAAGCACTGTAACCACAGAGCCACGCCCCCTCCACCCCTCCCCATCATGATCACACAAGCACTGTAACCACAGAGCCACGCCCCCTCCACCCCTCCCCATCATGATCACACAAGCACTGTAACCACAGAGCCACGCCCCCTCCACCCCTCCCCATCATGATCACACAAGCACTGTAACCACAGAGCCACGCCCCCTCCACCCCTCCCCGTCATGCTCACACAAGCACTGTAACCACAGAGCCACGCCCCCTAATGATTTTTACACTTATTGAAATGATAATATTTGAGGTATATTACATCAAATACAGCACATTACTAAAATTAATATTCCTTCCTTTCACGGCTTAATATGGCTACCAGGGCATTTATAAGCACATGGGTGGTTTTTGTTATATTACCTTGCACTTCTATTGGCCATCATAAAGTAGGACCGTGACACGGCGGCTTCTTTGTGGGTAAAACCTGCGCCATAGTGCGCCCTCTTGATCCGCTCACTTCCTGTTCCTGTCCCACTTACCCATCCGTTTTTGCCACAGTTATTCCCTGGTCTCAGAGCCAAGGTCAGCCCTTGAATACTCCAGGACTTTCTCAGGGATGATCAATAAAGGTGTCGAGGTTACGATGTGAGTGTAATGTGCATTGACTGGCCTATCAGAACCTACTGTTAAGTATAAACTCCAAATTGCAATTGTTTATAATTTGTTATTTTAGAATGTATGCAAATCTAGGCTTTCAGCATGGATTGAGTCAGCACCAAGTTCCTTTCAGAGTGCCCACCCCCACCCCCACCCCACCCTCCCATCCCAGGGTAGGAACAAATGGGATACCCGTATATGAGAGCCAGGGCATCCGTGGGAACTGGTCAACTCTGTGCCTCTCTGTCCTGTCCTCCCCCCCTTCCCCTCCCCTGCTCTCCCTTCCCCCCTCCTTCCCTCCCCTATCCTATCTTATCCTATTCTACTCAATAACATGAAAACAATGGAATGGCATCTACAGTTTTAGACTGGAGCAGTCAGCACTATGTGTTGGCATTGAGTCTAGGCTCCGCCCCACAGTTACCTGGCAACAGTCAGTTGCGCCTGACTCCCTATAAAAGGGGCTGCTCGCCCCTCCTCACTCTCCTGCTCTATTGCTCTCCTCTGTCCTCTTGCTCCTACTCCCCCCACCTCCCCATTCCCCTTCCTCCTTTCTCTCCACGTACTCCTGGGCCAGCCTCTATTCCTCTTCTTTCTCTCTCTGCCTTTCTCTGTCTCTACCGCCCCCTCAACTCCCCTCCCCATGCCCTGAATAAACTCTATTCGGGACCCCTCAGCACGGACCCGCAGAGGCACCCCCTTCCCCCACACCTGGCTGCACATCCACCAAACATATTCCTTCTCTCCTTATCTTTTTATAAAACACAACGCTTTATGAACACGGGCAGGACTCTGGCTTCTCTCTCCATCGTCTCCACTTTCTGAAGTTCAGTTTGCTCGCTGTCTCTAAGGTACACACTGACTGGACTCAACCCTACCCGAGGCGCACACACCTTCACCCAGTCGCAGGCAGGCTCCTCTCTCCTGCACCCGCTGCTTCCTGTGGTCCCCAGGTCGGAGATAATGCAGGCTGGGTGAAGGAGAGAGGCCTGTGGGTCAATCACGACCCCATTTCTTTTTCCAGTTCTATTGTTGGCTCACAGTGTGTTCTTTGAATCCCTTTCTCACTGGTCTCAGCTTTACAGTAACAAACACAGCCAGAGCAAAGCTATACCTTGAAGTATTTTTGGCTCACTTCTGTGCGTCTCTGAAATGGGGCCCAAACCCTTCCCTCATTCCATTGTTACAGCCAAAAGCCACTATAAGGAAGCCATCTGGCAAGGGGGCTTAAAACCAAAGGCTTTGTTCCGACCTGCCAGGATCGTGCCTTTGTTTGGTTTTGTTTCGTTCTGCTTTTGTCTTAGGCTTAATTGGGGGAGAACAGTGTTCCTAGTCCTTCTGAATGAACTCAGGTTTCCTTAAGAAAATTGGGTGCATTAAAGAACTGCTATAAACTTTTTAAAAGATTGAGCGTTCTCTGTAGCCGACTCCCCTACAGGTGATGAGGAAGGGGTGTGTCTTAGGCCGAGGCCTGAGATCTGAAGAGGCGCGGTCTTTGCTCCATAACTGTTTTCCCAGAGGGATGAACTAGGGGGAAATATCGTCTAAGCCTTCATGTTTGCAAGCCATGAACAGGGGGCGCAGTGTCCTCCTTCCTTCCGTGTTCAGATGGCGTCAATAAGCTAAGACAAAAGAAATTGCTCCTTTAGCTTCCATTGTCTTGATTGACTCTTGAAAATCTTTCCTAACATCAAATTGTGTGATTATAAATAATAATAAAATGCTTTCACTCTATCCAAAATCCTTATTTATACACTGGCAAAAATTCCAAAGCTCTCTCTGCTGTTATAGTCAGCTGTAGGTTTTGCAGAACATTGACTTCAGACGGTTCGGCCTCTGCACACCTAAAAGCTAAGCATATATCTCTTCCCATTACTCAAGGGTTTTATGGATTTAACTCTTTTTAAGAATTAATTTGTTTTAACTAATTAAATAACTTAATTAAAATGTCTAAATTTAAATGTTTAATAAATAATTAATCATTGGTTTTAAAATTATGTATATGTGTATGTTTGTTTGTGCACAGACTCGTGTTTGTGTGTGTGTGTGTGTGTGTGTGTGTGTGTGTGTTAATACAAGTGCAGGTGGCGGAGGAGTCCAGAGGCATTGGATTCCCCGGAGTTAGAGTTATAGGTGAGCAACTTGATTCAGGTGTTGGGAAGTGAACTCTGTTCCTCTGGAAGACCAGTAAATACTTTTAACCAGTGAGTCATCTCTGTAGGCCCAGATTTAATTTTTCATAGTGACAATGTTGGGTGAACACAGTTAAGTAGACGTCTAGCACCATTGGGTGAGCCAAGTAACTCCCAACACCCAGGGCCTTCTTTGGGTGAACAGTTAATGAGTAGAACAGTTGCTTAAGGCCTTTCTCATCAGCAAGACTAAACCACTATCAACGACGGAAGATTCCAAATCAGAACACCAAGTCCTGAATTTTCATGGTTCAAAACCCTCAGAAAGAGGACGGTTTTGTACCCTTTACATTTTTATTTTCAGATTCCTTTCCAAACCGTGACCATCCAGTTTCACTTGCCTTCCTAATGTTTGAGAGTGTTGTTATATAAATGACAGTTCAACACACACGAACCCCCCAAACACACAGTGCAGTTTCGAAGATCTTATGTCCGTGTCCACAGATGGTCTTAGCAGTTACAACAGCCCAGCACTGGTGTGTTCGGCGCACGCGACTGCAGCGGCACGAGACACCATACCTGGCCTAACCGTTCCACGGGGGGGGGCTTTATTAGTAGGGGAGGGGACGGACAAGGATGCCGGCGGGAAGGAAGAGGGAAAAAGAAAGAGAAAGAGAGGGAGGCGCTGCCCAAATGTATACGAACGATGACGTAACCACAGGTAAAGTAGGCCCAGTGAATTCTGGGTATATAGCGTCCGTTACCTTGGCGACAGGCCTACCTGTGGCCCTGTCCCGTATGACGTCACAGAAGGTCTCGGTACTAACAAGCACCCCACTCAGGATGTCGGGTACCCTCCACTGTCTCCCATGACCAAAGGCTCAATAGGACATTGCCTCAGGGTGCAGTGGTGCTGACGAGTATCAGGGGAGTCACATGACCGTAGTCACGTGACACACCAGGCTTTACGGAGCCACCGCTGCGTCCCTTCACGCGCTGTCACGCTCAGTTGGAGCAGTCCATGAACAAAGTCATGTGTGCCTCAGCCTGAAGGTAGAGACATTTTTAGAGACCCACAGGAGCAGCTCGGTGGTTTTTTTTACTCTGTTTTCCTGTGCTCTCTAAAGTGGATCTTATAGAGGTCACCAGTGTCAGGGAGAAAGGCAGAAGGTCCAGGAGGAGAGGTGACATGCCTTTGTACTTAAAGGTTACCATTCTCCTGGCAATCAAGCCTCTGTCCTCACACCAGATCTTGCTTTCCTCAGTGGAAATAACCCCTCAGAACTCGAGAATCTCACCAGCACTTTGTATTTCAAGTCTCTTTCTAGCTCCCCAAACGCCCCAAACTCTGGCTTCTTCAGTGATATATCCCAAACTCACGCTTACATCCAGCTGAATGAGGACTTCCTCCTGCTCTGGTGAAAAAAAAAACGGTCCCAGACTACGTTTGGGAGTTGGATGTGAGCGGCAGAGACCATGTGGGGACAACGTGGGGACAAGAGGGCGGAACTGGGCAGTGAACAGGGTGGAGTGGCTGGAACGTTCCGGAAAGGCGTCCTCCATGATGACATTTCACTCGGGCTCTGTTTTCTCTCTGCAGAACGACATCTTTGAGTGGGCCAGGGACCACTGAGTTCACCACAAGTATTCAGAGACAGATGCAGACCCCCATAGCGCCCGTTGAGGTTTCTCTTCTCCCACATCGGGTGACTGTTGGTCCACAAGCATCCAGATGTCATTGCTGTTGCTGATCTGCTTGCTGACCCTGTGGTCCAGTTCCAGAGAAAGTGAGTGAATGGATATCAAAGGGACCATGGGAGGTGGCAAAGGAGAGTGCTGCAATCATATCCCCAGGACAGTCCCCTCTCCCTGCCCCGTCCCCACCCCCGGTCCTCAGCTGGTCTCGTTCTGAGAGATTGTCTGTCCATTAATTGAGTCCTGTCCATGTTTGTTTTGAATTTCAAGTTTCACATGTAGTGGGTTTCCATTCATCCTGGCTTCGTTCCCTCAGGTCTTGCCTGACTGATTTCATGAAATTTGTCTGTTTCCCTTCTCTTCTGCCTGAGCTTCCCTAGGGAGGCAGAGGGAGGGGTCCAACCTTATATAGTGACACGCTTGACTCCAGCACAACTGATTCTTTCCAGGTGTCTCGCTCAGTTCTCTCCCAGAGCTCCTGCTGCCCCATGGAAATGTGGCACTGCTAGGTTACCTGCCGTGTAAAGAACACCGGACCACATATCAGGGTGCTTCAAAGTACTCATGGCTCAGAGGTTAAGAGCACTGACTGCTCTTCCAGAGGTCCTGAGTTCAATTCCCAGCAACCACATGGTGGCTCACAACCATCTGTAATGGGATCCAACGCCCTCTACTGGGGTGTCTGAAGAGAGCAACAGTGTACTCATATAAATAAAATAAATAAATCTTTTTCTTCTTTCTTTCTTTCTTTCTTTCTTTCTTTCTTTCTTTCTTTCTTTGTTTTTAAAAAAAGAACCCATGTGTCAGCCAACAACTAAGTGTGCTTAGTTGACTGCCATTTGCAGGGCAAATCTAGTTTCAACAAGCACATGAAGGAAGGCTGCGTATAATGGTGTCAGCAAGAGGAAATCATCCTTCACCTTCTAGCCAGGCACTGTTGTGCCTCCACATACAGCGTTCATGTTAATCAGGTATGCAACGGTGGCCACGTCAAGAGCATTGGTAAACAGGCTTGTTGTTCCCAAAGCAATGGATCTGTGTGTGACAAGGACAACCTTGGGGCCATATCTCGCTCCGGGCTTTCTTTGTAATAACACGGGGACTTGGTGGTTATTCAAGACCATCCCAGACAGGCTGGAGTCAGCTGGGGGCCTATCAGTCCAAAATCTGTTCAGGTGGAAACTGGGAACAAAAAGGAAGTGTGGTTCAGACTGTCCTCCTGAGCAGAGGAGTGGGAAAGTATTCAGAGGGAGCCGCCCTGATCCGGCCATGCTCCCACTGGCCAGTGAACGGATTACCACTTCAGCAGTGATACTCCACAGCTTTGGGAAGATATACTGCAGGTAGAAGGATGGCTGGCACATAGTCAGAGCCCACAGACGCCACGATGTCATTCACAGGTAGCTGCTGGCCGGGATGTGCTTTCCTCTGTTTCCATTGTTTCACTGTAAGGTCTCTGCTCTTCCAGGCAAACACACCCAGTGCCACAAGCCAAACGTCTTAGAGCAGAAACTAACACAGTGTTCTCAAGCGGTGATGTGATTTTCTGATTTTGAGTTTTTAACCATGCAAATAAAAAAAGTCATGGGGTTGGAGACACAGCTTCGTGAGACACATGAACCCATCATGCGTGAGGCTACAGGTTCAATCCCGAGATTGCAAAACTGCCGAGAGAGAAAAGGGGAGAGGGAAGAGAAAGAGGGAGAGAGAAAAATCATTAGAGACAAGAACAGGGGAGCAGAATCACCCGCAATCCTACCGCACAGACACTGCCACTATTAATATCAAGCTGTCTCTGTGTTTGGGCATAGATATGATGTATTTGGTGTGATGGCAGTCACGATGCGTATGTGATTTTATGTCTCGCTTTTAACTTCAGATTACATTACACACATCATCGTCAAAGCCTTTGGGCCAATTCTTCAGTCGAGTGTGTCATAATTTATTTACCCAATGCTGCGGCTAGATAGGTATGTCACTTCCAGTTCTATGATATAAATGATGTCACTATACAATTAGTAACGCTTTGGGACAATCAACCCTCAGATTGATGTCAAGAGCCTGGAAGAGAAGGCGAAGGCTCTTCTGTTTTATTAACGAGATGGAGATGATATGATAGCCATCTGGATTTCTTAGCCCTCTCCAATCTTTACGCTTAAAAATGTTGGAGTCTGACTCAATATGTGTGTCCTGGCAGTACACATGCCCCAAGGCTGTTTCTAAATGTAAACCGAAGAACAAAGACTATTTTGGCAAGTTCCTTGAATAATTATCTGGGAACGTCTCTTTCATCACCAGGCCAGTGACCACCAAAGGGGCCCAGGAACCATCCACTCAGATCATCTTTCCCCAGGGCGTCTTGAGCTTCTGCTGGAACCAGTGCTGTGGTTAGCCTGTGCTAAAGATTAGCCTGTCTTCCCGGATGTATAGAAGGGCAGGGGACCTACGGGGAGTGAGAAAGATGCTGTAATACAGGGGACGATCTGAGAAAGGATGGAGGACCAGCAACTAACTCTCCCTACAAGGGAGACAAATGGCGGAGGTCATTGAAGATCTCACAGAGGGAATCGGAAGTGGATAAGGACATATAAGCCAGAGTGGTTTTTAAGCCGTCAAAAGCGCCATCATGGAATATTTAAGCATGCTCACACAGTGTAGCCTGTGGGGAAACTCATACATAGATACGAAGAGCAAACTGGAGCTTGAAGTCCCTCCAGCTCCAATTATTTGCTCGGTGTTCTTTCCGCCATGCCTGACTGTTTGAAGAATAAAAAGCACCGTGTGCAAGCACGCTTGTCCTCTGGTAATTATCCAGCTGAGAGAACACAGACAGCCACGATCCCAAATAAGCCTCAGAGTCACTGAACTAAACGGACATCCCAGACTTCCAAGACGATGCTGAAGCTTGAGTTCTCTCATGTTCGCGGAACTGGTTTTCCAGTCGTGTCAGGCAGACGGGCCATGTGGACCAGACAGGTTCCTTACGGGAGTCAAAGTCATTGCATGCCTGGGATGAGCTTCAGGGGAAGACCTGGCTCCATCACATCATCTCTCAGTTCTCCTTCTCCAGGGCTGAGTGCCAGACTTCCCAGCTGGCAGAGGAGCACAGTCCTGGGCCATTCCAAGGACGTCCCTTACGGAGCTGCTTCCCTGCTGAACTTCTTGTCCCGCTCTCTGGGGCAACAGTCCTTGTCCCACATCGAAACACTCAGTCTCTACCCCCTCTTTCCTGCCCTCCCAGGGTGTGAGGTCCATGCAAACACGAGGATCCTGCTAAGAACCTGTTGGAGATGTTCCCGGGTGTGACTGAGACAGAGGACCCGAAAGGACCACTTCAGTCTACTATCACAGAGTTTGCAGTTAAACGACGACAGCCAAACCTCTGCTTAACCATCGTAAACAGCCTACGGAAGACTAGCACATCGCAAGAACTTCCCTGCCCAATTCATGAGTACAGAGAGGGCTGTGATTGGATGAGGAAGTAAGGGGGCGGAGCGAAGGGGGAAGAGGAGAGATGCTGGGAGGGAGGCTCGCAGAAGTGGAGGACGCCATGGCTTGAGACATCTTTTTGTATGTATTATGAGGTTAGAAATATTGGCAAAAGCTTTCATTGTATTGGCATCTTGAATTTGTGTTTTAAATATTGATACATCTATTAGCAAATAAATTAAATATTGAGAGCGTATTCTACCTGGTAATTTGGGGAACCACGACTATAAGAACTGGCGGCTCTTGGGTAGTGTGGGTGCTGGGTGGAAGCGAGAGAAATTCGGGGTCCCCCGCCAGAGAGATGGTGGACAGAGGGACCGCTGGTAGCCACCTGAGGGCCTGGATTGAGCTCTGCGGGCCGCTGGTTGGTTGTCTTGTAGCTATGGAGGGTGCCGGAAAGAGTTGGATCCTTTTTTAATAATTCCCGCTACACAAGCATGGCAGAGAGCCGGGCTTAAGGGCGTTTCCTTCACCCTACCTAATGGAAGAAGGCGGGATCCTTCAGAGGAACAGGAAAGTTCAGACTGTGGGATCCTGTCCTCTCTGAAAGGTCATTTACCAAAGCTCTAAAACAAGTCGTTAACCAGACTGGATTCGCATCCAGCGGGGAGTGACAAAGGCAGGTAGCAGTGGGGAAGAGAGAGGGACAGAGAAACTGTTTGGACCTCAAAAGGGACGTCTTGAGTCTGAGCAGATTACAGGGTCACAAGGACCTTCTGGGGGCTTCTATGACATGCCTGGGTTCCTAGGGGCTTAGAATTCCCTGTTCAGGTGTCCGAGGCCCAGGCTAGAGCTTACAGTGATGTCTACCAGGCGTGAAGGGTGGTCTGGAGGTAGCATGTTTCCTCAAGGTTGGATAGACACGCAGTGGACAGAGCTAGATGTGCCGCCGGCCAAACTATGAACTCCACCTCTCCTCTTGGCCCGAGTTCTACCAGTATAAGGGGTTAGTATAGAAGTGAGTTGTGCGTAAGGCTGAGCTAAGTCTTCCAGGTAGAGAGTGTGTTTAGCTTAAACAAGAAGGGAGTTTGTTTCTCCTACAATTAAAAGTGGTCTGGAAGTACATGACTGAAATCCTGGAGCTCTGGGCTTGGTGTAGAGCAGGGGAGAGGCAGGGAGACCGATTGATTCTAGAAACGGTGTCTAAGTAGGCGAGAAAGGGCACCGCACCAGCTCAGTAAACATCAGATGCTCTTCTGTCAGCTCAACAGTATCTGCCATGCGGGATCTGTGGTTTCATGTGATGTCTGCTCTCGTGGTTTAATGTTCCACGCTGTCCACTGAGCTCCAGCCAGAAGTTGTTTGGTGGAAGTAAAGAGGCACACTCCTGAGTTTTCTCAGGACACACACACCCTATCCACTCTACTCTTGCTGACCATATCTGCCCTCAAGGGAAAAGGGAAACATATACTCTTGGCAAATACATTGTGCCCTCGAATAAGATCCTGATTAGTTTTCTTTGTAAAGATTATTAAAAAAAGAACAGTTTAGAGGATGGGAACAGTTTAGGGTGAGAGTGTTTACAAGCATGAGGACCTGAGTCCAGCGCCCATGTGAAAAACCAGCTGTGGACACACACGTCTGTGACACACGTCTGTGACACAGCATCGGGGAGGGGACAGAGACGGATGGCTCCTAGGAGGTTGCTCACTATTTTCCCAAAGTGTCGAGCTTCCACTCAATGTCAGACTTTGTCTCAGGTGTCAAGACAGAGAACACTAGAGGAAAACACTTGATGCCTTGCTCTAGCCTCAGCAGGAGAGCGCATGGGTGCAAATATTTGTACCCTCAATGGATACATGCACATGTACAGATATATACACATATACACACATACATACACACAATGCACAAGCACATGCACACACATACACGTATATACATAGACACATATATACATACATTATACACACATATACATACATGCACACATATATACACATATATAAACACACATATATATACATACATATATATATACAATACACATACATATATATATACACACATATACACACATATACACACACACATATATATACAATACACATATATATACACACATATATATACACACATATATATACATACACATACAATACACACACATGCACACACATACTTGTACATGCACATGTACATGCACATGTATACACACATAACATGCACACATACATAGGCACACACATACACACATGTACACACAACACACATGTATACACACATACATGTACATACTACACATACATTCACACACATGCACACTCACAAAGGCGATCTCATATACTCCTACCCCACACATGTACAGCATCCCTTTTATCAGTATCCATCAATGGAATGCTTGCCCTAAGTGATAAATGTATACTGACCATCACTCTCAGAAGTCATAGCTCACATACAGGCGTTGTATTCTATGGGTTTGGTCACATGTTCAGAATCAGAATCATACAGAGTATTTCACTTCTCCATCAGCCCTGTGTGCTTTCCCTCATCCCTCATATGCCCACAGCACCTCCAATGTGCATCTCATGCCTCCGAAATTCAGTCTGTCACATGGCCGAACTCCCAAGGGACACAGCCTTTCAGGTCACCTTCTTTGAGGGAGTGATGTGCGTTTCCTTCACATCTTTTCATCATTGGATAGCTCAATGCATATTAGCACTAAATAATGATCCACATACTGGTCTGTGTGTACCTCAGTTTACTTAGCTAGTCACTGAAGGACGTCTTGGTGGCAATTATTAGTAAAGTCACTAAACATCCACATGCAGGGTATTTCTGCGAACACACGTTTTAAACCCTCTTGGGTAAATGCCAAGACACACTATGGCAGGGTTATATGGTAAGGTAATATTTAGTTTTAGAAAAAAAATAGCCAAGCTGTCTTCCTAAGTGTCTGTACCATTTTGTGCCCCTGCTGGCAGCAGATAGTCTCTGCTGTCCCATATCCTTGCCAGCATCTGATACTGTCACAGTTCCAGACTGGGCCACTCTGGTTGATGTGTGGTACCTCATTATCACCTTATGTGCCTTTACCTGATGGCATATGGCTTCTGGCTTCTTCCCATGTGCTAGGTCTCCGCCAGTGATCCCTTCTTAATGAGATGTATTCAGAGGGTTGGCCCCTCTTTACTGCTCTGCCCTTTTCTTTTTTAAAGTACTTATTTTTATTTCATTCTTATTGGTCTTTTCGTCTTGTTGGTCTTGCTGCCTGTGTGTATGTCTGTGTACCACGTGTGTGCAGTGCCTGTGTGTATGTCCGTGCACCACATGTGTACAGTGCCTGTGGAAGCCAGATGAGAGCATCCGATCCTGGAGTCACAGATGGTTGTGAGCTGCCATGTGGGTGCTGGGAACTAAACCCAAGTTCCCTACAAGAACAGCCAGTGCTCTTAGCCTCTGAACCATCTCTCCAGCCCCTGCCTATTTTCTTAATCTTAGGTTTTCAGAGTTTGTATATTTTGAAAATCAGTTCTTTATCAGATAAGTCTTTTGTAACTATTTCCCCCAGTATCTTTGGTAGAGGAGAACATATCAGGTTACTGCCTCTCTCTCTCTCTCTCTCTCTCTCTCTCTCTCTCTCTCTCTCTCTCAGATTATACTTGGGGTTACACCTAAAATTCACCCATCAAACCCAAGGTTTTTAGGTTCAATCCTTTGTCACTTTCGAACTATTCTGTATTTTATCTTTATATCTGCGGCTAAGTGTGGATTTTTAATATGAATATGTCTAGCTACTGTAGGACTCTCTGTAGGAAAGGCTGCATGCGTGTATTCTATTTTATTGCTTTAACTCCTCTGTTGTACTAAGCTGACTATTTTTGTGGGTGTATTTTTGGACTACATTCTGTTCCATTGATCTGTTAGTCTGTTTCCCTGGTACCATACTATCTTGATTACCATAGATATACAGTACATCTTGGAGCCAGATGGCATTAATTCTTCACTTTGTTCTTCTCCTTTGATATTGTGTTGGCTATTCTGTTTTTTTCTCGTATACAAGCTATAGAATAATTTTTGCAAGTGAGTTGCTGGGCTTTCAGTGGGAATTACAGTGTCCCTGGATCAAACTAGGAAGAACTGGTGTCCTGAAAAATACTGAACCTTTCTATCCATAAGCATGAGGCATCTTCATTTATTCATCTAACTCTTGGATTTCTTTCATCAGAGTCTTGTAGTTTCTCTCACATGGAGTGTGTGTGTGTGTGTGTGTGTGTGAGAGAGAGAGAGAGATTGAGAGAGAGAGAGAGAGAGAGAGAGAGAGAGAGAGAGAGAGAGAGAGAGAGAGATCAGGAAACTGTAGAAGGCAGGGGTCTTGAATCCCCCTGGAACTGGAGTTGCAGACAGTTGTGAAGCCACCTACTGTGTGTACTAGGAACCATGATCAGAAAGTACTCTTAACTGGTGAGCCATCTCTCTAGCATGTCTGTCTGTCAGTCTGTCTGTCTCTTGAGACAGGGCCTTGCTGTTAGCCCAGGTGGCTTGGAGCTTATGATTCTATTACCTCAGTTTCCAGAATGCTGGGATTAAAGGCACACCACTGTATCTGGTCTCCTTTTATGATTTTAATATTTTATGACTTTAATATTTTATCATTGCAGTGTCTTTCTTTGATTAGCAGGTTAGTTACACTTAAAAAAAACATTTTAGTGGTTGCCCTAAAGTTTATAATGGATAACTAATCCGAGTTCACCTTGAAGTAATTCCCATATCACTTGAAGATATTCCCATATCACTTCATGCCTAGAGTTGCGTATTTAATGCAGAACTTTGACTTGCCCTCTTGTCCCTAATGTCATGGCCTTCAGTCATTTCACTCATACAAGCAGGAGCTCTACAGACATATAAACATATATTTGCATAGTGACACACATAGATAAGAATTCACAAGTAGACCTATTTCTGCTCTTATGACTTTAGACATTCTGCTAGACCAATAAAGGCCAAGGAATCCTTTTTTTCTTTTTAAGATTTATTTACTTATTTATGTAGATGAGTACACTATTGCTGTCTTCAGACACACCAGAAGAGGGCATCAGATCCCATTACAGATGGTAGTGAGCCACCGTGTGGGTGCTGGGAATTGAACACTGGACCTCTGGAAGAGCAGACAGTGCTCTTAACCGCTGAGCCATCTCTCCAGCCCCCGGTGTTCTTATTCTTGCCTTCTGGCTTGCTGCAGTATTTTTCTGTAGTTTTGATTTCTTTTGTCAGCCTGTGTCTAGGATGATTTCTCCCCGTTCTCCCATCTTCTCCCAAACCCATTCGCTTTGCTTCAGATTCTCTGAGCTTCCTGGGAATTCCCTCATCACTGCTTCAGATTCTCTCCTGCCTCCTCCTCCTTCTTTTCTCTTGTTCTACCCCCAGCAGCTTGTTACAGCCTGTGCGGTTGATTCACAGCTCGTGGAGACTCTTTCCCCAGCTGTGTCTACGAATACTAAAAACCCCATCAAAGATCTTCGTTTCTGCTAGACTGTCATTTCTGGTTTTTGTGGCCCTTAAGGCTGTGATCGTGATTTCTGACTTTCCAGGTATAGTTGCCATTTGTGCCCAATGCCTATTTTATGCAGCAGGGCACCCAGCCTTGACTTGGTTGTCTTACAGTCCCTTTGACATCTCTACTGCGACTCCTGATGCGTCTTCACACTGCTCGCTTCCAGGATGCCTTGTTCTTTTTCTCTTGCCCTCTAGACGGATGTACTACATACAGGTAGAATACAGGCCTGGCTTTTGGTAGTGTAGAACTGAGGAGTCAGGGAGGAGAGGGGAGCCTTCTGTCATTCTGTGACTAGACCTTTGCCTTAGTGTAACCATGCCCTTGGATTGTGAATATCGCAAGTGGTCCTCGTTTTTTAGGTCTTCCTTTAAAACAAGGCAGATAGAATGATTTAGAGCTGGACGGTCCTTCCTCATGTATAGAAAGCTATATCTAGCTTCAGCTGGATGTCTTCCTTCACCCAGGCTAACGAGGCTCTGATAAAGCACCAGCATGCCTCAGTCGCTAGTTTCTCCTCAGGGTGGACATTGTCAAAGAACAGAATGGATTGGTGTATTTAAAAATGGCTCTCTCCAGAGACTCACGCAGCAAGCCCAGGGCCAACAAGGGTCTGCCCAGCTCCTCTGCATGTATAGTGTAGCTTCCACCGTATTGTTTCCGTGGGACCCAGTGGGTCTCTGATTCCTGTGCTGTCTCTTGGGTTCTTTTCCGTCTGTTGGTTTTCCTTGTCCAACTGTCACGTGACGGTTTTTGTCTTATGTTCGGTCGTCACCTTTTAGAAGCCTGTTCTTTTCTAACGAGAGACAGAAAGGGAGTAGATCTGGAGGGGAGGGGAGGTGGAGAGGAACTGAGAGGAGCAGAGGGAGGGGAAGCTGTAATCAAGGATTTGTTCTATAAGAAAGGAATCTATTTTCAATAAAAGGAAAAAGAATGGCCCCCTCTTCCTCCCTCTGCACACAAGTATGAGGGAAACTTTCTGTGAAGTTCTACCATGGAAACCTAGTCTAAGTTCTTGGAGTTAAAAGTTACAAATGTATCAGGGCGACTTGTGACTAGGTCACTTGAGAGTGTCAGCTCCCACATGTCTCCCTCCGGCTCACAGAAACTCATCGGGTAAGTCCCAGTTTTCCTGCATCAACACCGGAACCACAGAGGGCCATCAGAAAACATATTTTCAGTGTTCTTAGGAACTCCAACCGTAAACTTATTTTCATTGCTATGACAGAACTGTAATTTTGCTACTGAGCGCTGTCTCAGTTCCTAAGACCACTGGAAATACGTGCTCTGCAATGGTCATGACCTAGGGGTTGGGAACCGCTGCTATAGAGGCTTTAGTTCCACGTGCTGTAGCTTCCTGACTCTTCCGGTGTCTTCCCAATGTTTGGAAGCAGTTTGCCCTGCAACCCTGTTTCTCTCACGGGTCTAAGAATTGTTGGATTTTCAGCCTGTTCAGCTTTTCACTTTGAAACTTCACTTTTGCCTACACCCTGAGTATGTTCCTGTGCTTCTGAGCATGGTATACCCAGGGCAGATCAGTCTACCATTGGCACCAACCCAACCTTGCTTCCCTACCTGACCTGCGTTGCCTTCCGCTTTGAGGATTTCGGTGGGGAAGATGAATTGTCTGGAGATGCATAGACGCCATGACCCTGTCTCTCAGACCAACTCTGCTGCCTTTAATCTTGGTTTTGTGTGGGGGCTCTTAGGAAATCTGCCTGTTCCGAGTCCATCTACCACGGATCTTTCCCTACCAATTGTTAGATTGATAGACTAGTTCTTATTAGCAGTTTTGAAAGACTGAGCATTTGGTATATTATTGTGTTTGGTGGAAACTGTAGAAATGATCTCCAAAGGAGGCTCAAACAAGGACGCATTCAGACACTTAAATGTGTGCTTGAGTCTTACAGGGAGATGTGGAGACAGGAGATTCTAAACCATGACCATCTCCCAAAGTCACTTACCCCTCAGTCACACTTGGTTTTGCACACTGGCTGTTTCATTTGGGTCCTGGACTGACCCTGCCCCGGGGAACCCAAATTTGGCCCAGCTATAGCAGAGTCTGGTTATGGACATCCCTCTGTGAGCCTACAGTTTAATCATGGACACCAAGCACTGCACGGCTTGTTTTATCCTCACAATGTTTTCTGCACTTGTCCCTTGTCCAGTTCATTATACACTAACTAGACAGAGCACTCATTGTATCCCAGACACTGCTGAAGAGCCTGGGGACTGAACAGCAAACAAGAGTGCAACATTTGGGGAGCCATTTTGTCTTTCTCTCCAGAGCTTCTCAACTTGGATCCGGGATGCCAGAGGAGGTTGCTCCTCCAGGTGTCTGCAACTGCCTCCTGAGGTTGCGGTGTTTTCCAACCCAACTACCCGGTAAAAGAAATCACAACTCAGTCACTATCAATACAAGCTATATGCCTAGATTGGGCGGATCTCCCACTACACTACTCTATTCCCATCTATGTTATCCCATATAACTTGCGGTTTCTCCAAGCCACGAGCGTCTCTCCATCCTCTCCGTTGATCCTCCCCATTCTCGTCCATCCTCCGAAGCTCCTCCCCCTTCTTGTCGCTCCTCTTCTCTCCCCCAATCCCTCAGCTCCTCCTCCTTCCTCCTCTTGATCATTGGCTCTAGTCTTTATTTGAAAAGTTAAGGTGGGGAGAAGGGTCACAAGGCACCTGTGTAAGTGATTAACTCCTTGCCTGCAGCCCCTCCCAGGAGTGGAATTAGCGTCAAAATACAAGCCCAGGGTTAGCCACAACCGGTCTCTTTTCTTAGCTTGGGCTCTCCTACAAATCTATCCCTGAAGCAAATCTGTTTTTGGTTACCTGTCCTGTCTGTTTGTCCGTTTGTCTCCACGGCTTGCTTTTCCGTGTCCTCTTCCTTTGCTGTCCTCTCTGCACGGGGCCTTTCCCCTTCATGTCATAGTGCTTTCTCAGTCCCATAATGCTTTTCTGCCTTTCCAGCTCGTCTCTCAGCAGACTTTTGTCTTCCACGAGCAGATGGAGATCTCTCGTCCTCGCAGAGTCTCTCCTCACTTCACCCTCTTGCTTTGATTTAATCTTTCTGAACATCCTATGAGTGTAAGTATTTTTTCTCCTTAGTCTCGTGTCCGCTTTGAGGCGGGCAGGCTGTCTTTGGCTTCCAGCCCTGCATCCAGACTCAGCCCCCTCCACCTACCTCATGTCACTGTGTCTTCTCCAGTCTCCTCAAAGTCACAGAGAATAATAAAGTGGTTCTGCCTCTTTGTTTCCCCTGCACCCAGATCCAGTTGTCAAAGATAAAAATTCTGAATATTTCAGCTCCAAAGACTTAATAAAAATCAACCAAAGTGTATCCTGTGTCTCATTATTCCCTTCTGTTGAAAGAGGGTGGAAGAGGTTAAACTTCCTTTCCTACTGCTATTCAGCTCTCGCCCTTTCAAAGGAGATTTCAAACGCTAGAGAGAAATAGCTGAATTATCCGGGTGCAGGACAGCCGTGATTGAGCGCCCAGGTTACAGCCTCAGTACAAAAGCTTTCCTCTAAGTGGTTCAAAATTTGAGCAGAAGTCAGTGTGCCAGACAATTCAGCCGCTTGTTTTGACTTTTAAGACATTTCCAAGTCAAAATGTCACTTGTCTCTCTCTAAGTGTAGGAGGTACTTTCCTACTGGAGCTTTGGGAGAATGTGTGTGTGTGTGTGTGTGTGTGTGTGTGTGTGTGTTTTGTGTGTGTGTATGTGTGTGTGCAGGGTGTGTGTATGCACACATGGTGTGTGTGTTTTGTGTGCTTGTGCATGGTGTGTGTATGCACACATGGTGTGTGTATGTATGTGTCCATGGTGTGTGTGTGTGTGCATGCTGTGTGTGTTTTGTGTGTGTATGCATGGTATGTGTATGCACACATGGTGTGTGTGTGTGTGTGTGTGTGTCCATGGTGTGTGTGTGTGGGTGTGTGTACGCACATGGTGTGTGTGTGTGCATGGTGTGCATGTGTGTATATATGTACATGGTGTGTGTGTTTTGTGTGTGTGTGTGTTCACGCGAGTGTATCAACAGCATTAGTACTCACTTTTCTTTCCCCACATTGATCCTCCATTTCTGTGTGCAAGAAATTCCCCTGGAAGAAATGAGAAAGTGCTTTCCATCACAGCATGGGAGACAGTCTTCAGCAGGAATCAGGGAAGGGGGGCCCTGCAGTCTGTGAGGTGTTGTCTTGATATCATTGTTGACATCAGTGAGGGCATCTTCGTACATCATGATTCACTTCAGTTGCCGATGATAACCTCATTTGTTAGTTCTGTACTTACATTTGCTCCTTACACAGACATTTCTGATCCATTCAACAATGTTGCCACGCAGAGGAAGGCAGACTGTGGAACTGAGTCATGAATACCCCAACTCTCTACTGCTTTTATTAACAAGTCAAAAGAACAAGTGACTGTTTCCTCTAAGCTATTCTCTTTCTATACATACTTTCCAGACTAAAGAGGGATTAATATTCTAGTCTAGCTTGGATATTTCCTTGGAATGCAAAATCCTTCCAGGCAGGTGTTAGCTCCAAGTCTTCAGGCAAAGATTTTAAGCAACATTCACAAGAGGCTTTATTTACGCCTTAATTATTTTCTAGGAAGTTAGATGTGGATGGGTGAAGTGGCTCAGCGGATAAAGACCCTTATCGGTGAGCCTAGTTTTGATCCATGGTACCTGCAGAGAAAGAGAGAAACAGCTCCCGAGAGTTAACTGTTGGTCACCATAAAGAGGGCAAAGAGAGGAAAGCATCAATCACATTTGTGCTCGAGGATACCTCCTTTTCAGGCCATCGTTGTGTGGACGAGTGACGGGAGACACAGAATGGACCAACTACTCCGAGACTGAACTGCGCTTGGATGTTGCGGCCGCCCTCCATCGTCTGGGGCACCTCGAGCCTCAGTATATGGCTGCTGTTCTCAGGTGCTCGGAGCCCAGTGTCACAGAGCAGCGTTCTAAATATTCAGCCTTCAGCTTCCAGCTGTCCAGGCTCAGGCTGCATCTCGGAGTCCTCCTCCCTTTGCTCTGCTGCCTGAAGGTTCTACTGTCTGTCTCTCTGTGTGTCGCTTGTTGTAAGAGTGTGGGTTTCTTTACTATCCTGTCCAGGGTCAGCCTCAGCCAAGGCACACTTGTCTGAACCTTGGGATCCTGATTCAGCCTCTCTGCCTCTTCCCCAGTAGTCAAAGACTCATGCTTTGGAGCAATAGAGAATCCTGGGTAAAGAGGATCTCTTGACCCTTCCTTGGGGACCAAAAGTTTGTTTGTTCTTTTGTTTACGTTTTTGGTTTTTTCTTCTATATCTTCTTCAACTGCAGAGGCTTCCTGCCTTCTTGGGCATAGTTTTTTTTTTTAACCCCTGATTTATTGCTTGCCTAACTCAATATTCTTTTGCCTGGTCGCAGGAGTCAGGCTTTCTACTTTCTCTGGGCAGTGTTTAACTTCTGCCTCGCAGCAGACAGCTCTGGGAGAGAAGGCAGGGTTTCTCCCTGGCCTGTAGCACGGGGCTGACCACCCCTGCAGGTTTATGCAGCAAAGGGCAGGTGTGGTCTCATATCCTGTTCCCAACTTGTTCTCATGAGCTCCGAGTGGGACTCCATAGGAAGGAGTTAAGAGTAAGGCCACACCCTGCCTCTTGCTGGAAAAAGGTTGCACAGGCACAAAATCTCGTCTACTGGGCTGCGTGAGCTCCTGGTCCTTCAACTCAGGCTCTCCATGCAACGGCAGTGACTTCAGTGCCTGTTTGCTCTATGCTGTCTAAAGAATCAAGCTAAGACAAAGCCAGGAGGAGTGTCATGTAGAAGCTGTTTTTCAACACAACTTGTTAGACAGCACACGTGGCTAAGTAAGGGACAAACTGGCCCACTGTAAAGTAGCTCGCCTCACCACGTCTTAGTCTTTCCAAGAAATGATTTAGGAGGTTAATGTCCTTCATGACAGCTAGTTTTTGTTAATACTAAATGACTCTGGGCTCCCTTTTAGGATGGAAAGGATGTGATTATGTGCGTATTTGTGAACTTCAAGTGTATTTTCTCTCTTCAGCTGGAAGCCACATTATTTTGGAGACCCTTTGTTGGTTGACAGTTGAAGTGAAAATATTGTCTCCAAAAATGAGTTTGTTGATAACTGCTCCCATACCCTGAATGGATATTTAGATTAGCCACCTGCAGGCTGACATGTCAGAGCTCCTGGGAGCTTTCCCTTCTGGTATAAGATTTTCAATTCCTCCGTCCCATGGTATTCTGTTATAGCCCACCAAATGTGTTGAGGGAGGATTAGGTTGAGCTATCGGGGTTTTGTTTGGCTCAATATACACAGGAAAACAGAAGAAGCTAGTCCTTGTCTGAATAAGCTTGGGCACAAGCATCAGTCATCTTCTTTTGTCTCCTCTCCTCTCCTCTCCTCTCCTCTCCTCTCCTCTTCTTTTCTTCTTCCTCCTCCTCTTCTTCTTTCTGCTTCTTCTGCCTCCTCCTTCTCCTCCTCCTTTTCTAAATTTCGTACAAAAATGTCCCCAAACAAGGAGAAGCCCTCAACAAAGAGGCCATGTTCTGACACACGCTTTGTGAGTAGCATCAGGAGTAGACACCCTCAGAGTATACCCTTTAGCTGTCACATGGTCACTGACGGCAATCTGTAAGTACTGCCAGCTGCCACATGACCCACATCCCCGGAGGCATTCTGAAGGTCAGAGGACAGACTCACAGTGAGACTAGGTGAGAACATTAAATAAAATAACAGATGGGAAATAAAAAACACAAACTGTATGCAGTTGTAAACTGCCTGAAGCAAAGATAGAATTATCATCGGGTTGGTCTTGGGACAGTGGTTCACTTAATCATTAAGTCCATACAGCAAGGCAGCTGTGGAGTGTGAGACACAGTACCCGATGAAAGCATCTGTCTGTCTTTGAGATTCTGTTTGCACAGTGATATAAATAACGATGGCGATGATAGCTCCCTTCCAAAGTGGATGAAT
This sequence comes from Tokudaia tokunoshimensis, assembly GCA_036184795.1. Classification (NCBI taxonomy): domain Eukaryota; kingdom Metazoa; phylum Chordata; class Mammalia; order Rodentia; family Muridae; genus Tokudaia; species Tokudaia tokunoshimensis. The sequence continues at coordinate 9,134,133 of BTHU01000014.1, forward strand.
ACGTTACTTAATACAGGTAAAATTCCCAAGGAGGTGAGCATGAAATGTCTGTGTTTTTAACTGCGTGTGTAGCACTATAGTGCAGCTATTTCACTTAGAAAAGTTTAGGTTCTAAAAGATTATTTGTATGGGTCTTTATTTAAGACCAAATCTTATTTCATAGCACACCAAGATTTGAACTCATGGTCCTCCTGATTCAGCTGACCAAGCCTGCTCAGTCAGTCAACAGGTTCTCCAGGGCAGGAGTGAGGATTGAAAAGAAAGAGACAATTAGACAATGCTGCAGCATGACCCCAGTCAATTCTGAGACTGAAGGCAGGTTTAATTTTTTCCAATCCACTTTTATACCATTTTAATTACCTGCAAGTATTAAGGGCAATAGTAGTACAATGAGGAACAAGCAAGACAGCAAACGCAAAATAGTCAAGGCAATAAGCAATGTCCTGCGATTACTCCACAGTGACAGTTGTTTCCAAAGGTGTCTAAGAATGACCAAAATACCTGAACCTACTTCGTTGTCCAAGCCCAAAATCTTGCCTGAAGCCTGCTTCTTTCGTTCCCCATGTTGGGCGCCAGATGATAAGAGGGAAATTGGAGTTGCCCCTTTAGGTTCTTAGTCTCCTTAATAAATAAAACTTAAAACAGAATCTCAAGGGCCAGACTTTGAGAGAAAAGTACCAGGGTGTGCAAACTGTGAATGTCAGCAGCTGCTGGAAGGAGGGAGACAGAAGAGAGAGAGACATGCCTTTCGATGCAGGCTGGCATGTTCAGCAGTGGATGTCAGCAAGCAGTACCATGACTTAGCAGCAGGCAGGCTTACCAGAGCTGCATGGTGGCAACTGTATGGGTGAGTGAACAGAGGGCAGGGTTCCTGGGAAGGAAAAGTACATTACCTCATCAAGGGAATAATTACTCCTTCCATCTCTTTAACGTGACTTTAGGTGATTTAGCCTCCTTAAAGCGTTGTCTTTTGTCCATGTGATCAGCAGACCCATCTGGATTAACTCTTAATGGAGGATACAGCAGTATATAATGTTCTACTCTTTGGAGCAGTTCGTGATGTCATACTTCACCCAGAGCCAGAGACAGATTCCATTAAGGAAGGTCTATCCTGGAACTTCTTTAAGGCTCCTGTAACATTGATCTATTAATTGGGGAGACTCTAATGTCACTTAGGAGATGGGTTAAAATCGGGGAGCAGATATAATCCATTTCATGGAAATTCAGAGATCCAGCCCCAAAGCTAGCCACCAGGGGGAGTTCATGTCTGGAATGGAGTCTCAATGACATAGGTAGAAAGTCTAGACCAGTGGTTCTCAACCTGTGGGTCTCATTCTGCATATCAGATATTTACATTATGATTCATAACAGTAGCAAAAATACAGTTATAATGTATCAGTGAAATGATTTTATGGTTGGGGGGTCACCACAACATGAGTCTTAAAGGGTTGAAGCATTGGGAAAGTGGAGAGCTGGTGTTCTAGGTGGAAATGCTCATTTAGGAGAGAAGAGAGAACAAGGAACCAAGCACCAGAGTTCTACTCTGGCTTTCAGCAAGGACTTTCCTAGGTCCTCTGCTCTCTGAGACCTCGCCTTAAGCGTTCTAAACAGTTTTCTATCTTCTGTTCTCATCAAAAGTGACACTCTAAGATGATTTAATCAGAAGCTAAGGGACTGCCCAACGGCAAGGACCAAAGTGGATGGAAGTCCTTGCAGAAGTTTTATGGGGATGACGTTCCTTCTCCTGTCTACGCTTCTCTTCGGGAGCCAAATCCACCCTTCCATCAACTCCTTTTGTATGTGTGCGTGTGAGGGGCTGGGGAGAGAGCCCAGATCACGCTGGGCTAGTGACTATTACTGAGCTACACACCCCATCAATAATACCTGCTTCTGTAAGAGTTTAAATTCCTTTAGTGTGTGCTTACATGGTCTGTTTCCAAAACTGCATAAAATCGCTGTTGTCCTTGGTAACAGGGATTACTGACATTTTTTCACATGCACTGAACAGATACCCAGACAGCTGGACTCAGAGAGCTTTGTTAACCACAGCAACTAGCAAGTGGCCCTGGCAAGTTACAGAGAGCCCTGAGAGCTGTAGCCTGCCGAGGCTGTCATCTGGGTGGTTACCTGGCATGACGCCTACAGGAGGCAGGGGGCTCCTAGTAGATGCCCACTGTCTAGATAGCCGATGTAATTCAGTCTTGAGAATGAAAATTCACCCCCCTCTCTTGCTTGTCTTAAAGACATGTTTCACAGGCTCATAAATCTGAAAAATTAGAGTGTGGACAAACTCCCTTCTTAGGGAGAGAATGCCTCATTGTGAAGCGATCTCAGCTGAATTCTTAAGATTAGTAGGGATTATACGGGATGGGAAAGAAGCCACAGTAACCCCCATCTGCTGGCAGCGGGGGATGAGCCTTTCGGGTTTTCTCAGGACTGGCACTGAGCACACCTCTCTGTACACTACCCATTTCCTATCAGACAAGTGCTACACACAGATAAGAATGGGGGCTGTGGTAATGCGATTTTCTAGAGCATGCTTCTACTCAGTGGATGCACAGAGCCTGCTGCCATCTGGCTCTCTCTTAAACTGCTCTTAGCTGCTTCTACACCGAAGAACATCACAAGTAATTACTATCAAGAGATCAGAAGGAACTCTCTGTGTGTGCGTGCGTGCATGAGTGTATGTGTGTGTATGTGTGTGTGTGTGTGTGTGTGTCTGACAAGTCTGTCTACCTGTTTGCATGTTTGTCTGTTTGAGTCTGCCTGTGTGTGTCTTTCTATGTGTATGTGTGTGTCTAGTTGTGTATGTCTATGTGTGTCTGTTTGTGTGAGTGTGCATGTGTGTGTGTGTGTCTGTGTATGTGTGTGTATCTGTGTCTATGGGTCTGTCTTTCCTAGTGGACAGAACTTGACCTTGTTGATTTAATCTAAAATATTGCACATATAGATTTCCTCTTTTTGTCTTTTTTTTTCTTTTTGAGGTTATACTTTGATTATACAATTTCTTCCCTTTCCTCCTTCTGATCCTCCCCATACACCCTCCATACTCTTTGTAAGGTTCTCTCTCTCTTTCTCTCTCTCTCTCTCTCTCTCTCTCTCTCTCACACACACACACACACACACACACACACACTAAATGCTATTGCATGCATATATGCACGGCACATGGACTTTTAAGTTCTGCTCAGTTAAGAACTTGGAGTTTGTAATGATGAACTATTCGCTCGCTTTGTATCAGTATTTGCCCAAACGAGTGGATCACATTGTGAGTGACTTTGGTTAATTTTAGGGCAGGTGTGGAATAATGAACTCTTAGACTCCCAGGTGGTGGTGAGGGAATTTCTGGACACTAGAGGCCAAGAGCTTCCAAAGGGAAACAGGAATAGAAATTTCAAAATTAGAAGAATCCTCTAACACGGGTGCTCAGGCAGAGGGAGAGTCTTAAAGCTGTAGACTCTTAACAGGCTCTCTCTCCCTCTCAGCCCTTCATGCCTTTGCTGCCAGGAGAGAGGGCAACGGGGAGAAGGGTAAGAGTCAAACCACTCAAGTGTGTATTGAAAGTGTGTGTTGGAAGCAGAGCTGATTCATTTGAAATATGAGCCTTCCCCTGCGCTGTCAGCAGCTAGCTGATGCCTCCACGTCCTCTTTCTGTGGACGTCTGTGAGGGACCCTGCTTTGCCTATCACAAGCAAAATGTTACGTGTGCAGGATTCTCCTCTGCAGATAACCTGCTTCCCCTGGACATGCTGGCAGGAAGGACCCTGCATGGCAAATAGGACATAGTAGTGTTTCAAAGTGACAAAGATCACGGCTCACCATTTAGGGAACCTAGCCACAGAACCCTGTGACTAGAGGCACAACTCACCTTAGACCACGCTAGAGAGTGGTGGATGCTGGGATGTACCCACACGGGGTTTCCAGCCAATGGTATCACCATTTATTTCACCACTGAAAATGTAATTCCTTCCTGTAACTACAAACTCCGAAGGTGAGGCGACTGGAAATGGAAATAGTGCTGTAGCAAATCCCATGCACGAGCTATCTGGACCAGTGTTAGCTAAGCTGACGGCAAGGTAGTTTCCTCAGTATGACTCTTCATGTGTTAATGACTTTTCCCCTAGATTGAGAAATAAAACAAACGTGCAAACCCTCTAGAGCTTACCCAGAACCTGTATGTTCTTCATCTGCATTCAAAGTGGACATTCTCAGATCTCTGGTCTTCAAATTCTTGACAGGTTAGGAGAAGGGAGTTCGAAGGGGACAGAGATAATGCAGAAGGTGGCAACGCTGACAAACGGAAGTGGCAGTTTGTCTGTGTCTATGTGATATTAAGGGTCAACAAGATCTGCTGGGTAGGGGCTAGAAGAGATGGCTCAGTGACAGACCATCTTCAGTGTGGACTCAATGTCAGTCACCCTCCAGGGCCATGCAAGCTGTCAGTGCAGGATGAGGACCGCTAACCCATCTCCCTTCTGCATCAGGATGGGGACCGCTAACCCATCTCCCTTCTGCATCAGGATGGGGACCGCTAACCCGTCTCCCTTCTGCATCAGGATGGGGACCGCTAACCCATCTCCCTTCGGCATCAGGATGGGGACCACTAAACCATCTCCCTTCGGCATCAAGAGCATGCTTCTCCATCTGCAGGTCAGCACCACTAGACTACCTAGCCTCTGATGTGTAAGCCAGTCTGATCAATCTCTCTTAATAATTTATGCATTCTATAGTTTCTGCTCTTCTAGAGGATCCTGTCTAATATAATTCAGCTTTAGACTCTCATGACCATCTAAGAAGGTTGAGATTTTTATTAGGTCAGAAAAGTGAACAATAATATTATGTATATACATATATGTATATTGTATTATAATATATTTACTATATGATAATATAATATATAATACATATGTATTATATAATATGTATGTGTGTATTATATTATTATACATATATAATACAGACATACACATAATATACATACATACATATATGTATATACATATATGATATAATACAATACTACTATATATACAAATATATTTGTGTGTATATATATATATATACATATATATGGGGTGTGTGTGTGTGTGTGTGTGGGTATGGGGGCACGTTCTCATTATATAGCTTAGATCGGCCTTTTAGACTTAGTTTAGTCCAGACTGGTCATGAACTTGTGACTCTCTTGCCACAAGTCGCCCAAGTGCTAGGATGACAGGTATGTGCTAACATCCCTGCTCATAAACATTTATTTTTGTAAATTTATATGACTGAGCATGTCAACTTTCAGTTAGCAGGAAAACCTTGGGGACTTGGCGTTGTCACGACAAAGGCCACCGAGAATGCAGGAGACCACAGCACTGGTAAACCTAGCAACACGGGCTTCCACTATATGGGAGAACAGCTCAACTTGAACACAAGAATGAAACCCATGTGACATGTATGAAAGGTATGTCTTTAAACATGGGATGGAGTGGTCATGCTAGACGGCCTGATGACCCTTGCCCACCCACATAACCAATGCCACGGGAGTAGGCTGATGGATCCTGAAGGCAGATCAGATGCCATATTGGCTCTTCCCCCTCAGAGCCTGGCTGGCTGCGTGTCACTGACAGAGGTGGCAGGGTTGCTTGGCTGTGGTCCCTCCCGCACATGATCTTTACATATGTAGGGTAGAATAATCAGGGGAAACAGGCACATGCTGTTATCTAGTGTCAGCATAATTATTTCCCACTTTTCTTTCAACCATTGAAGAAATCGGAGATGACTATCTCTTTTTTAAAAGGATCAGACTTTAAATTGAATTAAATTTCTTCTGTAAATCCCCAAACAAAGCAAATCACAGTTAAATAACTGCACCATCATCAGAGAAAACAGCAGTTTTGCTACAAATGCATTCCCTCGAGGACCAGATCTGTCTGACGATACGGTAAGAGCCGTAGCTTTTGCCCCCCAGAAAAATGGCCATCTACAAATGAACTGCATTCAATTTCACGGGTCCCAGACTAAGAGGAACAGTTATGTCTTTTCCTGCGGTGAACAGTTTATGCCAGGAAGGCAGGGTGAACGTAGGAAGAGGTTCTAAGGGTGAGAGAAACTGTAAACGCAGCCGCTCTCTTTAAAAAATTACTCTGCAAATGATTTCAGTTTGTCTCGGTAATCCTGGGCCACAGGCCCCTAGCAGCTGGGCCTGTTCATATAATTTATTGAGAACAATTGATAACTAACAAGAAAAGGAAGGAGAGACAGAAACAGATAGAAGAATCAAACAGGAAAAGCCAGAACGGAGGACAAGTGACTTAGCTGCTATTACTAGTTTGGTGAAGTGTAACCAGGCAGAGAGAGTGCTGACTCTTAACTCTGTTTAAATTGAAAACAGGCCGTGACTTTCATGTGTTGTGTCCTTAAGTAAAAGCAAAAACTAATGACTGTGATCAAACTATCCTCGGGAAGTTCTCATCAGACCCTCAGACTCTCCGGACCGGGCCTTGACCCTTGAGAGTCTTGACGTCACTTCTTCAGCATTACGTAAGCAAACATTCCCATGGAGGGAACTCTGTTCTCTGAACTGGCTAGAGTCCAATCCTGGTCTTCTGGCTGCGTCTCCTCTCCAGCAGAAGAAGGGAGGATAGCATGCCACAACTTCCCAAAGCATCTCTCAAGAACCTTGCCGAGTGGCAGGGAAATGGCCGGTACATCACTTGCAACCTGCCAGGGTGCGTCGTCCATCCTATAAATAGATGTTTAGCAAGCATCCCCGTTATTTTTCCTGGTGCCCAATAAGATGCAAGAATTGGAGGGGAAATGAGTTTCCGGTGAGGCTTTAAATGAAATCACAAAAGCAAACGTGTTTAATCAAGTGGTTCCGGCAGCTCATCACTCGCCTTTGCGCCACACGCACGGGGCTGTAATCTCATTTGCTACTTCTCACGGTTCTCCAGGCCGTCCCTTCTGGAGGCTGGCAGGTGCGCCCCTTCATGCCACGCTCAACAGATTTCTCTCTCAAGAACTCCTATGCCGCCCGCTTGGGACTGCTGTGTTTAGGGCAACCGATAGGCAGGAAAATGCTACAGCAATTGCTTTGTCCATGAAAAGAACGCTGAGAATTTTAAGCTTACCATGGCCAAGGTTGGGGGTGGGGAGAAATCTAGAACTCGTTTTCACGGAACAGTTTGGGTCTCTAGGATGTTTAAAGTGCTTTGCCTCTCTTTGTTGCGTTCGGTTTCTTGAAATGAGGATAGCTTCTAAAGAGCAGGAGCAGACAAAAGTTAGCACCCTGTGTATATGTTCACAGGCTAGCCAACGCTTGGTATGTGGTGATATTGGTTGCATGAAAACAGGATTATTTATTTTTATTTATTTATTTATAGTAGTTTTTGTTTTTAGTAGTTGTTTGTTTTTTGAGACAAGGTTTCAAGGTCGCTGTGCATCCCAGGCTAGCCTTGAACCGTGGTCCTCATGCCTTGCCTTCCCAGGTTATGAGATCACAGGCGCATACAACCCCGTGTCTCAAGAAAATAAGACTCTGTGTCCTGGACTAAAATCTGAGAAACTTCTTTTCGTTTGTGGCACTGATGTGGTAAGAAACGGTGAGTGATGGGGATGAGAGTCTCTGGCACCGTCCCTCCTCCTAAACAGCAGTCTTCAAGCAAGAGAAAGCAGCTTTAGAATTACCCGCAAGGTGGTGTGAGTGATTTTGTATTCCTGATTAAAACGTAGCACGCTCTCTCTCTGTCTCTGTCTCTCTCTGTCTCTCTGTCTCTCTCTCTCTCTCTCCCTCTCTCTTTCTCTCTCTCTCTCTCTCTGGTTTCAGTTCCCATGGGTCCTTCTTGACTCAGTATTTACCACCTTCTCTCTAGTCTCTCTAGTCTCCCTAGTCTCTCTAGTCTCTCCAGTCTCTCCAGTCTCCCTAGTCTCTCTAGTCTCTCTAGTCTCCCTAGTCTCTCTAGTCTCTCCAGTCTCTCCAGTCTCCCTAGTCTCTCTAGTCTCTCTAGTCTCCCTAGTCTCTCCAGTCTCTCTAATATCTCTAGTCTCTCCAGTCTCTCCAGTCTTTCCAGTCTCTCCAGTCTCCCTAGTCTCTCCAGTCTCTCTTGTCTCTCCAGTCTCTCCAGTCTCTCCAGTCTCTCTAGTCTCTCTAGTCTCTCCAGTCTCTCTAGTCTCTCCAGTCTCCCTAGTCTCTCTAGTCTCTCCAGTCTCTCCAGTCTCTCTAGTCTCTCCAGTCTCTCTAGTCTCTCCAGTCTCTCTAGTCTCTCCAGTCTCTCTAGTCTCGTTATTTCTCTCCTGTTGATCTCAAAGGTTTTCTCCAAGTTCAAAACCAAAATGTTCCCAGGAAAACTCTGCAAAGCACAACTAAACTTGTGAGAATGAGGGTTAATTCTACGTATTGTTGCATTTTTACATATTTTACCAACTGGTCATCATCAGAAATTGTTCTTTTAAACTAGGAATTGGAAATCTCTCAATGACTCCTGTTGCTGGCATGATGCAAGAAAGCCTTTGGTCGGATTGTTAGCTTTGTGTGTGAAATCTTTTGTTTTTGTTTTTGTAATTATTTATTGATTGATTGATTGGTTGGTTGGTTGGTTGGTTGGTTGTTCGAGACAGGGTTTCTCTGTGTAGCCCTGGCTGTCCTGGAACTCACTCTGTAGACCAGGCTGGTCTCGAACTCAGAAATCTGCCTGCCTCTGCCTCCCAAGTGCTGGGATCAAAGGCGTGCACCACCACTGCCCATGTGAAATCTTGAATTGACCACCCAAGCAATAAGCTTCTAATAGAGTCCCAGAATGGACTACTCATTTATTGTATGGTTGGGTCTTTAAAAACAACAACCACACGGGGCTGGAGAGATAGATGGCTCAGCAGTTAAGATCACTGACTATTCTTCCAGAGGTCCTGAGTTCAATTCCCAGTAACCACATGGCGACTCACAACAATCTGTAATGGGATCTGATGGCCTCTTCTGGTAATGTCTGAGGACGGTGATAATGTACTCACATACATAAAATAAATAAATCTCTAAAAAAACAACAATAACAAAAGCTTGATACTTAATCTATTTGCTTTACTAAAATCACCACAATGATCTTATTTTTCTGAGAAGAATTCATCATTTATTAACCAAAGTATCATTTAGTCGGTCCACAAATATTTAGGAGTGTTTTCCATGTCCTTGTTTGAGCTCACATCGTCTGCCTGTCTGCCACCATGTATCCGTGTGCAAGTTTCATCACCTGCTGTGTGACAGGACTTTTCCTGGGGAGACACAATGCACATGCCTACTTCCCCCAGAGAGAGGACCCACAACTGACCAAGGAGCAACTCGGTGAACCAGCAACTTTTGTTAGGGTCACTTGCAGAAGCAGAAACGACTGAAGGACAGCTCTACCATCAAAGTCCACCCCAGCCTGGGTGGCAGTTCACACAGCTGGGGCCCTGGGGCCCACTGCAAACCCTGCAGGCGGCTCAGCGGATCAAAGAGCCCTTTCTATACACCAATTGGTCTAAAACTCTTCAAGGTGGCTTGACTGTTTTCTGATTCTTCCAGGCAGCTGTTCTAGTCTGAGAGTCTTCTCTGCACATTGGCTTGTCTGAGAGGGACTCTCAGCTTTTATTTGCTTTCTCTGGGAGGGGCTTGGTAAATCTGTTCAGTTTCAGGGACTTCCTGAAGGTATTTCAAGTTGTTTACCTTCCTGCTTAAGGAGCTTCCTGTAGGATGGAATGTCTTAATCCTGTAGCAAATTGTTACCCAGCAGTCACCTCAGAGGCTAGTTCTGAGGAAGCTCACCTGGGGGCATCAGTGGATCACCTTAGGATCAATGCCCACGGAAGTAGGAATGCCATGGGAGTCAGGATGGACAAGGGGAGAAGCTGGTCATTGCTCAGTGTCGATGGCAAAATCAGCCAACAGTGCAGGGACTAGGTGCAGGCAGTGGTCCACATCTTCATTTATTCAGTGCAATCATCATCTGTGAGGGGATGCTATCTGCATAAAATGCCCCAAGACCAAGCTCTCAGCACAAAGGAGATTAATTTATTTGCCTCAGAGGGACAAAGGGCAGGGAATACGAGACAAGTCAGGAGAGAGAGGATGAGGGAGACGGGGAAGTGAACAGGGAGAAGGGACAGGACAAAGGACTGCCTCTGAATAGAGAGGACAGACGTGGCCCACAGGGAAATGGTGGCTTATAAAGGTAAAAGGGGGAACCCCACATTAGGATGAGTTAATTAAGTTTGATTGGACCGGTTAATTAGGTGAGCCAAAGGGGACTTTGATCACTGGACTTCAGTACTTTGATAGCTGGACTTTGGTGGTCAGCCTCAGGAGGAGGAGGAAGTGGTCAAGGAAACAGACCTTGGGGGCTAGCTTTAGGAATGTAATCTCATGATTGTTAGCAAGGCAGAGGGAGTGGGGGGAGCAAGCCAAGGTCTGCCAGAGTCACATGTGCCAAGCTTGAGTCTGCTAGAGCCTTCAGTGAATGGAGGGACAGTACCTAGTCAGTGGCAGCGCTCCCGCACCTGGGAAATTAGATGCTTTCGGTCTAAGAAGGGGTTAAGGTGGCATATGACAGTGTCCCTACTGTGTGCTTTCAGGTTCGCTGAGAAAAATCCTCATTCAACTGGTTTAAACAAATGAAAGGGCCAGACCGGTCAGGACTCAGGCTCTATAACATTTCAAGGTCCTGTCCAGCTTCCTAATCTGTCAGTTGAAGATGTCAGTTTTGTTTCACAGGCTATGGTCATAGCCACAGGGAATGGAACAGGAGTCACTGTGGGAAACAAGAGACCATGTCAGTCCGTTGTAGAAAAGAGTTCCTTGTGTCTTTCTTTTTTGTTGTGACAATATAGATTACAATATTTCATTATTTTACCTATTTAAGATTTATCTTTCTTTTTTCAGTGTATATGAGGACACTGTCACTGTCTTCAGACACATCAGAAGAGGGCATTGAATCCATCACAGATGGTGGTGAACCACCATGTGGGTGCTGAGAATTGGACTCAGGACCTCTGGAAAAGCAATCAGTGCCTTTAACCACTGAGCCATCTCTCCAGCCCTATCTAAAAGTTTTAACCTATCTAAAAGTACACACTTCTACGTCATTAAATCCATTCACAGTGTTGTATAACATCTATCACAGCTGGGTTTTGTCACTTCGATCCAAATCTAGACATAACTGGGAAGAGGGGATCTTAGTTGAGGAACTGCCTTCACCAGACTGGCTTGTAAGCCTATCTGTGTGGTGTTTTGTGGAATACTGATTGGTGTGGGAGGATCCAGCCCATTGTGGGTACCACCTCCCTGGGTAGTTAAGAAAAGAGCCCAGTGCACCCTGGGAAGCGAGCCAGTAAACAGCACAGCAGCTCTTGGCTTCAGTTTCTGCCTCCAAGTTCCCGCCCTGAGCTCCTGCCTTAGCTCACCTCCATGCTAGACTGAACGTTGTAGGATAAAGCAAACCCTTTCTAGTCCCCGACTAAAGTTTCAGGAGGCACCTGTGACTTCCCGGGCCGAGACTAAGCCCTCGGGGCTGCTCCTTACCAGCTAGCTCCTCTTCCCCTCCGCCATGTCAGCATCTGCACCTTTGACCCCATCTCTTCTCTCCAGCATCAAGGCTTTTTCAGCTTTAAACAAATCTAGTCACTGGCCTTTTCAAACAGATCTAGAACTTAACCACTCCTAATCGCCGGTTCAGTTACTCTCCCGGTTCACACCGCATTTCGTGACCAAGGTTACTGCCACAGTCCCTACAAGACCTCTTTCCCACCTTGTCCCCATCAGTCTCCCTTGGTCCCTCTGTTCCCATCACCTGCCACCTCCACTGTCCTCCCTGCGGTTCCCTGAAGTCTCCAGAGCCTTCCTCCAACACACTTAGCCAGATGGGGAGCGTCTCGCTTTAAGTCTTCACTGAAGCCGCAGTATAGGTTAGACCTCCCCCAGGTGTCTATTTCATACCCTTAGCAGATCATATTGTCCTCTACTTCATTGTTTGTGTGTGTGTGTGTGTATTTACGACTAAGGTACTCTGTGTTTCGTCTATACTGGTTGGCATCTGTCTTTCCTATCAGAACGTATCAGACACACAGGCTGCCTTTGTTCCACAAGGGAAGTGATGTTTGTCTGTTGACTTCACTGGTGTCTCAGTGCTGAGGGAAGAGCCTGGCATAGGGCAGACACGTAATAAATCTGTTGGTACAGTATCTTACACGAGAGAAAGCTGAGACTCAGCACAAGGAAATCATCTACTCAGGGCCGCATAGCTAGGAAGTAGCCAAGCTGAGCAGTTAAATGCTCTGTGATGTTTTAGAACATTAAAAAACCCATTTAGCAAAAAGCCAGACGATACCAATGGCCCCGCTCCAGTCTTCCTCCCCATCACTGACTGAAGAAAGGAGTTTGAAATGAGCAGGGATCCCGTGCTGTGAGGGGACATCAGGAGATTGTCTGTGGGCCGCTGGCAAGGACATTCAGACTGAGTGTCATTAAGAAAGGAAGCTAGTGGGCGAGCCATCTCCATGCTGGGCCAGTCCTGAGGAGCAGAGGCCAAAGCCTGTAATTAATGCAGAGCGGCTGCCCTAGGCTGGCACTGCTGCGTGCAGGAGGGATCTGGGCCACAAGGAGGGCTTTGCAGACTCTGTTTGAAACAACAGTTTCAATTAACAGTTTTTGATACTCAGCACATGAGCATCCCGCTTAGACTTGACCATGGTCCCTGAGATCCCTCCTTTCTTCTGCACTAGTGTGTGAGCGGAAGTCTCACAGGACCCTGAAGGACCAGCGGGGGCTTTGCAGTTGCCCCCCCCCCGGGTTGGGTTTTGCATTTTCATTTCCGTTTCTAGCATCTCTTTCTCAGGAAAAGGTAATTTTGGCTGGATGTGCTCACGCTAGCGGGCGAAGCCCACAACTGGTGTTCCTCTTGCGCTCAGGAAGCCGTGTTGCCCACGCTGCTCTCTACACGGGGTGCTGACAGCCTCGGCGGGTGGAGCTTTGAGAACAGGAGCGGTGGCTGGTAGGTAGCTAAGCTAGCTCCTTGGCCAGTTGACAGGAGGAGGCTGAGTCCTACGGGCTGCAGCCACACTTCAATGGCGCACCAGAGTCGCAGCCATGGGAGGCCAGGGCACGGGAGGCTCTAGGGCACGGGAGGCTCTAGGGCACGAGGTCCGGGCTGATGACATCGCCGTCCTAGCTGTGCTGTGAGACTTGAGCACGCGAGGCCCGTGGAACACTAGTCAACCGCGAGGTAGTGGCTCAGAACAGACCTAGGAGAGGAAGCTTTGAAGGCTTGGCTGTAACAGAGAGAGGGGGACAGGGAGGGAAGAGGAGGAGGAGGAGGAGGAGGAGGAGGAGGAGGAGGAGGAGGAGGAGGAGGAGGAGGAGGAGGAGGAAGAGAGGCCCCTGGATCAAAATGCCTGTTAACAATGCCCCATGGCTCTCGGTGCTGATTTCACTTTCCTTTTCACTTTTTTTTTTTCTGACAGGGTCTCACTCTATAGCCCAGGCTGGCCTTACTCTGTAGCCCAGGCTGGCCCCAAACTCACAACTTTCTCTCCTCCTGAGTACAGGAATTACAGGCATGTATCACCACACCCAGCTCAATAGCTTACTACTGAATGGTTACTTTTTATGTGGCTATGTGCTTGAATCCATACTTTGTTTTTTGAGAAAGCACCTTGTTTTGTAGTTCAAGATAGCCTTGCACTCCGAATCCCCTGCCTCTGCCTCTTGAGTGCTGGGCTTACAACACGCCCATTGTACCTGGGTTGTTTATTTTTTTTGTGTGTGTGTGCTGATTTGGAGTGTAATATCTGGTGGACAGAGAACACCCCCAGTGGTGGATCACATGCCTTTTTACCAACCTAAGTTAATACAGAATCGTGCACCTAAAATTATTTAAGAAATACTGGATGTTTCTTGAAATTATTCAAGTCAGCCTGACTCTCAGGTTCACTGGTGGAGAAGTATCCAGCAGCTAGCTCAGACTCATGGTAACAGGGTAAATGTACCTCAGAGAGGCTTTGGTTGGCATAGTGCTGACTATTTTACATGGAAATTGTTCCAATGTATACCGAAAGGCTGGCCACTTCCTGCAGCATTCTGCCCGTCTCAGTTCCCAGAACTGTGCTAATGGCCTCACTTTGTAGCCATGTGGGCTCACAATCCCTCTCCCCACAGGTCCGGTGTCTGATGACGGCATGGCGTTCTTCCTCGTAGGTACTATAAGATTAGCATGGTGCCCATGTGCTTCCTGTTTCCCGCACTGGTGCCCTGGTACACCTGCGGACAGAGTCTGTGGAATTCCTACTTCTTAGCGTCCATTCTCCAATACACCGTTGCCCTCCATGGCACCTGGCTGGTTAACAGCGCTCGCTGCCCACATGTACGGAAAGCGGCCCTATGACAGGCATTTTAGTCCTTGGCAGAACCCACTCATAACTCTGGGGGCCATTGGTGAGTGAGGCGTTGAGAGCCAGAGGAGGAATGGCGGTCCAGATGTTATTGGTTTAGCGGGAGGGAAGGGTTTATAGTTCTAAGAAGGAGAGTGACGCAGTGCAGAGAAACTGAGCGTTGGCATTGGCATCCTAGCTCTGAGATGAGTCGGGCGAGTTCTCTGTTTTAGGATGCTCTTATCTGTCAAACCGGAAAGAGCAACGCCTCCCCTGTAGGGCATACAAACTGCACAGCGCAGCACTTGGAGCACAGATGATCAATAAATGGTATAATAGTTACTTTCATCAAGAAAATTGTCCTACAGGGAAAAGCAGCAATTGCCTTTTTCTCAATGTCTTAGTCAGGGTTTCTATTCCTGCACAAACATCATGACCAAGAAGCAAGTTGGAGAGGAAAGGGTTTATTCAGATTATACTTCTACGCTGCTGTTCATCAC